>JAUCBL010000823.1:20204-34865 GCA_033807585.1 Hydrophis major
GGGGGAGCTGGCACTTCACAATCAGGAGGCTGTGAGTTTGATCCTAGGTAGAGGCTAATATTTGGAATAGGGGGTTGGACTAGATGACCTCCAAGATCCTTTCCAACTCTATTTTTCTATGAACGCCATGCAAAGCAGAGACCTGAATCGAGCCAGGAGGGAGACGAAGGCGGAAGAAAACGGCTAGTTTGCCTTCTCCCTGAGGGAGCCCCATCGACCTGCTCCTTCCCTCACCCAAGTTCGTCCCCCAATGGGCAATGGAGAGCGAGAGGCGTTCAATAGCTGGCAACCAACAGTTGGGATCTAGCAGGAAAACAGAAGAATTGGAAGGGAACTTCTAGGTCATCTAGTCCAACCCCACACGCCCTGCCCAAGGAGGAGTGATGGATGGGCGCTCAGGAGGGGTCCAAGGCCTTGCTGGCTTCACCCTCTTTGGGTGGGGGACCAACTTGGGTGACCCCGTCACTTCGGACAGAGATTTCTAACCTATGCAAGTCTCTCTGGGGCTAAAAAAGGCAGGGGTTGCCCAACACCAACAGCTGCTCAACATCCCTTCCGAGACAATGAACTGGTCTCCCCTCCCACCAAGAGGTGGAACTAGGCGGAGGGTTAGACTAGAAGACCTCCAGGATCCCTTCCAGCCCTGTTGCAGGTTGTCTTCTACAGATGACCACGGTTGAGCCCCAAATTTCCATTACAAAGTGAGTTTTGCTCTATTTTTATGACCTTTCTGGCCACAGTTACTAAGGGAATCACTGCAGTCATTAAGTGAGTTGCACGGTTGTAATGTGAATCTGTCAAAGGTGGCATGGGGGCTTCAGTCTTCCCTCAGAGACATTTGGGAAACCATTGGCTACCTCCAGTGGACTTGGCAATTTTATGACTTGTGGCCTTCAACTCCCAGAATTTAGGATTTAGTACTTATTTGATTTGTCAATCGCTTACAAGATAATAGGTATAATAAAAACATAGTTATGAATACATGGATACTTATAAGAAAAATAAAAAAAGAAACAATAGGGACGATTGGTGTACTTATGCACACCCCCTACAGACCTCTTAGGAAAGGGGTGAGGTCCATAGTAGACAGTCTAAGGTTAAAGTTTTGGGGGTTTGGGGAAGAAACCACGGAGGAAGGTAGAGGATTCCAGACATTGACCACTCTGTGGCTGAAGTCGTATTTCCTGCAATCAAGTTTGGTGCGATTAACCTTGAGTTTGTATCTATTGTTTGTGTTCTGTCCTTAATTGGCATTCTTGAGATCCCCGCGCTTTGATTGGCCAAAGCGCGGGGCTCTCTGATTGGTCAGGCGAGCCGCGCCGATTGGCTCGCTGAGAATCTCCCGCGATTGGTCCATCCGAATCGCGGGAGATTCAAAGCGGTGCCATTGGCCGTGGCCGCCGCGGCTAAAGGAATAAAAGCCGCGGGCTTTTTCCTTTGCGCCAGTTCAGTTCCAACTTTAAATAAAAGAGCATGATTTGAAGTCACCGACTCCTGGCATCATTTCGCGGACACAACACTGGCGACAAGGATGGGATCCAGACCCTGAACCGAACCACGTGTCCGACGGAAGCCAGACGAACCACCGCGATGGCGAAAATTGCACCCCTCGCACCCTTCAACCCCGCCACCGAGGACTGGGAATCGTACTCCGACCGATTCCGCATGTTCCTCGAGTGCAGCGACCTGAAGGACGCCACCGGCCCCATGAAACGCGCCGTCTTCCTGACCCACTGCGGGACCGAGGTCTTCAAGATGGCCAAGGCGCTTGCCAAACCCGCCGATGCGACCGTGATGGACTGGGACGTCCTCGAGCCAATACTTCGGCGGCACTACGCTCCAGAGGTACCCATCCTGATCCGACGCAACGAATTCTACCGTCGGGACCAACTGTCGGGTGAGAGCTTCAGCGACTTTGTCGCTGAGCTGCGGCGCCTAGGGGGGCTCTGCGAATTCGACAACCTGAACAACGCCCTGCGAGACCGAATCGTGCTCGGTTTGTGGGACCCCGTCCTCCAGAGCCGGCTGATGGCCAAGGGCAACATCAGCCTAGCAGACGCCCTCACAGCAGCCGCAGCCGCCGAAGCGACCCGAACGTCCGCCGACCGCATGCGCAGACCGAACACTGGGGACCGCAGCGGAAACAACAACCCGGAGAGGTCGACCGGGGCCCAACCTGAGACGACCACCAACCAGGGCGACTTCCACTCGGCATCGGGCACTTCAGATGACGAGGAGGACATCCATCGCCTCCAGACAGGCCGCGACCCACGGAACCGGCGGGGTCGTAAGTCGAGGACCAACTGTGCCGGTTGCGGCGGCGACCACCCCAGGTCAGAATGCCGGTTTTTTGAATCGATCTGCCGGCATTGCGACAAGAAGGGACACATCGCCCATGTCTGCCGCCTAAAGAAGAATCGCAGCCCGGCACGATGGGACCAGAGCGACCGGAGGAGAGAGAGCACACCACCCCGGACCAGAGATCGCCCCTCGGACAACAGATGGGACCGGAACGGACAATCCCTGAGAAGTGGCGATAACCGGCAAAGAGAGGAGACCCATCAGACGGTCACCATCGGCCACGCCATAACCAATGACGCCCGGAAGGTCCACGTGGAGGTAGGCATCGAGGGCCAGCCATGCAAAATGGAGGTGGACTCCGGGTCCTACCTCTCCATGATAGGATGGCATGAAATCAAGCGCCTGGTGCCTACCCTCCAAAGGAGGAACATAGACAGCCAGAGACTCATCGTAAAGGACTACCAGGGAAATCGCATCCCGGTAGTTGGAACCAAACACTTCAACATCACATATAAAGGGCACACCGAAAGGCTTCCCCTGACAATCGTCGACCGCGACCGCCCAAGCCTACTGGGACTGCAATGGTTCGCCCCGCTCAGCATAGCAGTCACGGGAGTCGACCACGTCACCGACGACAGCTGGGAGCAGCAACTGGCCCGGGAATTCCAAGAGGTCTTCGACGGAAACCTAGGCAAGTACCGAGGGCCCCTTATATCTTTCTTTTTTTTTTTTTTTTGAAAAAGATTTTATTAATTTTCTACAAACAAACAAGACAAACAAAACATAAAAACATCAACTCTCATATGTACATCCAGTGTGTCAGTTGGTTCATCATTTTTGTGCATTCATTCTGTAGTCTCAATTACAATTATGTTACATAACAACTCATATTGTCAATCCAAACTTATATATCCTAATATCACTAAAAAAAGAAGTTTTTGACTATATTTTTAATCATTCATGCTTTATGAGCTAACAATACTTTAAACCAGTTTACCTTATAACAAATCATATATCAAATCAATCCTAAAAAACCCTTTATAAATATAATGTCAAATAACAAAATAATAGCAAAATAAAGATATTCCTTACTATCTAACATTCTAAATATTCTATTGTTGTATTTTATCATCTAGCCATTTATAAAAAAGATCCCAAATTTCATAAAATTGTTTATCATCTTGCTCTCTAATTTCATATGTCAATCTGCTCATCTCAGCACATTCCAATATTTTCTTAATCATTTCTTCCTGTGATGGTATTTTCTCATTCTTCCAATTTTTAGCAAATACAATCCTGGCCGCTGTTAATACATTTACAATCAGGTATTTCAAATCTTTACTATATATATCAGGTAAAATTCCCAATAAGAAGATCTCTGGTTTCAAGTCTATATGTTTCTTTGTCATTTTTTCCAACCACATGCGAATTATAGTCCAATATTTTCTAGCATCCTCACAAGTCCACCACATATGGTAATACAAGCCGGGTATCTGATGACATTTCCAGCATTTTTCAGATTTGTTCTTGAACATTCTTGCTATTCTTGTCGGAGGAAAGTGCCACCTGTAAAACATCTTATATAAGTTTTCTTTATATGCTGTTGACATTGTCATTTTATAATTTTGAGACCACAATTTCTGCCATTTCTCTAAATCAATCCCATATCCAAAATTCTTCCCCCAAACAATCATAGTTTCTTTGACTTGTTCTTCCTCTAATTTCATTCCCAGTAAATAACCATATAATTTTTTAATCACCTTCTCATCAGTACCCATCAAGATCTTATCTAAATCAGTCTGCTTATCATAAAATCCCTCCGTTTTGGAATCTTCATCATACCTTGAATGTATTTGTTGCATATGAAAACCAATTCATCCTTATACCTTGTTCCTCTAAGTTTTGGATCGATTTAAGTTCACCCTTTTCATCCAAAAGTTCCCCATATCTAACTGCTTGTTCCTTCTTGTAAATTATAGGATAGGAAAATGCTTCAATGGTCGATAACCAAACTGGAATTTTCAAATAACATTGTCTTTTTATCTTCTCCCAATTTAACCACAAAGACTCCCGTACATAATGTCTTCTAAAATAACCCTGTGTTTTAGTTCCCTTATACCATAAAAAAGCATGCCAGCCCAACAGCAAGTCATGCCCTTCTAATGTCAACAACCTATGTTTCCTTAATGTTATCCATTCTTTGACCCACATCAAACTTGCAGCTTGATAATACAATTCCCAATTAGGCAGGCCAAAACCTCCTCTAATTCTAGCATCTTGCAAAAGCTTTAGCTTTATTCTCGCTTTTTTACCTTGCCATATAAACTTCAACATAATTTTATTTAAATCTTCAAAATAGTCTTTTCCAAGCCTAATTGGTATTGTTTGAAACAAAAATAAAATTCTAGGTAAAATATTCATCTTAATTGTTGAAATTCTCCCTATTAATGACAATTGCAAGTTTTCCCACTTCTTCAAATCTGTAGTTATCTGTTGTTTAAGTTTAATATAATTATTCTCCTTTAATGTGCTACATCTTGTTGTCAAATATATCCCCAGATACTTAACCTTATTTGTAACTTGAATTTTCAAAAGATCTGCCAGTTCTTCTCTCTGTCTCAATAGCATGTTCTTTGTCAAAATCTTTGTTTTATCTTTATTTATTTTCAAACCAGCCACCTCTCCATATGCCTCTATCCTTTCCAATAACTTTGGAGCTGTTTCTAGCGGGTCTTCCAAAATAAAAGCTAAATCATCAGCAAAAGCTTGTAGCTTAAATTCTTCCTTCTTAATTTTCATTCCTTTTATGCTTTTATCATCCCTAATATTTCTATTCAACACTTCCAAGGTCAACACAAATAGCAAAGGAGATAGGGGACATCCTTGTCTTGTGCCTTTCCTTATATTAATAAAATCTGTAAGTTCCCCCTCCATCATTACCCTTGCTGTCTGTTTATTATATATGGCTTCTATTGCTTGAATAAATTTTTTAGCAAAACCCATCTGCTCCAATAATAATAACATAAATCTCCAGTTCACGTTGTCAAATGCTTTTTGAGCATCTAGGAATATCAAAGCCATTTGCTTTTCAGGATGAACCTCATAGTATTCCAAAGTGTCCAAGATTACTCTCATATTGTCTCTAATTTGTCTCTTTGGCAGAAATCCATTTTGATCTGGGTGAATAAAATTATTTAAATATTTTTTAAGTCTTTCTGCTAAGATTGAAGCAAAGATTTTATAGTCTGCATTCAATAAAGAAATAGGTCTATAATTCTTAATTTGCAATGGGTCAGTCTCTTCCTTCGGTATGAGTGTAATATAAGCCTCTGACCATGTTTTAGGTATCATCTTTTTTAACATAACTTTATTCATAACTTCTAACAATGGGATGCTCAATGATTCTTGAAATGTTTTGTAGAATTCTGATGGAAGCCCATCTGGACCCGGTGCTTTCCCATTATTTTGTCTCTTAAATGCTTCATTTAGTTCCATCATTGTTATATTGCTTTCTAGCATTTCTTCAGTCTCTTTAGGTATCTTTGGTAAATTAGCTTCCTGTAAATACTGTTTGACTTTTTCTTCATCAATATTCTCTTGTTTATATAGTTGCCCATAAAAATCTCGAATCATTTCTTTTTTCTCCTTATTCCCATAACAAACTTGGCCTTGTTCATCTATTAACTTCAATATTTTTCTTGATTCCTTCTCTTTTCTCAATTTATATGCTAGCCATCTACCTGGTTTATTTGCATCTTCAAAATAATTCTGTTTAGAGTTTCTAATTTTCTGTGCCAGTTCTTCTTTCTCTATTAATTCCATTTTATGTTTGATTACATCCAGCTTCAATTTAATATCCTTTTTCTGTGGCATTTTCTGTAATTCTTTTTCAAGAATTCTTTTTCAAGGCTCTCTGATTGGTCAGGCAAGCCGCGCCGATTGGCTCGCTGAGAATCTCCCGCAATTGGTCCATCCAAATCGCGGGAGATTCAAAGCGGTGCCATTGGCCGCGGCTGCCGCGGCTAAAGGAATAAAAGCCGCGGGCTTTTTCCTTTGCACCAGTTCGGTTCCAACTTTAAATAAAAGAGCATGATTTGAAGTCACCGACTCCTGGCATCATTTCGCGGACACAACAGTTTGCTCTCGTGTTGTTATGGTTGAAGCTGAAGTATTCATTGACCGGTAGGACATTGCAATTGATGATTTTATATACTATACTTATATCAGACCAAAGGCGGCGTAATTCAAGGTTTTCTAGGTCTAGAGTTTCAAGTCTGGTGGCATAAGATATTTTGCAACGAGTAGAGGAGTGGAGAACTCTTCTTGTGAAATATCTCAGGACTTTCTCAACTCTGTTAATATCAGATACGTAATGTGGGTTCCAGACTGATGAGCTGTATTCGAGTATTGGTCTCACAAATGTTTTGTATGCTCTAGTTCAGGCTTGTCCAACCCGTGGCCCACAGGCTGCATGCGGCCCAGGTCACCTCGTAATGCGGCCCAACGCCCACCCCAACCTTCATGAAAGATCCAGCGAGGAGGAGGAGGAGGAGGAGAGGCAGACGCGAGGTGGGGCGAGGCGAGCAACAGAAAAGGCGGGCAGCCGCAGGCCAAAAGTCTCACCCCGCCACCTCCTGCTGTTGCTGACGCCGCTGCTGCTTCTGCCCCCAATGCCGCTGCCGTCACCGCTGCATTTGCAGGAGGAGAGGTAGGCGCGAGGCGGGCGAGCTTTCTTCCCCCCCCTCCACCCTCCACCCTGCAAAATTTGGCCGGAAAATTATAAAATAAAAAATAAACAATTTTTAATAAATAATTAATAATACATAATAAAAATAATCTTATCTTATCTTATCTTATCTTATCTTATCTTATCTTATCTTATCTTATCTTATCTTATCTGCAGCCCAAAGCAAATTTTCATCTTCTAATGTGGCCCAGGGAAGGTGAAAGGTTGGACATCCCTGATCTAGTTAGTGGTGTGATATTACCAAAGAAGCTACGTAGGATTAGGTTAACAACTCTTAATGTCTTTTTGGCTATGTAGTTACAGTGGGCTCCAGCACTTAGATCATTAGAGATGAGACTCCAAGGTCCTTGACAGAGTTTGTATCATCAGCAAGGTCTTGACTATTCAGCCTGTATTTTATTTTCTGATTTTTTTTTTCTGCCAATATGTAGGACAGAGCATTTATTTGTTGAGATTTGAAGTTGCCATTTGTTTGACCGTTCTGATACATAGTCAAGGTCTTTTTGGAGGGTAGCAGGATTGTCTGTGGTATTGAACAGCTTTACATCATCAGCAAAGAGAACGCAGTTGCTCTTGATATGATCACAGAGGTCATTTATGTAGAGTATGAAGAGAGTTGGTCCTAGAACACTGCCTTGGGGGACACCACTGTTGACAGGTACAGAATTTGATAGGACTCTCCCATTTTTGACCATTTGTTGTCTGTTTGACAGGAATGCTTCTATCCAGTAATGCAGGTGTCCAGAGATAGCATATGATTTTAGTTTTAGGAGTAGTATGTCATGTACCACTGAATCAAAGGCTTTACAGAAGTCTACGTAGATTGCATCTATTACTTTGCCCTGATCGAGTTGTGTAGTCCATATGTTTTTGAGTGTAAGAGTTGCAGATTACAGGATAGTTTTTTTTTTTCTGAAACCAAATTGTTTATTAGAGAGTAGGTTGCTTGTCTCTAAGTGGAGGATGATGGATTGGTTAATAATTGATTCCATGACTTTGCAGGTGACGCAGCATAAAGAGATTGGTCTGTAATTTTCAACTAGGCTGGGGTCTCCCTTTTTGAAGATGGAGATGACCGTGGCTTATGACCATAGTCTTGGCAAAGAGCTGGTCCTGAAAGATTTTTCAAAGATTATGCTTAGAGGTTCAGCTATGGCAGTGGACAGCTTTTTTAAGAAGTAGGCACATATTCCATCTGGTCGAATAGATAGAGATGGTTTTAGATTGTGTAGAACTTTTTCAACATTGTCTTCTGTAAAATCGATATGTATTAGATCATTATAGTTATCTGTGGTTCGACTAGGAGATACCGGGCATGATCCATTGCTGTTTACAAATACTGAGCCGAAGAATGTGTTAAAGAGGTTGGCTTTAATAGTGTTGTCATTGCAGTCTTTACCATTAGGTCCTTTCAGGGGTGGGATGGACCTTGAGTCTTTTAGTTTGTTGTTTACAATATTGTAGAAAGTGCAAGTGGAATTGGTGCGTAGAGGGTTTTCTTCTTGTTTAATGTGATAATTGGTGCATTCAGTTTTTATCTGGTGACATAGATTTTTGTATCGGCTTTTGAAGTTGGCAATATGACCAGATTTGTTTTTTTGCTAAAGTTATTTCTTTTTGGGTTAAAGTTTCCTTATTGTTTTGGGTAATCTGTTTTTTCTGGTTTGGGGAGTTGTTATTGGTACATATAGTTTGATGACTCTTTTGATTTCTAGTAAGAATATGTTGTAATGGTCTTCAAGAGTATTGCATCCAGTGAATAGAATTTGCTGATCAAGGGAAGAGATTCCTCAACTGGCGAAGTTTGTGGTCTTCAACTCCCAAGATTCCTCAGATAGAGAAGCTTTGCTGGCTAAGGAATTCTGGGAATTGAAGTCCACGAGTCTCAAAGTTGCTAAGGTTGGAGACCCCTGCCCTAAAGAACATCAAAGGTGCTTTTAAGAAGTTCTCCTCCCCAAGCCAGATTTCCATCCTGGAGGAAGAGGAGGGGTCCCCGGCTTTCTTGTCCTGGGAAGGGCCCAAAATTGTTTTCAGAATTTGGAATGCATTGTTCTGTGTAACTCGGAAGTCTCCAGAGTCCATCCATGGGTTCCTCACCCACCCACCCAGCTTCCTTCTCAGTCCATCTGCCTTTTCCCAAGAGGATTCTACCCGCTACTCCCCTCTCCTTTGGAGGCACTGCCCACCCCTTCCTCCTCTTCAACTTTTAGAACTCCAGCTGTCATTTCAGATTGGAGACAGGAAAAGGAAGAGTTTTAATTATTTCGTCTTCTATATAAGCATTAACAGCCCTCCTAATTGTTCCAGGCAAATGTTTGAAGAGAGCATGAAATACTGACTTTCTCTCACGGAAAAGCCATCCTGAATTAATTTCCTGGGACTCGATGCCAGACTCTCTTGTTTTTAACAGCTGAATTATGATCTATATTTTCCCCACACGTTCTGTCTCTCTCTCTAAAACTCCACAAGCAAAGGCTGCCCGCCCACCCCTATTTCCAGAACAGCTGCAGAGAAGGCCAGGCTGGGATTTTAGCCAGCAGAAACAGCTGAAAGTACAGTTTCAAAGCTCCCTTTGTCATCTCCAAAATTACCTTCCGGACACACTCTGCCTCACCAAACCAAACTTTTGAGGAAAACAGTAATTGTGAGAGGGACCTTGGAGTCTTCAGCCAATAATCCCTTAAATTTGACCCAGCCGTATGCACCAGCAGCCAAAAAAGCTAATAGGATCCTTGATTGTATAAAAGGTGGCATAGAATCAAGATCATCTGAAGTCTTAGTACCTCTTTGTAAATCCTTAGTAAGGCCACACCTGGAATACTTGCATCCAGTTTGGGTCACCACATTACACAAAAGATGTTGAGAATTTTGAAAAAGTGCAAAGAAGAGCAACTAAGATGATCAAAGGCCAAAACATATAAAAAATGTTTGCTGGAACTAGGTATGTCTAGTTTAATAAAAAGAAGGACCAGGGGCGACAGGAAAGCAGTCTTCCAGTATTTGAGGGGCTGCCCCAAAGAAGAGGAGGGGGTCAAGTTATTCTCCAAAGCCCCAGAAGGCAGGAGAAGAAGCAAATGGATGGCAAGTAATACAGGAGCGAAGCAACCTGGGATTAAGGAGAAGCTTTCTAACAGTGAGAACAATTAACCAGTGGAACTGCTTGCCACCAGAAGTTGTGGGTGCTCCATCCCTGGAGGCTTTTAAGAAGACATTGGAGAGCCATTTGTCTGATTTGATATAGGGTCTCCTGCTTGAGCAGGGGGCTGGACTAGAAGACCTCCAAGATCCCTTCCAGCTCTACTGTGGTTAATTAATTGAAAACACAGAGCTGGAAGCATTGAATTTTAGAAGCTGTGGCAACTACAGCAAACATCTTGGTAGGCTCATTCACTGGTAGGTTTCCAGCACATAAATAATAAATACCTTTATTATTTGGACTTAATAAATCAGCAACGGGGAAATGTTCTTAATAAATCGGTGATGAATCTTTAATGGAGTGGCACAATCTGCCCTTGGCGGGGGCTATTTAGCTCATGATGCTACCCACTTCACCCGGTCACTGCAGGAATTGAAATGAGAGCATCTTGAGAGATCCATAGGGCCAACGAAAGCAAGAAGACAGAATAACAATTGCAAGGGACCTCAGAGGTCTTCTAGTCCAACCCTCTGCTCAAGCAGGAGACCCTGGACCATTCCAGACAAGGGGCTGTCCAATCTCTTCTTTAAAACTTCCAGTGCTGGAGTATTCACAACGTTTGGAGGAAAGTCCACTGCCTTCATATGAAGAACAATTGCAAGAATTGGGTTCATCTAGTTTAGTGAAAAGAAGGACTGGGGGTGATATAGCACCTTCCAATATTATAGGGTCTCCTGCTTGAGCAGGGGGTTGGACTAGATGACCTCCAAGGTCCCTTCCAACGCTGTTGTTCTCTTAACTGGGCCAGGATGCGGAAGACAGAAAGAATGGGCTTTGTTAGGGATAACATTGTTTACCCTAACTGGTTTAGGTAAAATAATAAATATGTAATCATGGTTTATAAGTTAAAGTGTCTGCAACTTTAAATATAGGAATGTAATTAGGGGAGTGGTTGTGAAAGCACTTTAAAAGAAGCAAGAGGACAGCTTGCTCTCTCTCTGGCTTTGATGATCCCTAATTACTGCATGGACTCAAGACTGCGTTACTCGAACGGGAGAGAGACAAAGGACTGATTTGTAAGTGAACTGACATAGGATATTCCACATGGACTTTGCTAACTGAATATCCTTGAATGGACTGACTAAATGATACATGACTAATGGACTGTTATTTTGACTATGCTATAAATGGAATAAACTATATTTTTTGATAGCACAAGCGTATCTGTTATTTTTACTGTATGTTAATAAACATACAAACATATCTCACTCATTTATCTGTGTGCCTATCTGACTAATGCTGCACATTCTGTTTAGCTTGTCTCCTTAACCCTGGTTGGGGAACACAGGCTTAACACTGGTTATGGGCCCAGAGGCTGCAAAGTCAGTTTAACTAGGATAAAACAGATTTATGTAAAAAGTGAGAGTTTGTGTTGTTATACATTACAGTAAACAGACAGCTGTGTTTTATTAATTATAGTTTTATATCCATATAAAGAAAACATGGCACAAGTCAATTTACAAAGTTTGTCCCTTATATCCAAGCTGGATGGAACAAACTATGTATCATGGTCTATGAAATGTAGTCTACTTCTACGAAGAGAAGGTCTGTGGAACATAATTGAAAACCCACCAAAAGTAGAGGAATGGGATCCAGAGGATGATGAAGATAGACTAAAGATAAAAAATTTTATGCAGAAAAATGAACAAGCTATTTGCATAATTGGATTAACATTAACTGACCAGCAACTTGTTTATATCCACAGAGAACAAATGGCTGTTGGGTGTTGGCAGAAGCTGAAGAGGATTTATGTTCGAGATAACGTTGGTGCTCACATAAATCTTACACGAAAGCTTTTCAGGACGCATCTCCAGACGAATGGTGATATGCTGAGTCATTTGGAAACTATGCAAAGCATTTTTCAAGAACTGCACGAGAAAGAGCTTATTTTCTCTGAACTACACCAAGTCTACATAATTCTATCTTCACTTGATGAAAGTTATGACAACTACGTCACTTCCCTTGAAATTTTGCCTGATGAAAGTTTAACTTTAACTGATATAACTGGCAGATTGATTGAAGAGGCCAGAAGAAGAATTGAAAGAGACCAATTAAGGAGGGAAAAACCTCAAAAAGAAGATAATAAATCTCCTACTGCATATGCAATTAAAAAGTGTTTTAATTGTGGAGGAAGAGGACATTTGGCAAGATTTTGTAAAAAAGCAAAGCGCCAGAACGCTGGCCAGAATACTAAAAGTCATCAAAAGAAAAAGAAAAATTGAGAGTTAGCCATGTATAGTAATGGAGCTGTAAAAAATAATTTATGGGTGGTTGACAGTGGAGCATCCCACTGTATAACAAATGATAACAAAACTTTTATTAAAATGTCCAAGAGTACACAGCAGATATCGTTAGCCAATGGCTGGAAACTGAAAGCTAAAGGTCAAGGTATAGCATATTGTTCTTTTATAAAAGAGAATGTAAAAATGTTATATGTACCACAACTTAAGTTTAATTTAATTTCAGTTAGAATTTTGGTTAAACTAGGATATGTAGTTACATTTAAAGGAGATAACTGCATAATTGAGAAAGAAAATAAGAAAATTACTGCATCTTTAAGAGGTGAATTATATGTTTTAAATGATAATGGTTTAAAGGTGGCTAACACAATTTATGAAAATAAGAAACCTCATGATGAATGTATTCACTTGTTACATCGAAGGCTAGGGCATTTAAATTTTAAAATGCTTAAGAAAACTTTTGAATTATCCAAGGGAATAAGTTTGAAACC
Source organism: Hydrophis major (assembly GCA_033807585.1). Taxonomy (NCBI): domain Eukaryota; kingdom Metazoa; phylum Chordata; class Lepidosauria; order Squamata; family Elapidae; genus Hydrophis; species Hydrophis major. Next base: position 33,180 of record JAUCBL010000823.1, read on the forward strand.
TTGTAATAAGTATTTGCAATGTAATGCCTGTAATCAAAGTAAGAGCAGGGTCACACCGGCTAATAGAGTTGATGGATTTACTGCTAAAGAGCCTTTAGAGGTAGTATTTAATGAAGAGAGAAGGAGACATGAAGCAAAGCAGCAGGGAGACCAGGAGGATGTAGGAGAGGTCTCGGTTGTTGGCTTTGACAAGGGGAGTTTCTCTGTATTTAATGAAAATGATTAAAACAAGGCCTGTGGTTAGGAACAAGAATAGGGCAAAAGAGACCAGGGTGATGCCCAGATGTTCTTCATAAGACAGGAAAGTTATAACTTTGGGAATACATTGGACTCTTTCTTTATTTGGGTATTGATCATCCAGACACTTGGTGCATTTTTCTGTATCTGAGAAAAGCAAAAGGCAATATTTTTTTTGATATTCCATACTTTTATCTTTCAAGAAAGATCTTCTTGAGACAACTGATATCAGAATCATTGTCCAAGATGAGAGAAAGAGATCTCACAAAAGAGAGCAGACTTTTTTTTCATTTATATGATGATGTAAGAAATCTGAGCAGTCTCTAACTTATATTTCTGGCCTAAACTCTGTGCTGGTTTCAAAACAGCATCTATTAATACCCTTTGAAAATAAATATAGTAGTTAATATAATTATAAATGTGATGTTAAATTACATTCCTAAAAATGTGTAGCATTCAACGTAGAGCTTTGTTTCAACTGAGTTTGGGATTTATGCACATTTAAAGAAAATGTAAGAAAGATTGATTCCTTAAGTAATACATGAGGAGAGTATCACACTTCTTAGACAAAATCTTTCTATTCAAAAAATGAGCAGATGAAGCAGTTTGGTTCCATGTTAGCTAGATTTAGTAATCTCTTCAAGCCCTGAACTAGCAGAATCAGAATCGAGCTGGAAGGGACCTTGAAGGTTATCTAGTCCAGCCCCTTGCTCAAGCAGCAAATCCTATATAATTTCAGACAAGTGACTATCCAATCTCTTCTTAAAAACCTCCAGTGATTGGACTATATAGCAACAACAACAAAGCAAAATAGAAAGGCTCTCCCAAGGTCTTTTTTTTTAAATGACAGATGAATTAACTTTAAAAGATATTTGGAGAGAAAGAAACGTTAAAGCTAAACAATATACTTTTTACTCAAATAGACATTTATCATGGTCCAGATTAGATATGATTTGGATCTCAACAGAATTAATATCCAATATTAAAGAAACAAATATTGAAACAAGTACTTGGGCAGATCATAGCCCAATGACAATTAAATGGAAGGGACAAAAAAAAAAAAAGATCGAGATGGACATTAAACAATACTATTTTAAAGGAGAAAGATTTTATACAATGGATGGAGAAGGAATTGGCTTTTTTCTTCAGAGAAAATAAAAAAGAAGATACTTCAACGCAAAATGTGTGGGATACAATGAAGGCATATGCCAGAGGTTTGATAATAGATTATACAAGAAAAAAGAATATAAGGAAAAGGCAAGCTTTTAAGGCCTTGGAAGATGAGTATAAAATTCTTGAAAAAGAATTACAGAAAATGCCACAGAAAAAGGATATTAAATTGAAGCTGGATGTAATTAAACATAAAATGGAATTAATAGAGAAAGAAGAACTGGCACAGAAAATCAGAAACTCTAAACAGAATTATTTTGAAGATGCAAATAAACCAGG
>JAUCBL010000824.1:20000-25000 GCA_033807585.1 Hydrophis major
AGATAGATAGATAGATAGATAGATAGATAGATAGATAGACGGATGGAATGGATAGATAGATAGATAGATAGATAGATAGATAGATAGATAGATAGATAGATAGATAGATAGATAGATAGATAGATAGATAGATAGACAGACAGATGGATGGAATGCATAGATAGATAGATAGATAGACAGACAGATGGATGGAATGCATAGATAGATAGATAGATAGATAGATAGATAGATAGATAGATAGACAGACAGACAGACAGACAGACAGATAGATAGATAGATAGATAGACTGACAGATGGATGGAATGCATAGATAGATTGATAGATAGATAGATAGATAGATAGATAGATAGATAGATAGATAGATAGATAGACAGACAGACAGACAGACAGACAGACAGACAGACAGACAGACAGACAGACAGACAGACAGATAGATATACTGACAGATGGATGGAATGCATAGATAGATTGATTGATTGATAGATAGATAGATAGATAGATAGATAGATAGATAGATAGATAGATAAGATAGATAGATAGATAGAGAGAGAGAGAGAGAGAGAGAGAGAGAGAGAGAGAGAGAGAGAGAGAGAGAGAGAGAGAGAGAGAGAGAGAGATAGACGGATGGAATGGATAGATAGATAGATAGATAGATAGATAGATAGATAGATAGATAGAGAGAGAGAGAGAGAGAGAGAGAGAGAGAGAGAGAGATAGACGGATGGAATGGATAGATAGATAGATAGATAGATAGATAGATAGATAGATAGATAGATAGATAGATAGATAGACAGACAGACAGACAGATGGATGGAATTGATAGATAGATAGATAGATAGATAGATAGATAGATAGATAGATAGATAGATAGATAGATAGATAGATAGATAGACAGACAGACATATATACAAATACAGACAGAGAACTGATACACAGATAGATAGATAGATAGATAGATAGATAGATAGATAGATAGATAGATAGATAGATAGATAGATAGATAGATAGATAGACAGACAGACAGATGGATGGAATGCATAGATAGATAGATAGATAGATAGATAGATAGATAGATAGATAGATAGATAGATAGATAGATAGATAGATAGATAGATAGATAGACGGACATATATACAAATACAGACAGAGAACTGATAGATTGATAGATAGATAGATAGATAGATAGATAGATAGATAGATAGATAGATAGATAGATAGATAGATAGATAATAGATAGATAGATAGATAGACAGACAGATGGATGGAATGCATAGATAGATAGATAGATAGATAGATAGATAGATAGATAGACAGACAGACAGACAGACAGACAGACAGATAGATAGATAGATAGATAGACTGACAGATGGATGGAATGCATAGATAGATTGATAGATAGATAGATAGATAGATAGATAGATAGATAGATAGATAGATAGATAGACAGACAGACAGACAGACAGACAGACAGACAGACAGACAGACAGACAGACAGACAGATAGATAGATATACTGACAGATGGATGGAATGCATAGATAGATTGATTGATTGATAGATAGATAGATAGATAGATAGATAGATAGATAGATAGATAGATAGATAGATAAGATAGATAGATAGATAGATAGATAGATAGATAGATAGATAGATAGATAGATAGATAGATAGATAGATAGATAGATAGATAGATAGACGGATGGAATGGATAGATAGATAGATAGATAGATAGATAGATAGATAGATAGATAGATAGATAGATAGATAGATAGATAGATAGACAGACAGACAGACAGACAGACAGACAGACAGACAGACAGATGGATGGAATTCATAGATAGATAGATAGATAGATAGATAGATAGATAGATAGATAGATAGATAGATAGATAGAAAGATAGATAGACAGACAGACATATATACAAATACAGACAGAGAACTGATACACAGATAGATAGATAGATAGATAGATAGATAGATAGATAGATAGATAGATAGATAGATAGATAGATAGATAGACAGACAGACAGACAGACAGATGGATGGAATGCATAGATAGATAGATAGATAGATAGATAGATAGATAGATAGATAGATAGATAGATAGATAGATAGATAGATAGATAGATAGATAGATAGATAGATAGATAGATAGACTGACAGATGGATGGAATGCATAGATAGATGGATAGATAGATAGATAGATAGATAGATAGATAGATAGATAGATAGATAGATAGATAGATAGATAGATAGATAGATAGATAGATAGATAGATAGATAGATAGATAGACAGACAGACAGATAGATAGATAGTTGGATAGATAGATAGACGGATGGAATGGATAGATAGATAGATAGATAGATAGATAGATAGATAGATAGATAGATAGATAGATAGATAGATGATAGACAGACATATATACAAATACAGACAGAGAACTGATACATAGATAGATAGATAGATAGATAGATAGATAGATAGATAGATAGATAGATAGATAGATAGATAGATAGATAGATAGATAGATAGATAGACAGACAGACAGACAGATAGATAGATAGTTGGATAGTTGGATAGATAGATAGATAGATAGATAGATAGATACATGGATTGGATAGATAGATGGATGGATAGATAGATAGATAGATAGATAGATAGATAGATAGATAGATAGATAGATAGAGAGATAGATAGACAGACCGAGAGATGGACATTTTGATATAGATAGATAGATAGATAGATAGATAGATAGATAGATAGATAGATAGATAGATGATAGACAGACATATATACAAATACAGACAGAGAACTGATAGATAGATAGATAGATAGATAGATAGATAGATAGATAGATAGATAGATAGATAGATAGATAGATAGATAGGTAGATAGACGGATGGATTGGATAGATAGATAGATAGATAGATAGATAGATAGATAGATAGATAGATAGATAGATAGATAGATAGATAGATAGATAGATAGATAGATAGATAGACAGACATATATACAAATACAGACAGAGAACTGATAGATAGATAGATAGATAGATAGATAGATAGATAGATAGATAGATAGATAGATAGATAGATAGATAGATAGATAGATAGATAGATAGATAGATAGACGGATGGATTGGATAGATAGATAGATAGATAGATAGATAGATAGATAGATAGATAGATAGATAGATAGATAGACAGACATATATACAAATACAGACAGAGAACTGATAGATTGATAGATAGATAGATAGATAGATAGATAGATAGATAGATAGATAGATAGATAGATAGACAGACTGATGGATGGAATGCATAGATAGATAGATAGATAGATAGATAGATAGATAGACAGACAGACAGACAGACAGACAGACAGACAGACAGATAGATAGATAGATAGATAGATAGATAGATAGATAGATAGATAGATAGACAGACAGACAGACAGACAGACAGACAGATAGATAGATAGATAGATAGATAGATAGACTGACAGATGGATGGAATGCATTGATAGATTGATAGATAGATAGATAGATAGATAGATAGATAGATAGATAGATAGATAGATAGACAGACAGACAGACAGACAGACAGACAGACAGACAGACAGACAGACAGACAGACAGACAGATAGATAGATAGATAGATAGATAGATAGATAGATAGATAGTTGGATAGATAGATAGACGGATGGAATGGATAGATAGATAGATAGATAGATAGATAGATAGATAGATAGATAGATAGATAGATAGATAGATAGATAGATAGATAGATAGATAGATAGACTGACAGATGGATGGAATGCATAGATAGATAAATAGATAGATAGATAGATAGATAGATAGATAGATAGATAGATAGATAGATAGATAGATAGATAGATAGATAGATAGATAGATAGATGATAGACAGACAGACATATATACAAATACAGACAGAGAACTGATAGATAGATAAATAGATAGATAGATAGATAGATAGATAGATAGATAGATAGATAGATAGATAGACAGACCGAGAGATGGACATTTTGATATAGATAGATAGATAGATAGATAGATAGATAGATAGATAGATAGATAGATGGATGGATGGATAGATAGATAGATAGATAGATAGATAGATAGATAGATAGATAGATAGATAGATAGAAAGATAGACGGATGCATTGGATAAATAGATAGATAGATAGATAGATAGATAGATAGATAGATAGATAGATAGATAGATAGATAGATAGATAGATAGATAGATAGATAGATAGATAGATGATAGATGATAGATAGACAGACCGAGAGATGGACATTTTGATATAGATAGATAGATAGATAGATAGATAGATAGATAGATAGATAGATAGATAGATAGACAGACAGACAGATAGATAGTTGGATAGATAGATAGACGGATGGAATGGATAGATAGATAGATAGATAGATAGATAGATAGATAGATAGATAGATAGATAGATAGATAGATAGATAGATAGATAGATAGATAGACAGACATATATACAAATACAGACAGAGAACTGATAGATAGATAGATAGATAGATAGATAGATAGATAGATAGATAGATAGATAGATAGATAGATAGATAGATAGATAGATAGATAGATAGATAGATAGATAGATAGATGGATTGGATAGATAGATGGATAGATAGATAGATAGACAGACAGACAGACAGACAGACAGACAGACAGACAGACAGACAGACAGATAGATAGATAGATAGATAGATAGATAGACAGACCGAGAGATGGACATTTTGATATAGATAGATAGATAGATGGATGGATGGATAGATAGATAGATAGATAGATAGATAGATAGATAGATAGATAGATAGATAGATAGATAGATAGATAGATAGATAGACGGATGGATTGGATAGATAGATAGATAGATAGATAGATAGATAGGTAGATAGATAGATAGATAGATAGATAGATAGATAGATAGATAGATAGATAGATAGATAGA
>JAUCBL010000083.1:17500-500000 GCA_033807585.1 Hydrophis major
AGATAGATAGAAAGATAGATAGAAAGAAAGATAGATAGATAGATAGATAGATAGATAGATAGATAGATAGATAGACAGACAGACAGACAGACAGACAGACAGACAGACAGACAGACAGACAGACAGACAGACAGATGGATGAATGGAATGGGTAGATAGATAAATAGATAGATAGATAGATAGATAGATAGATAGATAGATAGATAGATAGATAGAAGAATGGAAGGAAGGAAAGAAGGAAGGAAGGATGGAAGGAAGGAAGGAGGGAGGGAGGGAGAGAAGGAGGGAAGGAAGGAAAAAAGAACAGAAGCATAAAAGAGTTGTAAGGTATCTTTGTGGTCATGTCGTCCATCCCAAAGGAAGTAAGGAAGTAAGGGAGGGAGGGAGGGAGGGAGGGAGGGAGGGAGGGAGGAAGTAAAAAGAATAGCAGAATAACAGAGTTGGAAGGCATTTTGGTGGTCATCTCATCCAACCCAAAGGAAGGAAGGAAGGAATGATGGAAGGAAGGAAGGAAGGAAAAAAGAATAGCAGAATAACAGAGTTGGAAGGGGTCTTGGTGGTCATCTGCTCAAATCGAACAGAAGAAAGGAAGGAAGGAAGGAAGGAAGGAAGGAAGGAAGGAAGGAAGGAAGGAAGGAAGGAAGGAAGGAAGGATAAGAGAATAACAGAGTTGGAAGGGTTCTTGGAGGTGATCTAGTCCAACCAAAAGGAAGGAACGGAGGAAAGAAGGAAGGAAGGAAGGAAGGAAGGAAGGAAGGAAGGAAGGAAGGAAGGAAGGAAGGAAGGAAGGAAGGAAGGAAGGAAGGAAGGAAGGAAAAAAGAATAGCAGAACAATTGAGTTGGAAGACACCTTGGTAGTCATCTTGTCCAACCCAAATGTAGGTAGGTAGGTAGGTAGGTAGGTAAGTAGGTAGGTAGGAAGGAATGAAGGAAGAATAGCAGAATAACAGAATAACAGAATAACAGAATATTAGTGTTGGAAGCGATCTTGGAGGTCATCTAATCCAACCCAAAGGAAGGAAAGAAGGAAGGAAGGAGGGAAAGAAAGAAGGAAAGAAGGAGGGAAGGAAGGAAAAAAGTAGGGAGGGAGTGAGGAAAGGTAAGGAAAAAAGAATAGCAGGATAACAGAATTACAGATTTGGAAGGGATCTTGGTTGTAATCTAGTCCAACCCAAAGGAAGGAAGGAAGGAAGGAAGGAAGGAAGGAAGGAAGGAAGGAAGGAAGGAAGGAAGGAAGGAAGGAAAGAAGGAAGGAATGAAGGAACAAAGGAAGGAACGAAGGAACAAAGGAAGGAAGGAAGGAAGGAAGGAAGGAAGGAAGGAAGGATAGCAGAATAACAGAGTTGGAAGGGATCTGGAGGTCATCTAGTCCAACCCAAAGGAAGGAAGTGAAGAAAGAAGGAAGGAAGGAAGGAAGGAAGGAAGGAAGGAAGGAAGGAAGGAAGAATAACGGAATAACAGAGTTGGAAGGGATCTTGGTTGTCATCTAGTCCATCCCAAAGGAAGGAAGGAAGGAAGGAAGGAAGGAAAATAGAATAACAGAACAACAGAGTTGGAAGCGATCTTCGTAGTCATCTAGTCAAACCCAAAGGAAGGAAGCAAGGAAGGAAGGAAAAAAGAATTGCCAAATAACAGAATAACATAGTTGTAAGAGATCTTGGAGGTCATCTCGTCCAGCACAAAGGAAGGAAAGAAGGAAGGAAGGAAGGAAGGAAGGAAGGAAGGAAGGAAGGAAGGAAGGAAGGAAGGAAGGAAGGAAGGAAGGAAGGAAGGAAGGAAAAAAGAATAGCAGAATAACGGAATAACAGAGTTGGAAGGGACCTTGCTGGTCATCTAGTCCATCCCAAAGGAAGGAAGGAAGGAAGGAAGGAAGGAAGGAAGGAAGGAAGGAAGGAAGGAAGAAGGAAGGAAGGAAGGAAGGAAGGAAGGAAGGAAAAAAGAATAGCCAAATAACAGAATAACATAGTTGTAAGAGATCTTGGAGGTCGTCTCGTCCAACACAAAGGAAGGAAAGAAGGAGGGAAGGAAGGAAGGAAGGAAGGAAGGAAGGAAGGAAGGAAGGAAAAAAGAATAGCAGAATAACAGAATAAAAGAGTTGGAAGGGACCTTGGAAGTCATCTAGTCCATCCCAAAGTACGGAATGAAGGAAATAAGGAAATAAGGAAGAAAGGAAGGATAACAGAATAACAGAAAAACAGAGTTGGAAGGGATCTTGGTAGTCATCTTGTTGAACCCAAAGGAAGGAAGGAAGGAAGGAAGGAGGGAGGGAGGGAGGGAGGGAGGGAGGGAAGGAAGGAAGGAGAAGGAAGGAAGGAAGGAAGGAAGGAAGGAAGGAAGGAAGGAAGGAAAAAAGAATTGCCAAATAACATAATAACATAGTTGTAAGAGATCCTGGAGGTCATCTCGTCCAACACAAAGGAAGGAAAGAAGGAGGGAAGGAAGGAAGGAAGGAAGGAAGGAAGGAAGGAAGGAAGGAAGGAAGGAAGGAAGGAAGGAAGGAAGGAAGGAAGGAAGGAAGGAAGGAAGGAAAAAAGAATAGCAGAATAACAGAATAAAAGAGTTGGAAGGGACCTTGGTAGTCATCTAGTCCATCCCAAAGGATGGATGGAAGGAAGGAAGGAAGGAAGGAAGGAAGGAAGGAAGGAAGGAAGGAAGGAAGGAAGGAAGGATAACAGAATAACAGAAAAACAGAGTTGGAAGGGATCTTGGTCATCATGTAGTCGAACCCAAAGGAAGGAAGGAAGGAAGGAAGGAAGGAAGGAAGGAAGGAAGGAAGGAAGGAAGGAAGGAAGGAAGGAAGGAAGGAAGGAAGGAAGGAAGGAAGGAAGGAAGGAAGGATAACAGAATAACAGAAAAACAGAATTGGAAGGGAACTTTGTAGTCATCTAGTCCATCCCAAAGAAAGGAAGGAGGAAGGAAGGAAGAATAGCAGAATAACAGAATATTAGAGTTGGAAGCAATCTTGGAGGTCATCTAATCCAACGTAAAGGAAGGAAAGAAGGAAGGAAGGAGGGAAGGAAGGAAAAAAGGAGGGAGGGAGGGAGGAAAAATAAAAAGAATAGCAGGATAACGGAATAATAGATTTGGAAGGGATCTTGGTTGTAATCTAGTCCAACCCGAAGGAAGGAAGGAAGGAAGGAAGGAAGGAAGGAAGGAAGGAAGGAAGGAAGGAAGGAAGGAAGGAAGGAAGGAAAAAAGAATAGCAAAATAACAGAATAACAGAGTTGGAAGGGACCTTAGGTGATATAGTCCAACCCCCTGCCCAAGAAGGGGAATTTCCATTGTTGAGAGAGACACTTGTTAAGTGAGTTCTGCTCCATGTTACCCACTTTTTTGTCCCTGTTGTTTAGCGAATTAAGTGAGTAACACAGTTGTTAAGTGAATCTGGCTTCCTCATTGACCTTGCTGGTCGGAGCCCTCAATTCCTATATTTAACAGAAACCAGGTAATGTTTCACAGGCCAATACTTTGGGAGGAATCCAAGGCGCACCCCCTCCCTTACTGCAGCAGCCATGGGTGGCTCTCTCCTTGAGCCCCACCCAAGACCCACAAAGGGGAGGGGGCAGAGCAGGGCTCAGGGCTGTCAATCACGGCTGCCCAAAGTCTCATCATAAAAGTTGCATGAAAACTATCGAATTAAAAGGGAAAGCACAGACACAGGATACATTGCAACATGGTTTATTTGGATGGATAATAGATATAAGAATAGATAATGTAAATAATGTATATAATAAATAAGAGGTTATGAAAGTATGATGTATTGTCATTTTTGATAGGACACATAGTCACAGCGCTGTTTAATAACTATTGGTATTATGTATACATGGAAAAAAACTAACGAAAGCATTATTTTTAAAAAAGTTGTTTTATGCAAAGCACCCTAAATTGTATTTTATGCAGAAAAAAACCCCCAAAGGGATCCTTCACCTGGAAGCATCCAAATTGGGGTTTCCACAGGGCAGGGCAGGGAGGGAGGGGTGTCAAAAAAAAGTCACAATGGCAACCGGAACTATGCAAGGAATGCCCCACATTTTTTGGGGGTGGGGGGGTGGCTTTTGTGTTCCATGGACGGTTCAAACGATACCAGAACCAGAAATATTCTTGTTAGGTATTTTACCAGAAAAGATAATAATAAAGGGAAGACACATTGAATTTTACACGTGTTTTAACAGCAGCGAGAATTGTGTTTGTACAACAGTGGAAAAATGTAATTAAAAAAAAAAAAGAATGCGCAGAGATGGATAGATGAACACTCAAAAGAAACGAGAAGGAAGAAACGGAATATTTTTTTTAACATGGGACTCGCTTTATCAATGGTTGGTCGACAGAAACAGAAGTTAGAAACTCAAAAGTTTAAGAGCATGATTAACTATAGAATGAAGGCCTATTAGTATGGATAAGACTATTATTATTATTATTATTATTATTATTATTATTATTATTATTATTATTATTATTATTATTATTATTGGTTAATCTATAGTGAGATTCACAGCCTTTGGGGCTGGTTGGAATTATTATTATTATCATTATTATTATACACAAAAAACAACAGTGTACACAGCAAACGAGATAGCTATGCTGGGTTTTGTATCACAAATCACTAGAGAAACACTTCCCAAGCAATTATTGTTGTTGTTGCTGTTTTTTGTGGTGGTTGTTGTTAATCTTTGGTGAGTTTCACAGCCTTTAGGCTGGTTGGAAGCTCAACAGCTCGAGTCCTACCAACAACCTAGGAACTGTTGATAATGATAATGATTATGATAATGATAAATCATTATTACATTATTGTTAACTTTATTCATTAAACATGAAACTCAGTCAACTAAACATTCAAAAATGCATCACAAATACCACTGACTGGTGCTAATGGTTGACACGGGTTGCTGCCAGCGTATTCTTCTCCTCCTCCTCATTATTATTATTATGAATAATCTTCTTCTTCTTCTTCTTCTTCTTCTTCTTCTTCTTCTCTCTTCTTCTCCTTCTTCTTCTTCTTCTTCTTCTTCTTCTTCTTCTTCTTCTTCTTCTTCTTCTTCTCTTCTTCTTCTCCTCCTCCTCCTCCTCCTCCTCCTCCACACCACCACCACCTATTATTATTATTATTATTATTATTATTATTATTATTATTAAAAACTATCTGTACCCAGACAACACACTGTTCATACAGATAATTGAGTTTTGATGTTTACTAAAGAAATAAAATAAAAAATAAAATATATATTTTTTAAAAGATACAAGGGTGAGCAAGCAGGGCACAGTCGCCAGAGGCGGGCAGGACACTGTTGCTACCAAGGCCCCCTCCCAACCCCCCAAACCCTTGCCCCCCCAGTTATCAGCCCCCTCCCTCCCTGCCCTGCAGCTCCAGCTGTCTGAATTGGGGAGGGTGGCTGGAGGGACCATGTGGCTTTTTTGGGGGGGGAAAGGTATCTTGAGTGCCACGCTGGGTGGGGAGGGGGGCCCCCCAGAAGAAGCCCCACGCCCCTAAAACCCAATCGAGGGGCAATTTCTCCCCCCTCCCATGTCCTTCTGACGCAGCCTTCTCATTCCCTACGTTCGCGATCCTCCGTGTCGTGTCGGTGGGGGGGTGTCCTTTCCACGGCGCCCCCGCATCCTCTCCGCCGGGTTTCTGCAACTCCAGACCCGCGCAGCCCCCATTTTCCCACCGCCCCGGGTCCAAATGGACCCTCGCATCCCAGCAAGACGAAAAAAAAACAAACAAACACGCAGGGCGAAAAGACACGCGCGGACCCAAAAACAGAGACACCCAAAAAGGACACGAAATACACGCGCAGAGGCAGGTCCGGGGGTCTCGAGACAGAGAGAGAGACCCCCTTGGTAAGCAACCTGCTGGCTCGCGGGATTTTCCCTCCGGCCACCTGCGTGGCAACCTCACCTGTCCCACGCAGGTGGGAAAAAAGTCCCGGCGGGCCGTTGTCCCGGCCCCAACCTCGCCTCCGCCTCCGCCTCCGCCTCCGCCTCCTCCCACCTGGTGGCCAGGTGAGGCGTTGGGGAAGCCGCCCGCCTTCCTTGGCTGCCCGTCCAGGAAGGAAGGAAAGAAGGAAAGAAAGAGAGAAGAGAGCAGAAACAGACGGAGGGAAACTGTCCCCTCGGATCGCAGGTGGGGGGGGAAGGCAGAGAATCGGGAGTGTTGGGGGGGCAGAGAGAGGTCCCCCAAAACTTCCGAAGGGGAGGGTCCTTTCCCACTTTCTCTGGCCAGCTGCATGCACTTCCCTCCTTCTTTCCCTCCCTCCTTCCTTCCTTCCTTCTTTCCTTCCCTCCTTCCTTCCTTCTTCCTTCCTTCCTTCCTTCCTTCCTTCTTTCTTTCCTTCCTTCCTTCCTTCCTTCTTTCTTTCCTTCCTCCATTTGATCTCTAAATTTCTTAATTCAGAAATTAAATCTGTCCGCTCGGCTTCTAGTTTTGCTTGGGGTTTGGTTTTTGTTTTTGTTTTTTTGCTAGCAATTCTGCTCCTTCCCCTCTTGTCTCTCCTACTCAGGACTTTTTCCACGCAGGGAAAAAATAAATAAACAAATGTCCTCCCCGCTTTGTAGTTAGGCTCACCTGGCTGTGGCAGGTACTCCTTAAGAGCCCACCTTCCCCCTCTTGTCTCCCTCTCCCACCTCTCTCCTCCCCGTCTTTTTTTTCCCCACTCGGTATTTTTTTTTTCCACCCACTTTTTTCTCCCTCCCACTTTGGAGTTTGGCTCACCTGGCATGGCAGGTAATCCTTAAGGGCCCAAGAAAAGCCTGTTTTGCAAGGGGAAGGAGTCAACAATGTAGACATTTCCACCACCCCACAGCCCCACACTCTTCCAGCCCACCCCAGAGGGCTCTTCCGTGGGTGACTCCGGCCTTGGCCCCATGCCATCTGCCTTGGGAGTTTTACATTAGCCATTTTTTTGTGACACACACACACACAAACACATAAACACACACCCCAACAATGCATTCCTTTAATTTCCCCTGTCCTGGGTTTGTAATATTTGTCTTTCTCTGTTTCGGCCTGGGGGAAAAGCCAGATTTCACACCAGATAATCAGAGTCAGAAGGGATCTTGTACGTCATCTAGTCCAACCCCCTCCCCCTGCCCAAGTGGGAGACCTGACAAATGGCAGTCCTTGCGCCCATTTCACAGATGGGGACAACCGAGGCCGACACGGCGAAGAGCTAAAAAGGGGTTGTGGTTTGTTGTTTTTGAAACTGCTTCAGAATTGATCCCAGAGATCTGTTTTGATCAGCAGCTGAGGAGGCCAGAGATCCCTTTTGAAGCTCTCTTCCCCAAGATCTCCCTCGCCTGAAAAATTCAACAATATTCAGCTTTACAACACCCACCAGAGAGGCCTAACGGCTGGAACGGGCCTGGGAGGTCTTGACTTGAGACTTTCAAGAAAAGACTGGACCACCATTTGTCAGAAAGGGTGTAGGGTCTTCTCCTTGGGCAGGGGGTTGGACTAAATGACCTCCAAGGTCCCTTCTGACTCTGTCATGATTCTGTTATTCAGAAATTGTGGAAGATTCATCCCTGGAGGCTTTTTCAAGAAGAGACTGGACTGCCATTTGTCAGAAATGGTGTAGGGCCTCCCACTTGGGCTGGGGGTTGGACTAGATGACCTCCAAGGTCCTTTCCAACTCTGATGATCTGTTATCTGTTAACTTACAACATTTCGTTTACTGACCATTCGAAGTTCACAATGGCACTGGGGAAAAAAAGGGACTGGGGACCGTGCTTTCTCACACTTAACAACCATTGCATCATCTTGGACGGTTAAAAACTGGGATCGCGTGGCCTCCATCTCGTATTTATGACCGTCACAGAGTTGCGCGATCCCCTTTTTGTGACCGTCGGATGAGCAAAGTCAACAGGCAAACTAGATTCGCTTCATAACGCTGTAACTAACTTAACCACTGCAGCGATTCAATGAACAACATTGTAAAGGGGGCCCAAATTCACACTAAACAGCTGTCTCACTTAACAACTTGATAGTCCTCAAGTTACGACCACAAGTGAGGCCCACATTTCTGTTGCTAAGTAGGCAGTTGTAAAGTGAAATTTTTTTAAAGCCCTGTTTTACAACCTTGTGACATTAAATGAATCTGTCTTCCCCATTGGCTTTGCTTGTCAGAAGGCTGCAAAAGGGATGCTACCACGGTCGTAAGTGTGAAAAACGGTCCTGGGTCCCTTTTTTTCAGTGCCGTTGTCACTTCGGTCACTAAATGAACCATTATATGTCGAGGAATCTGTTAAGCCTGGTTTCCCCAACCAGGGTTAGGGAGACAAGCTAAACAGAATGTGCAGCGTTAGTCAGATAGGCACACAGATAAATGAGTGAGCTAAGCTTGTATGTTTATTAACATACAGTAAAAATAACAGATACGCTTGTGCTATCAAAAATATAGTTTATTCCATTATGAGTTCATAGCATAGTCAAAATAACAGTCCAATAGTCATGTATCATTTAGTCAGTCCATTCAGGGATATTCAGTTAGCAAAGTCCGTGCAGAATATCCTATGTCAGTTCACTTACAAATCAGTCCTTTGTTTCTCTCCCGTTTGAGCAATGCAGTCTTGATTCCAAGCAGTAATCAGGGATCATCAAAGCCAGAGAGAGAGCAAGCTGTTGTCTTGCTTCTTTTAAAGTGCTTTCACAACCACTCCCTTAATTACTTTCCAATATTTAAAGTTGCAGACACTTTAACTAACAAACTATGATTACTTAGTTATTATTTTACCTAAACCAGTTAGGGTAAACAATGTTATCCCTAACAGAATCCTTGTTGTTTTGCATAATAAATGCAAAAGCCCTGGCATCCAGAAGGTCTCTGGGGTGTTTTATGTCTCCTACAGAGCCAAATCATCCTCTGGTAGGGGAGGTTTTAAAAACATTAGCAGGGGGATTAAATTCCTTTTCATTTGCAAACCTGCACTCCTGTGGAAAAAGCCCCCTTAACAGCCAGCTAATGCCTCCCTTTCCCTGCCGGGGGTGGGGGGTCAGTGGGGATTGGGAAAGGGCAGCCTTTGCAATTGGGGGTGGGTGGCCCACTTGTTAAAGATACTTGTGGGTCCTGTTGAGGTAATTCCCATTAGGAGAATGAGTGCATACAGGGAGACGTATAGAGAGTAGTGTTGGAATAATACACACAGAGCACACAGATATACTGTACAGTAAATGTAAGTTTTTACTTCCAGAAAGGTTTAAGCAAAGTCCAAAATAAGCAATCCAAAGTCATTCACAAGTTAAATCAGTCAGTTTTCAATCCAGGGAGAATCCAAATATCAAAGTCCAGTATCAAAAAACAGTTCAGTAAGACTTACATTAAACCACACCTAATTACAGTTTTGCATTTTCTTAAAGATACAGTTTTAAAATGTTTATCCTGGTTTATATATTTCTAACCCAAATTCCTGTTAGGTGACTTATATTCCTAACATTCTCCCCTTTTGGGTAAGACAATACATACAACCTTACATTCTAAGTCCATAATGTTCACAGCATGCCTTATGCTTTATAGAGCCTTGGGCCTTTGTAAAATGATCTGCTATATTGTTTTCTGACATACAGTATTCTAGCTTCATCATCTTACTTTGCACACATTGTCTCACATTTAAATATCTTAAATCTGTGTGTTTCGTTCTCGTTTTAACAGCAATATTTGAAGCCATCTGTATTGCTGATTGGTTATCTTCATAAACAACAATGGGATCTTTTACATCAATTCCCATATCAATAATTGCTTATACAAAACTAAATCTGTACATAATAAAGATAAACATGAGAATTCAGCCTCCATTGTTGACAAACTTAGATGTTTCTGTCTAATAGATCTCCATCCAATCAACACTTTTCCCAATAATATCACAGTACCTGATGTAGATTTTCGTGTATTTATGTCTGTAGCAAAACTTGCATCAGCATATGCAGTCAAATTCAGTTCATCTTTTGGCTCCAGATACAATGTATAATGCATTGTTTGTTTCAGATATCTTAACACATGTTTAGCAGCTTACCATTGCCTTTCAGAGGGCTCAGCGTTAAATCTTGCTAATTGATGAACACTGTATGCTATATCTGGCCTTGACCAATTACTGAGATAAGATAAACTACCAATCAAGGACTGAAAAATGTTCTTATCAAAAACAGGACTTTGAACATCACTATGGATAAACTCCTGGCTCATTGGTGTTTTAGCCGGTTTACAAAGTTCCATTTTAAAACTTTTTAGCAATTGGTTAATTTTATCTGCCTGTGAGATTTTGTATCCTCCCCTAGTTCTATCTATCTTTAAACCAAGATATTGTTTGATTTCTTCTGTTTTATCTTAAATTTCTTTTTCAATAGTGAAATTATCTCAGTAGCTTCTTGTTCAGTTTTGGTGATTAATGCTATATCATCAGTAAACAATAGCAACAATGACACAACACCATTACTTTCTCTTTTAAACAAACATGGATCAGCCATGCCAGCTACAAAACCTATTTTAGTTAATTCTTTAACTATACATTGGTTCCACTCATATCCTGATTGCTTTAAACCATAAAGACTCTTTTTCAATTTCCAGCAATCATTATTATCAGTATTATCATTTTTGAGACCTAAAGGTTTCTTTAAATATATAGTGTGTTGCAACAGTGCATGCAGATAGGCTGTCTCTACATCCAAATGATTTACAATGTATTTCTCCTTAGCTGCCCACACTAATGCTGCCCTTAATGTAGTAGCCTTCAGACCAGGAGCAAACACCTCATCATAGTCATTTGCTGTCTGATTGAACCCTTGTGCTACTAACCTGGCTTTATGGGTTACAGTCCCATCTACACCTGTCTTCAATTTATATATCCATTTACATCCGATAGCATGTTTACCTGGTGGCAACTTAATGTTTTCATATACCTCCAGTCTTTTTAATGATTCTAGTTCCTTATCCATTGCTTTCTGCCAAGCAGCCTGATCCTTAGCAGGATACAATTTCAGTTCATTATAATTACTTGGAACTGTATTCACTTGGCATACAACACTAGCCTGATATCTGTCAGGTGGTCATGTTACACGGGTTGAATGACTTGGTAATACAGGGCTTACTGGTGGACTTTCCTGTGCCACCTGCTCCTGTTCTTCTACCTCTTCCTGTGCCTGTTCTACTATTTCCTCCTGTTCTTCCTCTTTAATGGCTATTTGTTGTTTACTGATATCATCTTGAGGGATTATTTGGGTGTCAATAATAATATTGCTGGATTCCTGTTCCAGTTTATCCCACCCAACGTGCTCAAGAAATTTTGCACTAGCACTACAATAAACATGAGCTGTGCCTTGATCCCAGAATCTAAATGGTTGGCCTTGTAACCCACAAAAAATAACTTCTTAGCTCTATGTTGCCCTTTCAGTCTTACTTGTGAGGGAATATGCACCCATGCTGGAGCTCCTAATGTGTGTAGGTAACTTAAATTTGGTTTTCTGCCATGCCAACGAGTGAATGGCAATTCTCCAGTTGTTGTGTTAACTACATTGTTTAACACATGGTTACTACACATTATGGCTTCACCCCACAGTGTTTCAGGTAAACCTGAGTCAGATAACATAGTGCGAGCCATGGCTTGTAACGTTTGCCCTCTTCATTCTACAAAGGAGTTATGTTGTGGTCTGTAAGGTGCAGAATGTTTATGTTCAACACCAGCCAATTTTAAGATAGTTTGGAATCTTTTGTTAACAAACTCAGTCCCATTATCAGTTACGAAAGTAATTACTTTACTTTTCATTTTTCTCACAGCAAACCTTAGCCAGTTAAAGAAATGTTGGAATGTTTCTGTTTTTTCATAAGATAGCAGAAACCATATCGTGAGTAATAGTCCATAATGCTCAAAATATAACAGGCATCTCCTAAACCTGGTTTCTTAGGACCAATTATGTCAGCAAAAACAACCTCTAAAGGTTCTTTGGTCTTAAACCCATTTAGTCTGTTTGCTGGAGTAACCTTACTCTTTTCTTGACTACAAGCATGACAGTTTAAAAACTTGCTACAGGGTTTCAATTTTACTCCCTCTGACAATTTAACAGTTTGTTTGAGCATTTTGAAATTAATGTGCCCTAGACTTCTATGCAGTAAATGGATACATTCATCATGTGGCTTAACGTTGTTATAAACTGAGTTAGCCATCTTCAACTGGTCATCATGTATTACATATAAATCATTCTTTAAAGTAGCAGTAACACTTTTACCCTCTTTCTCTATTATACAGTTATCTCCCCTAAAGGTTACTACATAACCAATATTAACTAAAGCCCTTACTGATAGCAAATTAAATTTTAGTTTAGGTACATATAACATAGTTAAATGTTCATTCATACAAGGACAATATGCAGTACCTTCACCTGATGCGTTCATCTTCCATCCATTTGCCAATGATACATGTTGTTTACTTGTGAACATCTTTACAAACCTTTTTCTATCTTTAGGAATGCATTGCGATGCTCCACTATCAACAACCCACAAATCATTGTTTACAGTTGAATTGCTAGACATAGCTAAAGTAACATTCTTCTTGGCCTTCTGGTGATTACCAGTATTCTATCTTTTTCCTTTCTTACAGAATCTAGCTATATGTCCCCTAGCCCCACAAGAAAAACATTTCCTACCAGTATGGGCAGTTGAAGACAAATTATCTTCTTGTGGTTGTTCCTTCCTCAGTTGGTCTCTATCCAGCCGTCTTCTTGCTTCTTCTAACAATCTTCCAGTTATTTCAGTCAATGTCAGTTTATCTCTGGGCAGGACTTCCAGTGAAGGTACATAATCATCATAAGAATGATGTAAACTTGATGCAGCTCTGAAAATATTAGTTCTTTTTCATGTAGCTCTTGAAAAGTTCTTTTCATGAAGTTCAAATGAGCTAACATATCTCCACCTTTCAGAAGATGTGCTCTAAACAGTTTACGTGTAAGATGTATGTGTGCACCTACACTGTCACGAACATAAATCTTCTTCAAATTCTCCCAACACTTAGCAACAGACTCTTCTCCACGAATATGGACTAGCTGCTGGTCACTCAGTGTTAGTCCAATTATACAAAGAGCTCGTTCGTTGTTCTGTTTAAGGTCAGCAAGCTTCTTGGCATCATCCTCATTATTTGGATCCCAAGCATTTACATCTGGTGGATCTTGAACTACATTCCATAAACCTTCTCTACGCAGAAGTAGACTGCACTTCATAGACCAGGAAACATAGTTTGTTCCATCCAACCGGGTTATCAGTGATAGACTTGTTGAAGTGACTTGTGCCATCTTTACCAGGATAGTAACCCACAATTAAACAGTAAACAGCTGTCTGTATACAGTACTGTGTATTCACACTAACTCTCAGTTATCTGAGCCTGGTATGGCCTGGGCGCATAACCAGTGTTGAGGTAATTCCCCATTAGGAGATTGAGCACATACAGGGAGATGTATAGAGAGTAGTGTTGGAATAATACACACAGAGCACACAGATACACTGTACAGTAAATATAAGTTTTTACTTCCAGAAAGGTTTAAGCAAAGTCCAAAATAAGCAATCCAAAGTCATTCACAAGTTAAATCAGTCAGTTTTCAATCCAGGGATAATCCAAATATCAAAGTCCAGTGTCAAAAAACAGTTCAGTAAGACTTACATTAAATCCAGTAATATCAGTCAATTAGAAGAAATGGAGCAAGGGCAATACTTTCCAACAGAAAGAAACAGAGATACACTCTCTCCTGAGACTCAGACTAAAAACTAAACAACCCAGGTTTCTGGCTCCATCTTATGGTCGTTTGCAAAACCACACCTAATTACAGTTTTGCATTTTCTTAAAGATACAGTTTTAAAATGTTTATCCTGGTTTATATATTTCTAACCCAAATAGCTGTTAGGTGACTTATATTACTAACAGGTCCCCTTGGTGGCTTGTGCTAAGGATCACTGGCATGGGGACTGTGTGTGTGTGTGTGTCTGAGGGGTTGCTGAGGGGGGAAGAGGGGTGATGAGACAGCTGCCAAGGCCATCAGGAGGAAGACACTCCCCTTTTGGGTGGAGTGGGGGCTCTGGGGGCAACCCCCTGTTCATTCCTGCTGTATCCAATCTTGGAAAGAGAGATGGGTTTGTTTCTTTAAGCAGGCCCCCAGCCCTATAAAGAGAGGTGGGACAGCCTCCCATTTCCCTCCACTGGCGAGGGGGGGGCTGCTTTTCACTCAGGAACTCAAGGCGGGGGTGGGTGGGTGTCTCCCTCTGGCAGGTCCTTCCCCTGCTCCTCTTAACAAAGGCAGCTGAGCCCGTGGAGCCCCTCCCCAACCCAAACCCCCAAGGTATCCGGTGTCAGTCAATTCATTGTCAGTGTGCGGTATGACCCTGTCCCATGTTTGCATTGGACTGGGAACACTTTACTGGGAGGGGGGGCTCCCGTGCAGGGAAATTAGGGGTGGGGGTTGGATAGAGTCAGAAGGCCTGGTTAGGCAAGAAGGGAGCAGGGTCCAAAAGAGACAAGTTGGCAACCCACACAGTGCTTGTTAAAAAAAAGCAATATACCATATTATATAATATAGAATATAAATATGGAATATAGAATGGAATGGAATGGAATACTGAATATGGAATACAAAATACAACATAGAATAAAATACAATATAGGATATAGAATGGAATGGAATACAGAATAGAATATAAAATATAGAGGATAGGATAGGATAGGATAGGATAGGATACAGAACAGAACAGAACAGAACAGAACAGAACAGAACAGAATAGAATAGAATAGAAAAATGGAGTGAAGAAAGAATAGAATAGAATAGAAATAATCGAATAGAATATAGAATAGAGTAGAAAAGAGAATAAAAAAGAGTAGAATGGAATGCAATAAAATAGAAAAAAGAGAAGAGAAATAGAAAATAGAATAGAATTAATTGAATAGAAAATAGAACAGAAAAAGGAAAAGGAAAAGAATAGAATATAGAATAGAAAAGAGAATAGAGTAGAAAATAGAATAAAATTAATAAAATAGAATTAATAGAATAGAATAGAATAGAATAGAATAGAATAGAATAGAATAGAATAGAATAGAATAGAATACAGAGAATGGAATAGGAAAGAATAACATTAAATGGAATTAATAGAATAGTATACAGAGATTAGAATAGGAAAGAATAAAATGAACAAAATAGAGTTAATAGAATAGAATAGAATACAGAGAATAGAATAGGACAGAATAAAATCAATAAAATAGAATTAATAGAACAGAATAGAATACAGAGAATAGAATAGAAAATAGAATAAAATTAATAAAATAGAATTAATAGAATAGAATAGAATAGAGAATAATATTGAAAACAGAACAGAGCAGAACACAGTACTTTATTTAGTCAAGTGTGGTTAGCCACACCAGGAATTTGTCTCTGGTGCAGAAACACTCAGTGTATTTGCAAAACAAAAGAGAAAATCTTCACCACTGTTAAGTCTGGAGCATGGGTGCGAATAATGGAGACAAGCCGGTAGAAACAGTGAACTTCAAACTCTTTATTTACATGGTGTGACAGCTCAAACTGGAGGGCTGCTATAGCCTTCCTTATATAGGCAACTTATTAACTATTCAACCAATAGCAATCCTGGAGCGCTAGCTCCGTTAACCAATGAGAATGGCCTGTTAATGGCCAATCAGATGCTCCTGAATGGACCAATCCGATCCTGCCATTAACAGCCAATCAGAAGTGCAGGGCCAGAACCCTGCACTTGACTTCAAGCTCAAGATAACTTTATTGGCATTATTCATTCACAACACCCCTTTCCCCTGGCTTCTGCCCACGGGGCGTGGTTACATAGTCCTTAAGGTAGGACAGTTGTTTTATTAGTCTTTTTGATTTTCGCAAAGTGCCTGGCGGTTGGCTGCACTTCTGCTGAGGTAGATCGTTGTTTAATGGTAGGGGTGCCTCTGGTCCTGAGTTTGCGTTCCCGTCGTCACCACTATCACTGGCCACTCCCTGAGGTGAACTCACTCCAGTCCCCGGTTCCTGTTCCTGTGTTTCAGTTCCGTTATCAGTCTCTTCAAAAAGATTCCCCTCTAGTTGCAATTCGTTTTCCTCTGTATCTCCCCCCCCCCAGTTTGGTCATAAGGGAGTTCGGAATTGCGTGACGGAAGCCGCGATCGTAGTTGATCTATGTGGTGCTTCCAAAGTCTATCGTCAGGGCACTGAACGAGGTATGATCTTGGGCCGGTTACGCGGACTACGGTCGCTTCTACCCACAGCGGATCGCCCGATAAGTTTTTAGCGAATACTAAATTGCCAACCTGGAAGGTACGGCATCGGCTGCTGGATCCGAGTGGCTTTTCCGGTTCGTAGGCTGGGAGTAACCGATCGAGGTGGGAGCGGAGCTTTCGTCCCATTAGCAGCTCGGCGGGAGTTTTGTTGGTGACGCTGTGAGGTGTGATGTGCTGTAGGAAAAGGATTCGGTTGATTTTCTCGTCGATGTTGTCATAGTTTATCTTTTGTAGAGTCCTTTTGACGAATTGTACCATGCGCTCAGCCCTACCGTTGGCAGCAGGGTGCGCAGGCGAAGTAAGCGCATGTCGGATACCACGGTCAGCCAGGTACTGCTCAAAAGACAGCGCGGTAAATTGGGGCCCGTTGTCGGATACCAGAATGTCTGGTAATCCGTGGGTTGCAAAGAGTCTTTCCAGTCTTTTGATGACCACTTCGGTGGTCATGTTGCTCATTCGGTGAATCTCGAGCCAATTCGAGTAGGCGTCGATGGTTAGCAAAAACGTGTGGCCTTTGGTCGGCCCAGCAAAGTCCAGATGGATGCGGGACCAGGGTCCCCGCGGCATCTCCCATTCGGTTGGGGTTGCCTTTGGTGGAGCGTTGCTTACTTCTTGGCATCTCTGGCAAGTTTTAACCTATGATTTGATTTGTCTGTCGATGCCTGGCCACCACGCGTAGCTTCGTGCGAGGCCCTTCATGCGCACGATGCCAGGGTGGCCATCGTGCAAGGTTCTTAGCAGTGCCTGTTGGAGTCGTTCTGGGATAACGACTCTATCGCCCCAGATGATACAGCCCTTCTGCGAGAACAACTCTGTTTGACGACTTTTGAATGGTGCAAAGTCGTCTGGTACTTGGTCCAATGGCCATCCGCGTTCCACCCATGTGAGGACTCGTGCTAAGATGGGGTCACGTTTTGTTTCTCTTGCGATGTCATGGGCAGTTAATGGCGGCATATGGAGTGTTTCGATCTGCAACGCTGTCATCGTTGGTGCAGGATCATTGATAGTTTCAGGGACCGGTGCACGGCTCAACGCGTCGGCGTGGGGAATGGCTTTACCGGGACGATATTGTAGCTGATAATTGTAGGCAGCCAAGAATTCTGACCAGTGGGTCATCCTGGGAGAAAATATGTAGGGAGTTGGCTTGTCCCCAGCGATGATCCCCAGCAATGGTTTGTGGTCAGTTAGAATGGTAAAACCCTGGCCGTACACGTACTCATGGAATCTTTTAACAGCTGATACTATTGCCAGGGCTTCTTTATCGATCTGGCTGTAATTTCGCTCAGTTTTCGAGAGCGTTTTTGAAAAGTAAGCAACAGGGGCTTCGCTACCGTTAGGTAATACATGGCTCAAAATGGCGCCCACTCCAAAAGGCGATGCATCACATGTGATATTTTATGGCAAAGTCTCATTGTACTGCATTAGTACGACGTCAGAAGTCAGTAGTTTTTTTACATTACGGAACGCCTGCTCTTCTTTGTGACCCCATACCCAAATTGCTTTTTTATCTAGTAGGCGATGTAAAGGTTCAGCGACAGTCCTTGTGCGGCAAGAATACATTATTGAAATTGATGAGGCCTAAGAACGCCTGGAGGTCGGTCTTGTTCCGGGGTCTGGGAGCGTTTTTTATTGCTCTCAATTTGCTATCGGTAGGGTGAATACCCTGACTGTCAATTAAGTACCCTAAGAATTCAACATGATCTGTACACAGTTTGCACTTATTTTTTTTTACTTTCAGGCCTGCTTCTTGGAATTTTTGTAAAACCAGTCTTAAACGATCCCGTAAGATTTTTGGAGTGGGGGCAGCAATGAGCACATCGTCAAAATAGGGGACAACACCTTTGATCCCCTGCAATAGTCTCTCCATTAGGCTCTGAAAGATCCCTGGGGCTACACTGACTCCGAATTGAAGCCGTGTACACTTAAAGGCACCTCGGTGTGTTACAATAGTCTGTGCCTGTGCCGTTTTTTCGTCAACCGGCAGTTGCTGATAAGCCTGAGCTAAGTCTAGTTTAGCGAAGACTTTTCCGCCCCCCAGGGAATGGAGGAGGTGTTGCACCACCGGCACCGGATATGGATTTTGTTGCAGGGCGTGGTTTAGGGTGGCTCGGTAGTCCCCACAAATTCTAATGGAGCCATCCGGCTTAATTGGTGTCACGATTGGTGTTTCCCATGGGGAGTGGTCGGTTGGCTTTAAAACTCCCTGGGCTACCAACTTATCAAGCTGTTCGTCGATTTTCGGCTTTAGAGCGAACGGAACTCGATGAGGCTTAAGGCGGATGGGAGCTATCTTTGGATTAAGGCTAAAGGATATCGGGGTCCCCTTGTACTCGCCTAGCTTTTCCTTGAAGACGTCCCTGAATTCATGGGCGAGGTCTTCCTCCCAGTCACTGCCGCTGATTCGGTTAATGCCTGCCACTTCAATGCCGAGTGGTGCGAACCATTGCAGGCCTAACAGGCTAGGCCGGTCCTTGTCGATCACTGTCAGGGGTAAGTACGCTGTGCGGTTCTTGAATGCAACCCGGACTCAACTGGATCCTACGACTGGAATCTGGTTCCCCTGGAAGTCCTTTAACACAAGCCGTTGGAATTGAAGGTCTTGGCGCCGGATAGTGGGGATGAGTTGCTTGAGGGTCTTCCATGAAACCATTGAAAGAGACGATCCCGAGTCAACTTCCATTTGGCAAGGCTGATTTTCAATGTCCACTTTGACCCGAATTTTCTTAGCATCTAGCGAAGAAGCGTGGCCGATAGTGAGTGTTTGGTGGGCCTCTTCCCATCTCGTTAGGCGATTCACGGGTCGGTTTCTGTTGGAGTGGTTTGCTGGTTCTCGCCTTACAGGGCGATTCCCTGTCGATTGGCGGAGATTGGTACCCTTCGAGGTCTGGCTGGGTCCGAGGAGACTTCTGCAGACCTGTCCGATGTGGCCTCATTTCCCGCACTCGTGGCAGAGCGTGTCGCAGAATTTGCAATCAGAGTAGTAATGGTTGGCCCCGCAGCCAGCGCACAGTTGCTGGGACTTCAGATAACGGTCCCGATCAGACCGCAGGCGATGGACCTCTTCTTCGTCGCTGTCTGACGACGAAGAGAGGTCCTCATGGTAGGCCGTCTGTAGCTGCCCTTCTGACTTAGGTGAAACTTCGCTTGCCGGTTGGTGTGCTGGAGTGCGATTTCGGCGTAGTTGGGCAGCCAACTTCTTGGTCGCCTCCGCTGCTGTAGCTTCAGCTATGGCGTCTTTAAGGGTTGTTAAGCCTGGGTTCCCCAACCAGGGTTAAGGAGACAAGCTAAACAGAATGTGCAGCGTTAGTCAGATAGGCACACAGATAAATGAGTGAGATAAGCTTGTATGTTTATTAACATACAGTAAAAATAACAGATACGCTTGTGCTATCAAAAATATAGTTTATTCCATTATGAGTTCATAGCATAGTCAAAATAACAGTCCAATAGTCATGTATCATTTAGTCAGTCCATTCAGGGATATTCAGTTAGCAAAGTCCGTGCAGAATATCCTATGTCAGTTCACTTACAAATCAGTCCTTTGTTTATCTCTCCCGTTCAAGCAAAGCAGTCTTGAGTCCATGCAGTAATTAGGGATCATCAAAGCCAGAGAGAGCAAGCTGTGGTCTTGCTTCTTTTAAAGTGCTTTCACAACCACTCCCTTAATGACATTCCTATATTTAAAGTTGCAGACACTTTAACTTATAAACTATGATTACATATTTATTATTTTACCTAAACCAGTTAGGGTAAACAATGTTATCCCTAACATTCTCCCCTTTTAGGAAATAATAATAAATATAACTATTTACATCTTTAAATCATATTTGTTACAACTCTCTTTAAACTTGCTTACTCCTTGAGCTTTTGTAAATTGGTCTGCAATGTTTTCTTCTGTCATGCAGTATTCCAATTTAATAAGCCCATTCTTTACAGATTCTCCAACATTTAAGTATCTTAAATCAGTATGCTTTGATCTAGTTTTTACAGCAATACTAGTAGCTAACTTTATGGCTGCTTGGTTGTCCTCGTACACAATAATGGAATCTTTAACAGTTTTTCCCATGTCTAATAATAACTGTTTGTACAAAATTAAATCAGTGCATAGTAATGACAGACATGAAAATTCCGCTTCCATCGTGGACAAGCTAATATGCTGTTGTCTGATTGACCTCCATCCTATTAGTGTCTTACCAAATAATATAGCCATCCCAGATGTTGATTTTCTAGTGTTTATATCAGTTGCAAAACTTGCATCTGCATAGGCACTAAGACTCAAATCACCCTTTGGTTCTATATACAATGCATGGTTCATTGTTCCTTTAAGATATCTTAAAATTCTCTTCAATGATTGCCAATGACATTGATGTGGATCTGAATTAAAACGTGCCAGTTGATTTACACTATAAGCTATATCTGGCCGAGACCAATTGCTTGTATATGATAAGCTACCAATCAAAGATTGATATATGGACTTATCAAATTTGGGACTTTGATCATCAGTTTGGCAAACTTCCTGACTCATTGGAGTCTTTGCCGGTTTACAAAGTTCCATTTTATATGTTTTAATTAATTGGCAAATTTTATCTTCTTGAGATATCTTAAAACCATTATTTGTTTTGTTAATTGTCAATCCTAGATACTTTTTAATTTCACCTAAATGCTTTAATTTTATCTTTTTGGCTGATAATGATATAATCTCATTAGCTTCATTATTAGTCTTAGTTATCAAAGCAATATCATCTGTAAATAATAACAATAATGACACGTTCCATTATTTTCTCTTTTAAATACACATGGATCTGCTAAACCAGATTTAAAACCTATATTGTTTAACTCTTTCACAATATATTGGTTCCACTCAAACCCAGATTGTTTCAACCCGTAAAGACTCTTTTTGAGTTTCCAACAATCATTACTATTTACTTTATTGTCTTTTATACCTACTGGTTTTCTTAAATATATAGTGTGCTGCAATGGTGCATGCAGATAAGCAGTTTCTACATCTAAATGGTTAATGATATAGTTTTTCTTAGCTGCCCACACTAATGCTGCTCTTAAAGATGTTGCTTTAAGACTTGGTGCGAAAACTTCATCGTAATCAGATGCAGTTTGATTAAATCCTTGAGCTACTAACCTAGCTTTAGGGGTAACAGTCCCATCATTTCCAGTTTTTACTTTAAATATCCATTTGCACCCAATGGATTTTTCTCCTGGAGGTAATTTAGCATCTTCATATACTTTCATTACCTTTAATGAATTTAGTTCTTTTTCCATTGCCTTTTGCCAATTCTCCTGATCCTTAGCAGGATACATCCTAAGTTCATCTACACTAGTTGGAACTTTAGTTACTTGGCAAACTATACTTGTTTGATACCTATCAGGTGGTCTAGTTATACGTGTAGTATGTCTAGGTATTACAGGACTTACAGGTGGACTTTCATTTATTAACTCTTCTTGATTATTTAACTCTTCCTGATCAACTGTTTCCTCTTGTTCTGGTCCTATTTGCTCTTCATGGACTTCTTCTTTTATTGGACTCTTCTTATAACTAGTCTGTTCTTTCTGCCTTTTGTAGGGTTCAATAATTACTTCATTATTTAAATCTTGCTCTAATCTATTCCATCCAACATGTTCTAGGAATTTAGCACTAGCACTGGTGTAAACTCTAGATGTACCTGGTTCCCAGAATCTATAAGATCTATGATTAGATTTATATCCTACAAAATATAATCTTTTAGCTCTATGCTGTCCTTTTTGTCTAAGTTGTGTCGGGATATGCACCCATGCTGGTGCTCCAAATGTGTGCATGTAACTTAAGTCAGGTTTTGTACCATGCCACAGTGTGAATGGTAAATCACCTGTTGTTGAATTAACAACATTATTTAATTTATGATTACCACACATTATTGCTTCTCCCCATAAATTGTCAGGTAATCCTGAATCAGACATCATAGTTCGTGTCATTGATTGTAATGTTTGGCCTCTTCTCTCTGTAAATGCATTATGTTGTGGCCTATATGGTGCAGACTTTTTATGTTGAATACCTAACATTCTAAGTCTGTTCTGGAATTTATTATTTGTAAATTCCGTACCATTATCTGTTATAAGAGTTACTAATTTCTTTTTAGTTTTCCTTTCAGCAAATTTAATCCAATTAAAGAGATTTTGATATATTTCAGTTTTGCTTTTCATTAAATAGCAAAACCCATATCTAGAATAATGGTCCATTATACTTAGTATGTAACGAGCACCTCCTACACTTGGTTTTTTTGGACCTATTAAATCAGCAAATACTACTTTTAAAGGTTCTTTGGTAGTAAATCCATCAACTCTATTAGCCGGTATGACCCTGCTCTTACTTTGATTACAGGCATTACATTGCAAATACTTATTACAAGGTTTCAAACTTATTCCCTTAGATAATTCAACAGTTTTCTTAAGCATTTTAAAATTTAAATGCCCTAGCCTTCGATGTAACAAGTGAATACATTCATCATGGGGTTTCTTATTTTCATAAACCATGTTAGCCACCTTTAAACCATTATCATTTAACACATATAATTCACCTCTTAAAGATGCAGTAATTTTCTTATCTTCTTTCTCAATTATGCAGTTATCTCCTTTAAAGGTAACTACATATCCTAGTTTAACCAAAATTCTAACTGAAATTAAATTAAACTTAAGTTGTGGTACATATAACATTTTTACATTCTCTTTTATAAAAGAACAATATGCTATACCTTGACCTTTAGCTTTCAGTTTCCAGCCATTGGCTAACGATATCTGCTGTGTACTCTTGGACATTTTAATAAAATTTTTGTTATCATTTGTTATACAGTGGGATACTCCACTGTCAACCACCCATAAATTATTTTTTACAGCTTCGTTACTATACATGGCTAACTCTAAATTTTTATTTATCTTTTGATGACTTTTAGTATTCTGGCCAGCGTTCTGGCACTTTGCTTTTTTACAAAATCTTGCCAAATGTCCTCTTCCTCCACAATTAAAGCACTTTTTAATTGCGTATGCAGTAGGAGATTCATTATCTTCTTTTTGAGGTTGTTCCCTCCTTAATTCATTTCTTTCAAGCCTTCTTCTGGCCTCTTCAATCAATCTGCCAGTTATATCAGTTAAAGTTAAACTTTCCTTTGGCAAAATTTCAAGGGAAGTTACGTATTTATCATAACTTTCATTTAGTGATGATTGAATTATATAGACTTGGTGTAGTTCAGAGAAAATAAGCTCTTTCTCGTGCAGTTCTTGAAAAATGCTTTGCATGGTTTTCAAATGACTCAGCATATCACCATTCGTCTGGAGATGCGTCCTGAAAAGCTTCAGTGTTAGATTTATGTGAGCACCAACGTTATCTCGGACATAAATCCTCTTCAGCTTCTGCCAACACCCAACAGCCGTTTGCTCTCCATGGATATGAACAAGTTGTTGGTCAGTTCAGGTTACCCAATTATGCAAATAGCGTGTTGATTTTTATGCATAAATTCTTCTATTTTTAGTCTATCTTCATCATCCTCTGGATCCCATTCTTCTACGTTTGGTGGATTTTCAATTATGTTCCACAGACCTTCTCTTCGTAGAAGCAGACTACATTTCATAGACCATGATACATAGTTTGTTCTATCCAGCTTGGATATAAGGGACAAACTTTGTAGATTGACTTGTGCCATGTTTTCTAAATATGGATATAAAACTATAATTAATAAAACACAGCTGTCTGTTTACTGTAATGTATAACAACACAAACTCTCACTTTTACATAAATCTGTTTTATCCTAGTTAAACTGACTTTGCAGCCTCTGGGCCCATAATCAGTGTTAAGCCTGGGTTCCCCAACCAGGGTTAAGGAGACAAGCTAAACAGAATGTGCAGCGTTAGTCAGATAGGCACACAGATAAATGAGTGAGATAAGCTTGTATGTTTATTAACATACAGTAAAAATAACAGATACGCTTGTGCTATCAAAAATATAGTTTATTCCATTATGAGTTCATAGCATAGTCAAAATAACAGTCCAATAGTCATGTATCATTTAGTCAGTCCATTCAAGGATATTCAGTTAGCAAAGTCCGTGCAGAATATCCTATGTCAGTTCACTTACAAATCAGTCCTTTGTTTATCTCTCCCGTTCAAGCAAAGCAGTCTTGAGTCCATGCAGTAATTAGGGATCATCAAAGCCAGAGAGAGAGCAAGCTGTCGTCTTGCTTGTTTTAAAGTGCTTTCACAACCACTCCCCTAATTACATTCCCATATTTAAAGTTGCAGACACTTTAACTTATAAACTATGATTACATATTTATTATTTTACCTAAACCAGTTAGGGTAAACAATGTTATCCCTAACAAGGTTGATGTCGCCCTTTGCCATTATTTTACTCTGTACGTTTAGAGCGTCTAACCCGAGGACTACTCGGTCTCTCAAGGCCTCCTCTAGGTCGGTGAAATCGCAAAGGCCTCCCAAGTTCCAGAGGTCTGCAACGAAATCGGCAATGCTTTCTCCTTTCCGCTGGTTTCTTTGATAGAACTCGTGTCGTCTTACGAGCGTTGGAATGGTCGGTGCATAGTGGGCCCTTAGTAGCGGTTCGAGGACATCCCAGTCCATGGCCTTCACTTCAGCTGGTTTCGCTAATGCCTTAGCCATTTTGAATACCGTCGGGCCGCAGTGCGTTAGGAATACCACCCGTTTCTTCCCGGTTGTGGCATCCTTCAGGTTATTCGTTTCCAAAAACATTTGGAAACGGTTCATGTAGGACTCCCAGTCCTCTTGAGCTGGATTGAACGGAGCGGGTGGTACTACGCCGCCAGACATGGTTCTGCCGTTGTGCGCTTCAGCCACGTGCTTAGTTGTCTTAGTTGGCTCTGATGTCATCCAATCCCACCTTCGTCGCCAGTGTTAAGTCTGGAGCATGGGTGCGAATAATGGAGACGAGCTGGTAGAAACAGTGAACTTCAAACTCTTTATTTACATGGTGTGACAGCTCAAACTGGAGGGCTGCTATAGCCTTCCTTATGTAGGCAACTTATTAACTATTCAACCAATAGCAATCCTGGAGCGCTAGCTCCGTTAACCAATGAGAATGGCCTGTTAATGGCCAATCATATGCTCCTGAACGGACCAATCTGATCCTGCCACTAACAGCCAATCAGAAGTGCAGGGCCAGAACCCTGCACTTGACTTCAAGCTCAAGTTAACTTTATTGGCATTATTCATTCACAACAACCACCATTTTCACTTGTGCAATCTCTGGTCAGACCACAGAACTACTAAAAAAAAAAAAAAAGATTATTCTGGCCAGCGAGCCAAGCTGCATGCCTAACCAAAAGAATTGTTTAAAAATCTTTCTGGCAACCCATAAAATCTGACCTGGGCAACAAATCCTGGATTGACTTTTGGGCAGCTCCCCCCATCCCTCCCATGAACATGGCTTGTGCTTTAGCCCCAATCTGAGGTTTGTCTGTTCCTGTATCCCCGTATCCCCGCCTCCCCAGCCCCCATCCCCCGATGGCACCAGACGACGGGACCGAATGGCTGTTGCAGCTGCTGAGCAAAATCCAACTGGAGCAGTTTTACCCCAGGATCTGAAACGAGCTTCACGTCACCTGCCCGAGCCATTTCGACTATGTCAAGCCCCTCAACCTGGACTGCATCGGCCTGGGGTGCCCAGGTGAGGTGCAGGGAAGACAGGATGGGGGAATTGTGTGGGAGCGTGTGGCAACTACTCGGCGTTGACACCTCTCACAAAGACTTCCCAAGTTTATAGTCCTCATGAGGTGAAGGCGGAGGGGGGGCGGGAATCAACTGGTGTAACGATTGGTTCGTCAAGCCCGTGATCTGTGCTTCGTTTTAAAAAATGGCCATTTTCAGCTTTGAAATTCACCTTCGACTGCAGCCTCAGTGAGTAAAACAGCGGAGGAGTGGCATAACTGTCGTGCTGCGCAAATCAGCTGGGCTGCAAAACACGGAAATATAGGACAGACTAGGCGAACGTATGGCACACGAGCACGTGAGCCCCAGCCAAAGTTACAAGCACTGTGCATGTGTGTGCCTCCCAGTTGATTTTCAGCCCGTTTGAGGCCGTTTTCGCCCTCGCACAGCCTCGGGAGGCCAAAAAAAGAGCCATCTGGAAATACCAGAAGTGGGGAAACGGGCCTGTTTTTCAGCCTCCCGAGGGTGCAGAGGCTTCCCTCAAGCCTCCAGGAGGGCAAAAATGGCCTCCCCCAGTCTCCGGAGGCTGAAAATGGGCACTTCCGGTATTTCTGGAAGGCCTGTTTTTCGGCCTTCCGAGGCTGCAGAGGCCCTCCTCAAGCCTTTAGGAGGGCGAAAATGGCCTCCCCTGGGCTCAAGGCCCTCTGGAGGCTGACAATGGGCACTTCCAGTGTATCTGGAAGGCCCGTTTTTCAGCCTCCCAAGGCTCCAGAGGGTCTCCTTGAGCCTGAAACAGGCTGAAAATCAGCTGGGAGGCGCATGCATGCAGTGCAAATAAAGGGGAGGGGTGGTGGTGTTGCACACGCATGCGCAGGGGGGTGCAGGCTGTATTGCATGGGGGGTGCCAGCACGCACACGTGCTTTTGGCACACTGCAACACAAAGGTTCGCCATCACTGGACTAGGGAAGCGGCGGGTGGACAGTGCCAACGGATTGCCGGAACAACCAGTTCAAGCAAACCGGCCCAAACCGGCTGAATCCCCACCCTTGATGTGAAGGGAAAACAGATGGGGAGAGTGCGCAGTGAAAAGGAGGATGAAACCGGGCCTGAAAATCCTGTTGAAAATAAATAAATATACTGGGAGTCCTCGTCTGATGACTCCTATTTCTGTTGCTAAGTGAGGCAGCAGTTAAAAGAAACTTTTGGCCCTGTTTTACAACCTTTCTGGCCGCTGTTGTAAAGTGAGTCACCGCCGCGGTTCGATCCATCGCCCGGTGGTGAAGCGAATCCGGCATCCCTCTGGGTTGGTCAGATGGTTGCAAAAGGGGAATCGCCTGACTCCCTGGAATGCCGTGATCATCGTAAGTATGAGTCAGTCATCCGAATTTTTCAAGTGTGGAAAAGCGGTCCATCAAGTCACCTTTTTTCAGGGCCGTTGTTAACTCTGAACAGTCACTCAAGTCGAGGATCCCTGCAATGGAGGAGTCTGCTCCTAGACGCCATATCTCACAAGACTTCTAAACTTTCTAGTCCTCATGAGCACCTGAGAGAAAAAGCTGGGGAGGGTGTCTGGTAGCATATAATACAGGATGCTACAGGAGGTTCAGAACAGATGTGTGTCTGTTTAAATTGGATATAAAGACCTTCCCTTTTGCAAGAACTGCTATCAAGGGGATAAAAATAGTGGTTCCCCCCTTCATTTGGCAACTTTTAAGACATCACTTGAGGCTTTCAAGAAGACACTGGACTGCCTTCTGTCAGAAATGGTGTAGGCTCTCCCACTTGGGAGGAGGGGGGGTTAGACAAGATGACCTCCAAGGTCCCTTCCGACTCTGGTATTCTATATTCAATGGAACAAAAGTGGCCTTCGGAAATTGTGGGAGCATCATCACTGGACACTTTCAAGAAGAGATTGGACTGCCATTTGTCAGAAATGGTATAGGTTTGGGTGGAGGGTTGGACTAGATGACCTACAGGGTCCCTTCCAACTCTGATTATCTGTTATCTATGGGCTTTCAACTCCCAGAGTTCCTCAGCCCGCAAAGATTTACCCAGAATTCACGGATAGGAGGACAAGAAGACATGTCAATATTGACAACTTTAGCACATTTTTTTCCAAAGAGTAACTTTCTTAATAATAGATGGTGGGAATGTGGC
Organism: Hydrophis major; assembly: GCA_033807585.1. Lineage (NCBI taxonomy): Eukaryota > Metazoa > Chordata > Lepidosauria > Squamata > Elapidae > Hydrophis > Hydrophis major. The sequence continues at coordinate 45,573 of JAUCBL010000083.1, forward strand.
AAATGTAGTATATCTTGACTTCAGCAAAGTTGGGGGGGGGAATGGCCTGCTGAGGAATTCTGGGAGTTGTAGTCCACAAGTCTTAAAGGGGCCAAGCTTGGAGACCACCCTGGACCTATAGAAAGGAATATTACATGGGAATCATTTCCAAGAGATCACGAAGCCCCCTCCCCTTAAATTGCCCACGGAGGCAAAGGGGTCTTGCTGGCAAGCATGGTTTGGGTTTCAATTCGATTTTCCCAGACTGAGGTAGCTTTTATCTTACAGGTCAGCGGCGGCTCGAAGAGGCCTTAAAACGCCAGAAGGGTCAAAGCCAGCACCCCAAGTCCTGGGTCTATAAGGTGAGTGTGGGGACCCTCCCCTCAAAGGGACACACCGGGGGGGACAGGTTTGGGGGGTGGGCAGGCATGTTATGCGAATGGGATTTCCTGCAGCTCTGGGGATCCAGCTGTTCCCTGGGGCAGGTTTGGAGAAGCGAAAAGAGGGGTGGATTTATTTGGGGAGTGGGCGGTTGGGGAGGGTAGAAGTGATACCACAACTTGCCAAATAGAGGAGAATCTTTGTAGCTTTGAACTGCAGGGACCTGGGGTGGCATGTCTGAGCCAGGTGGTTTCCTTGCAGACGTTTCATGACCCAACTAGGGAAAGTCATCAGTGCTAGAAGGAACAGGGGGTTGTGGGGAAGAGGAGGAGGAAGAGGAGACGGAGGAACAACTGTGGGGTCCTTGGTGCTCTCTGAGCTGTGTGCTGTTCTTGCAGACATTTCATGACCCAACTTGGGAACATCATCAGTGCTAGAAGGGAGTAAGATGTGAAGAGAGGAGGACGAGGAAGAGGAGGACGAGGAGGAAGAAGAGGAGGAGGAAGAAGAGGAGGAGGTGGAGGAGGAAGAGAAGGAGGAAGAAGAAGAGGAAGAGGAAGAGGAGGACAAGGAGGAAGAATAGGAAGAGGAGGAGGAAGAATAGGAAGAGGAAGAGGAAGAAGAGGAGGAAGAGGAGGAAGAGGAGGAGGAAGAGGAGGAGGAAGAAGAGGAAGAGGAGGAGGAAGAGGAGGAGGAGGAGGAAAAAGAGGAAGATGAGGAGGAGGAGGAGGAGGAGGAGGAGGAGTGTGATGACCCGTAGTCTCTCAAAATAACCCCAAACCCAAAACATACATTAAAGTCTGGTAATGCCTTCAACGTAACTTCACTGTTTTATTAGGCACAGTTTAAAGTCACAAAAGTGAATAATGAGGCAAAAAGAAAACCAAAACAAACCACATTGATGAGAGTTCCAAAGCAAGCCAAGATAATTTATCATACATTCCAGGAAGATAACTGAGGAGAGTCCATGGGAAGAACTCCAGCAAAGATAAACCTCTTTCAAAGTAAACGCTAAACTTTGACTCCAGCAATTCTGACTATGCAGTTACAAATTTATATACATAGCTCCCAACTGCAAGCCACGAGGAGGATCATGGTAATTTCCTCTTGAGTAGACCTCACTTTTCCCTGAACCTCTCCTCCCTGCGTGACCTCGGATGGATAGGGGATGGGCCTGGATCCTCCTCTGATTGCTCAGCCGGCCTCTGCCCTTCCCCAGTCTCCTCCACCACCTCTGGAGCCACACTCCCACTCCCTGTTGGCTGTTCCAACTCTTCCTCTGAGTCAGTCTCCACCAGGGGCATGACACTATCCCCCCCACATGGCCCCTTCCCCTGGGACCAGGCAGACAAGGACGTTGAGGAAACAGAGTGTGAAAGTCCTGGACCAAACAAGGAGCATGAACATCATTGGCATTGACCTAGGTGAAGTCCTCTGGTCCATAACCTTTCCATGCCACAAAATACTGAAACTGGCCTCTCAACTGGCATGAATCTCGGATGCTATCCACTTCGTACTCCTCCTCTCCTGGAGGGGCTACTGGGGCCGGCTGTGATGGAGCCGGTCTATGTGGACTGTAGGTCGAGGCAGGGAGAGACAATAAGCCACAGGATTGATCACCGCCTCAACCAGAAAAGGTCCCAAGTAACGGTGATTGAGCTTTTTCGATGGTCGTGTCATTGGTAAGTATCGAGTAGAGAGCCAAACCCGATCGCCTACTGCTAAAGGCAAAACATCATGACAATGTTGTTTTGCAAGCCATTTATAGTCCTCCTTGGCTCTCTCTAGTTGATCGCAGACCATGTGGTGCATGGCTTTTAACTCCTGCAAGAACATATCCACTGCTGGAACTGAGGAATCAGACGGGGCAAAAGAAAAAAGTCGTGGATGAAACCCATAGTTAGCAAAGAAAGGGGGGCACACAGGTGGATGCATGTTGAGCATTGTTGTAAGCGAATTCTGCCACCGGCAGCACTTCCACCCAATTGTCTTGTTGAGTATTGCTGAAACAGCGGAGGTACTGCTCCAAAATAGCATTCACTCTCTGTCCCCCCATCAGTTTCAAGGTGATGAGCAGACAACAGACACGCCTGAACCTGCAGTTTCACGAGTAGGGTCTGCCAGAAGCGTGCCATAAATTGTACCCCCGATCCGATACCATGCAATCTGGTAACCCATGCAACCGGAAAACATGGGAGATAAACAATTGAGCCATTATCTTGGCCAATGGAAGACCCGCACACGGAATAAAGTGGGTCATTTTAGTCAACATATCCACCACCACCAAAATGGTTGTGGCACCATTCGATGGTGGTAACTCAATGATGAAATCCAATGAAACTGCCCCCCACGGTCATTCTGGCATGGGCAAGGGCTGCAAGAGACCAGGGGGGGCACCAGGAGCATACTTGCCTTGGTGACAGATCCCACAGGATGCCACATATCCTGACACATCATGTTTAAGTCTCAGCCACCAAAATGCCCTAGAGATGAGGTGCAGTGTTTTGAACACCCCCAAGTGTCCTGCCGCCAGACTATCATGACATTGACGTAGGATAAGGCTATGAAGAGGACGTCCAGGCACATAAATGCGATCACAGAACCTCAACAGGCCCCCAATATATGCCCAAGGAGTCTCTTGTCTCCCATTCTCATCCAATTCTCGACGTCAAGCTGCCACAAATGGGTTCTGACGCTGTGCCTCCTGAATCCTCACTCGGAGGTCCACAGGTTCCTCGGTGGCCGCAAACCGTTCCAACAGAATCACCGTCCAAGGCAAGATTTTATCCTCCCTTCAGGTATACTCGGGCTTCCGAGATAGAGCATTGGCAGGTTGATTCCCTCCACTCGGAACATAGGTCACCCGGAAATCAAATCAAGCAAAGAATAAGGGCCATCTCACCTGACGCTGGTTCAATGTCTGAGCTGTACGTAGGTGTTCCAAATTGCGATGATCCGTCCGAACCTTGATTTGGTGACAAGCCCCCTCCAGGTGGTGCTGCCATGTCTCAAAAGCGACCTTAACTGCCAATAGCTCCTTGTCCCAAATCGTATAGTTGCGCTCTGGTGCCAACAACTTCCGGGAATAATAAGCACACGGGAACAAGGTGCCTGTGGGAGAATAGGCCTGGAGGAGCACCGCACCAACAGCCACATTGGAAGAATCTGTTTCCACTACAAATGGATGGCCTGGATCAGGGTGTTTGAGGATAGGCTCTGAAGCAAAGGCGACTTTCAACACCTCGAAAGCTGCCTGCTCCTCAGCACCCCAATGGAACTTCTCCCCCTTCTTGAGCAGATTAGAAAGGGGAGCAGTCAAGGCAGCAAAGCGGGGAATAAATGTGCGGTAGTAGTTTGCAAACCCCAACGGTCGTTGCACATCCTTAACCCACTGTGGAGGTTCCCACGCCTGCAATGATTGTATCTTTTCCGGGTCCATTTCCACCCCAGCAGGTGAAATACGATGTCCCAAGAAGTCAATTGTGGTTTGTGTAAACTGACACTTCTCACGTTTAGCAAACAGGTGGTTATCACGCAAACGTTGCAACACCAGCCGCACATGTTGCCAGTGTTCCTGCAGGGAGTCTGAGTAAATTAAAATGTCATCTAAATAAATGACCATGAATTGATCCAACAAATTACGGAAAATATCGTGCATGAAATGCATGAACACAGCTGCGGCATTGGTTAATCCAAAAGGCATCACGGTATACTCAAAATGCCCGTACCTCGTCTGGAAAGCTGTTTTCCACTCATCCCCTGCATGAATGTGAACCAGATTGTAGGCCCCACAGAAGTCCAACTTCGTAAAGATCTTAGCTTGATGAAGCCATTCAATCAGTTCAGGGATGAGGGGAAGCGGGTACCAATTCCTCACTGTGATTGCATTCAACTTGCGGTACTCACAACAGAAACATAGCTCCCCCAATTTCTTTTTTACAAAAAGCACCGGTGCAGCCAATGGGGAGGTAGAAGGCCAAATAAACCCTTTCCGGAGGTTCTTGTCAATAAAATCCTGCAACACGGCCAACTCTGGTTCCGACAGGGAATATATCCAACCCACCAGCAATTTTGCATTGGGCAACAAGTCGATTGGACAGTCATACGCCTGATGCGGAGGCAACTGATCCGCCTCCTTCTCCCCAAACACATCAGCAAAGTCCACCAACTCTGCAGGTAGATCCAGGTCCACAGGTGTAGCCACACTCCCTGCACAAGAGCACAAGCAATGGTTGGCGCACTTCCTATCAAGGAACTGCACAGCTCCAGACAACCAGACAATGTGTGGATCATGGGCCTGTAACCACTCCAAACCCAGCACCACTGGAAAATGAGGCACTACGGTAATGTAGAACACGGTTTCCTCCACATGCTGCCCAATACACATGAAAAGGGGTTTGGTTGCAGCAACCACAGGTCCCAAACGAAGGGGCCGACCATGAATCATCTCTTCCATCACTGGTGGGGACACTTGTTGCTGAGGAATGAACCACTGCTCTACAAAATGAGCATCCATGAAATTGGCTGTGGCCCCTGAGTCAACCAAGGCTTGGATCTCCACCGCTTCCACACTAGGCACAAACACACTTGCTGTCAGCACAAGATGCTTCACCAATAACAATTGTGGTGGAGATGTGAAAGGTGGCAAGGATGGCAAGGTTGGTGAAGATGGTGGGTCTAAGGACTTTACACCCCGACCTACAGACCCCTGTAGGCTGAGCGATGCTCATTTCCCGCCACTGCAGGCGTTGCTGCTGTGGATGTCTTAACAGGACACTTGGCTGCAAAATGGCCTCGATTACCACAATAGAGGCATAAACCATCATGACAATGTCTATCCTTTTCTACTCGAGTCAGGCGAGGGTGGCCATCCCCCAACTGCATGGGTTCCTCCAAAGGCACTTCCACCAAGGGCGGCATCTTGCTGGAAACAGATACGATCTCTGTCCGTCGTCACACCTGTCGCTGCTGAAGTCTAGCATTGATATGAAGACACAAATGCATGAGCTCCTGAAGGGTGTAAGGGCATTCAGTGCACGCCAACTCATCCAGGAGCTCCAACGACAAACCCTCCTGGAACTGGTCTAATAGTGCTGCCTCATTGCATTGTACATCCTGAGCAACCACCACAAAACTAGCAATATAATCCATGAGTGAGCCATGCCCCTGCTTCAACTCTCTCAAATGTCTGTTTGCTATTTGGCTTCGAACAGGTTCCTCAAACATGGCCTGAAACTGATGGCAAAACTCAGCGTAATTGTCCAACACCTGGATGGGCTGGGTCAACAGAGGCGTTGCCCAACGTGCTGCAGAGCCTGACAAACTAATCAAAAACCCCACCTTATCCTGGTCAGTGGGAAAGTCCTCAGACCAAAGGCTCATGTAAAGCTGGCACTGCCCAAAAAATGCTGGAAATTGGGCCAGCAAACCATCAAATTTATCTGGCACTGCCACTGGGCATTTTCGGCGTGGCCGGGCAGCTTGCATTTGTGCCACCTGTACAGTCAAAAGAGCCACTTGCTGGCTTAACTGGGCAGTCTCTGCTCTGAGCTGATCCATGGTCACCCCACAAAAAGCAAAATTAAGTTGAAGGGGTGGCTGGAGTCAAAATGTGATGACCCGTAGACTCTCAAAATAACCCCAAACCCAAAACATACATTAAAGTTGGGTAATGCCTTCAACTTAACTTCACTGTTTTATTAGACACAGTTTAAAGTCACAAAAGTAAATAATGAGGCAAAAAGAAAACCAAAACAAACCACATTGATGAGAGTTCCAAAGCAAGCCAAGATAATTTATCATACATTCCAGGAAGATAACTGAGGAGAGTCCATGGGAAGAACTCCAGCAAAGATAAACCTCTTTCAAAGTAAACGCTAAACTTTGACTCCAGCAATTCTGACTATGCAGTTACAAACTTATATACATAGCTCCCAACTGCAAGCCACGAGGAGGATCATGGTAATTTCCTCTTGAGTAGACCTCACTTTTCCCTGAACCTCTCCTCCCTGCGTGACCTCGGATGGATAGGGGATGGGCCTGGATCCTCCTCTGATTTGCTCAGCCGGCCTCTGCCCTTCCCCAGTCTCCTCCACCACCTCTGGAGCCACACTCCCACTCCCTTTTGGCTGTTCCTCCTCTTCCTCAGAGTCAGTCTCCACCAGGGGCATGACAAGGAGGAAGAAGAGGACGAGGAAGAGGAGGCAGAGGAGGAAGAGGACGAGGAGGAAGAAGAGGAGGAAGAGGAGGAGGAAGAAGAGGAGGAAGAAGAGGAAGAGGAGGACTAGGAGGAAGAAGAGGAGGAGGAGGAAAAAGAAGAGGAGGAGGAAGAGGAGGAGGAGGAGGAAGAAGAGAAAGAGGAGGAAGAGGAGGAGGAGGAGGAGGAAAACTGTGGGGTCCTTGGTGCTTTCTGACCTTGGCTATTTTCTGGCCGACGTTTCATGACGCAACTGAGGAACATCATTGGTGCTAAAAATAAAAAACAAAAAACCACCCCTTCCTTCCTAGCACTGATGCTGTTCCCTACTTGGGTCATGAGATGTCCACAAGAAAAGAGTCAATCTCAGCCAGCCTTGAGGACACCCCCCCCCCCAATACCCATGTTGTGCCAGTGACACAAATCGCGGCATCAATTTGCCACGGCGAGTGAGGCAAAGCCCCCCCCCATCCCCTGTCATTTGGCACTGTGACCTCACGACTGTGTCACATCCACCATGCATGCTGGCGGCCACCCACGACCGGTGCGTGGCCTTCCTTGCCTTTAAGATCTTCTGCCAACCGTCTTTTTGGCTGCACCTGCGGAGCACCAAAACATGCCAAGCTGGCTGGTTCAGCTCTTGTGCCAACGAAAACATGCCCTTCCTGCCTGCATTTGGGGAAGGAAGTGTAGAATGTGCTTATAACGTTTTGTGCATTATTATTGTGGCTGTTGCTGTTTTGGTTGCTGGGTTGTTTTTAATAGCCAGCCAGATGTCCAGACTGGCCTTTTCATCCACCTCTCCAGTCCTTCCCAACCCCCCTAGGTGAGGCAGGTGTGGCTCTTTGATGTGTTAAATAAAGGGTATTGTTGCAGAAATAGAAGGTGTATTTTTATTTGTTATAAATTGCTTTCCAAGCCAGCCAGATGTTCAAACTGGGGATTTTATTATAATTTTTGTTCCCCTTCTCCGATCCTTCCCAAACCCCCCTAAGATAGGCAGATGTGGCTGTTAGAGGGTGTTCAACAGGGAAGCGTTATTATTGCAGTGGGTTGCAAAGTCAGCCAGATGTTGAGACTGGATTTGGCCTGTTTTTGCCCACCTCTCAAGTTCTTTCCAAACCCTTCATGTAGACAGATGTTGTGTTGTTGGTTTCAGCTCCGAGACATATTCAGCACACTTTGGATTGTGCAGGCAAATGTGGTAGTTTGCTGGGGTTAAGGGTGGGAACTGTCTTATGTATGGTTGGTTGAAAAGGCAGCCAGATGTTGAGAGTGGGTTTGGCCTGTTTACCCCACCTTCCCAAACCCCTAAGATAGGCAGATGTGGCTAACAGATAACAGATCATCAGAGTTGGGAAGCTACATTGTAAGGTCATCTAGTCCAACCCCTTGCCGAAGCATGAGACCTACATCATTTCTGACAGACGGCAGTCCAGTCTCTTCTTGAAAGCTTCCAGGGATGAAGCTCCCACAATTTCTGAATAACAGAATAACAGAGTTGGAAGTGCCCTAGAGGTCATCTAGTCCAACCACCCACCCACCCAAGCGGGAGACACTACCCCATTTCTGACAAATGGCAGTCCCGTCTCTTCCTGAAAGCTTCCAGGGATGAAGCTCCCATATCTTCCGAAGGCAACTTCTGTTCCATGGGTTGATTGTTCTCACTGTCAGAAAGTTTCGCCTTATTTCCATGTTGAATCTCTCCTTGGTCAGTTTCCATCCATTATTCTTTGTCTGGCCTTCGGGTGCCTTGGAAAATAGCTTGACCCCCTCCTCCTCTTTGGGACAGCCCCCCAAATATTAGAAGGCTGTTCTCCTGTCTCCCCTGGTCCTTTTGTTCATTAAAATCAGATTAAAGTCAGATTAACAGAGCTGGAAGGGATCTTGTAGGTCATCTAGTCCAACCCTCCACCCTCAAATATTGGAAGACTGCTCTCCTGTCTCCCCTGGTCCTTCTCTTCCCTAGACTACCAAGGCCCAGTTCCTGCAACCGTTCTTTGTATGTTTTAGTTTCCAGTCCCCTCATCATCCTGGTTGCTCTTCTCTGCACTCTTTCCAGTCTCAACATCCTTTTTTAGTGTGGTGACCAAACCTGGATGCAGTACTCTAGCTGTGGCCTTACTAAGGCTTTCTAAAGTGGTATTAGTCCCTCCCTTGAACTGGATTGTATCCCTCTGTTAATACAATTTATAGGATTGCATTGGCTCTTTTGGCTGCTGCTGCACACGGCTGGCTCCTATTTAGCTGGTTGTCCACTAAGACTCCGAGATCCCTCTCCCAGTGACTGCTATTGAGCCTGGTTTCACCTATATGTCTAGTTTAGTTTACTTTATTGTCCTTGCACCTCGTACAATGAAATCAAATACCATCTTCAGTGCACATCATGACCATGACCATGAAAATAAACACAACCACACATCCTTCACCCTTCACACATTGAACCAGAAACCCTCGACACCACACCAACACTGCACTATACAGCAGAATTCAAAAGAGCTACTGCCCTGTCTATATGTGTCCTTTGGGTTTTTGTTGCCTAAGTGTAGGACTTTACTTTTCTCTACACTGAATTTCATTTTGTTAGATATGGCCCAGTGTTCTAGTCTGTCAAGATCCATCTGGATCTTGAGCCTATCTTCTTGGGTGTCAGCTATTCCTGTCAGCTTAGTATCCTCTGATAATTTGGTAAATTCCCCTTCTATTCCCTCATCTAAGTTGTTAATGAAGATATAGGAACCAAACTAGAAATAAGAAGAAATTTCCTGACAGAACAATTAATCAGTGGAAGAACTTGCCACCAGTAGTTGTGAATGCTCCAACACTGCAAGTTTTTAAAAAGATGTTGGATAACCATTTTGTCTGAAGTGGTGTAGGGTTTCCTGCCTAGGCAGGCGGTTGGACTAGAAGACCTCCAAGGTCCCTTCCAATTCTTTATTCTACTCTATTCTATTCCTATTCTACTTTACTCTATTCCTATTCCTATTCTGTTCTATTCTATTCCTTATTCTGTTCTGTTCTGTTCTGTTCTGTTCTATTCCTATTCTATTCCTGTTCCTATTCCTGTTCCTATTTCTTTTCCTATTCTATTCTTATTCCTATTCTATTTCTATTCCTACTCCTATTCCAATCCTATTCCTGTTCTATTCCTATTCTATTCTATTCTGTTCTATTCCTATTCTATTCTGTTCTGTTCCTGTTCCTATTTGTTCCTATTTGATTCCTATTCCTACTCCTACTCCTATTCCTATAAAAATCCTATTCCTATTCTATTCCTATTCTATTCTATTCCTATTCTACTTTACTCTATTCCTATTCCTACTCTATTCCTAATTCTATTCTATTTCTATTCTATTCCTATTCTATTCTATTCCTATTCTATTCCTATTCCTATTCCTATTCCTAATCCTAGTTCTTGTTCCTATTCTATTCCTATCCTATTCCTGTTCCTGTTCCTATTCTATTCTTATTCTTATTCCTATTCTATTCCTATTCCTATTCCTATTCCTATTCCTATTCCTATTCTATTCCTATTCCTATTCTATTCCTATTCTATTCTATTCCATTCGAATCTATACTTTTATATTCCATTCTATTCCTATTATTCTATTCTATTCTATTCTTGTTCCTGTTTCTATTCTATTCTATTCTATTCCTATTCTATTCCTACTCCTATTCTATTCCTATGCCATTCTATTCTATTCCTATTCTATTCCTATTCTATTCCATTCGAATCTATACTTCTATTCCATTCTATTCCTATTATTCTATTCTATTCTATTCTTGTTCCTGTTTCTATTCCTATTCTATTCTATTCCTACTCCTATTCTATTCCTATGCCATTCTATTCTATTCCTATTCTATTCTATTCCTGTTCCTATTTCTATTCCTCTTCTATTCCTATTTTATTTCTATTCCTACTCCTATTCCTATTAAAATCCTATTCCTATTCTCTTCATATTCTATTCTCTTCCTATTCTATTCTCTTCCTATTCTATTCCATTCCTTTTCTATTCCATTCCATTCCTATTCTATTCTTATTTCTATTCTATTCCTGTTCCTATTCTATTCCGTTCTATTCTACCATGTTTCTCATATAATAAGGCCGGGTCTTTTTTTTTTTTTACCCCCGAAAAAATGGCTAGGCCATCTTTTCGGGGGTGACTTAATTCCCCCCCTTGCATCTTCGGGTGGGCGGGCAGCAATGGCTTGGATGTTGATATCGGCGTTGGTGGGGCACTTCATATCGGGGTCAACGCAGGCAGCACCATATCCGGGTGTGCAACAAAAGTACTTCCTAACGGCAAGCCCCCCCCCCATTTCGCATGTTTTAATATAGGCCTTAATTTGGGGGAGGGGCTTAATTTAATTTCATGCCTATAAAACATGCTGGGACTTCCTATTGGGGGAGGCCGTATTGTTGGAGAAACAGGGTATTCCTGTTCTGTTCTATTCTGTTCCCCATTCTATTCCTATTCCTATTCTATTCCTATTCTATTCCAATCATATTCCTATTCTATTCCTATTCTATTCTATTCCTATTCCATTCCTATTCTGTTCTATTCTATTCTTATTCTATTCCTATTCTACTCCTATTCTATTCCTATTCCCATTCTATTCCTATTCCAATTCCTAGTACTATTCCTATTCCTATTCCTATTCTATTCCTATTCCTATTCCTATTCTGTTCCTATTCCTAGTCCTACTCCTAGTCCTGTTCCTGTTCCTGTTCCTATTCTATTCCTATTCTCCCATGAGCTGTGAAGAGCATCCAGTAGTGGGAGGTGCTTCAGTCTCTGCATGTCTAGGCTGGGCTTAATTTGTGGAATGCTCCTCCTCCTCCACGGGACTCCCCCAGCGTTCCCCAGTTTTGGCTCAGCCTCGTGAGAGATAGGCAGTGCTTGTGATTCTTCCTTGGCCAAAACAGGAAAAATTATTTCCTTGCTAGCAGGTTTGAAAGTTAATCAGCTTGTCTTTAGAATCCTTTAGCCTTCTAATCGCATTGCGACCTCTTGACGTTGGCTCCGAAACATCGGACAGTCGGAGATCGCTCGCATTACAGGGAAGCGCCAATTCACACCCCAAAGCGGCGGGAGGCTTCGATGTTGCTCCGCGCCCCCTCCCCACAACTGATCTTTCTACCCCTGCCATTCTGACAGATAGCCGCAGAGATTCCTTTACCCGAACAGTGGCGTGAACTCTTTGCTCACAACGGAGTCCTATTGCTTTCCTTCCCCCTCTGAACGCCACTTGGGGTGGAAGATTCAAATGCTTAGTGCCTTCCACCCTTCCCCGCCATTTAGCCTGATAGGAAGAGCCATTGGAGGCTATTCCTTCACACGGCGGGAGTTTGCTGCTGGGGAGCACGCCAAAAGATTAACGGCTGGAGGCCATCTTTTCTTACAAAGACCTCATGGCTGCGCTGACTGTATTCCATTTCATGCTGTGTGAGGTAACTCTGTCCCGAGCAGAGGTTCCCTTCAGGAACACTTGGGATTGTTATACCCTCGTCTTGGTTTATTTCTACATTCGAGGCTATTCCTACAGTTAAATTGTTGGCTTAACCCTCACAGCCCAATCAACCCAGTGGCACAACAGCGAGCACCTAGGCCTGTGTCCGCCTGTGTAGGGAAGCTGTTGAAGGCCTCTACCCTTATCAATCTGGGCCTTTAGGCGTTCTCAATTTGGCTGTTTGGTTTCTCAGCACTTAGCATCATGCCATTTAATTAATATTCATATACATATTGCCATATATATATATATTAGTGGTTATATAACAATACAACAATAATAACAACAACAACAATAATAATTAATAATTGTTAGGAATAACATTGGTTACCTAACTTAGTTTGGGTAAAATAATATATATAAACTATGTTAGTGAGTTTAAGTGTGTGTATCACTTTAACTGTTAAAAACATGCATTTTGGGTGCAGTTGTAAAATCACCATAAGAGGGAGCAAGAAAGCTCACTGTTTGCTGGCTTTTACTGGATTGCTGACAAGGATGGATTGATGGTGATAACTGCGTGTTTTTCCCTGCTATTGCTGAGAGAAGAAAAGAGGTTTGATTTTCTTCATATCTCTAACTGCAAAAGAGATATATTACTGGACTGATTATTTGTAAGTTTACTGACCTCTTTTTCGACACTGGACTTTGCAACTGATTAATGCCCGGATGGACTGAACTAGTGTATGACACATGGACTGTTTGACTGTGCTATAACTCTTGCTGGAATAAAAAACTGTTGAACTGGTAAGCTACAACGTTTATCTCACATATTGGCCTGCCTGCTAGACTGCCGTTGCACGTTCTGCTAGGGTGTGTATCCCTAACAATAATAATCTATTCGGTATAATATTTTAATATCAATAAATTATTATTACTGAGATACGACTCATTATAGATAGGTATTATTAAAAAAAAGAGAGAGAGAGAAAAGGGGACAATAAAAACATCAGGGCAATCGGTCTGTCCTCAGATCTGGCCCCTGGGCATGCCAACCGCCTTCACAGCATTGCATTGTATAACAAGCATACTGCAATTCCAACTTCAATCGAAATGGCAGAGGGTAGCAGCTCTCAGACCTCATCCTTGAAGGTCAAAGCCAAATCTCAGCACAAACCTAAGCAGCCACAGCCGCCTCCTTCTTTACCCATTCTTCTCTCAGATGGCTCCGCCTCTTATGGGAACATGTCCCTAATTCCAACCTTAAGAGCGCACCAAGATATTGCTACACTTATAGCAGCCGCTGAATTCTCAGCTGACGCAACTTATCATGCAGTCAAGTTTTCAGCCAGGGCCATTACTTCACGTCACAGCGCGATGCTTACTATGGTTAAAACATTGGCAAGCGGACTTTAAGCACAAACGCAAGCTGGCTTCATCTCCTATTGTGGGAGACAGACTGCTTGGCCCTTCCCTTGATCCGCTACTAATTGAAACCCGAAACAAAAAGAAAATTCTTCCTTCCCTTTTTCGGAAGTCAGATTCTAGAAACCCTCAGTCCTTTCGGAGGGGATCCTTTTGGCCCTTTTACCAGGGACCCTTTTCACCCAGATACAAGACCCCATCATTCAGACCAGGGCAGCAGCCAGACAGGTCTGACTTCGGGGATAGGAGCAGAAGGGGTGGTCAATCCAAGAGATCCTTTCAGGGAGCAGGAAACAGGTCCTTTCGGCGTCCAAGATAACTCCCTGGACCCGACCCCCATTGGCGGACGCTTTAAATTATTCACGGACCAATGGGACTCCTCAACCTCTGATTCCTGGGTCAGAGACACGATCAGATTTCACCTTGCGCTGGAGTTTCAATCCACTCCCCCAGATTTTTTCATGTCATGCCCTCTCTCCAGAGATCCGGTTAAATATAATCTCATGGAAACAGCTATACAAGACCTACTGGACATATGAGCCATCCAAACAGTAGCCACCAACCAACAAGGATGGGGTTTCTTTTCACATCTTTTTGTTGTTCACAAAAGTTTAGTGGGGTGGAGAGCAACATTGGATCTGAAACGTCTCAACCGTTTCTTAGTATATCGCAAGTTTAAAATGCACACCCTGTGTCAGTCTGTGCTCCCTTTAGATCCCAAGAAAGAAATACTCAGACTCCAAAGTTATCCTTTTACTGGAAAATAAAGTGGAAACTACAGATCCAATTCCGAAACTGAGAAATTGGCAGGTAGAACACACATACAAAGGAATAGAATTGCTCCCACCTCCCAAAGTTCAAATGATTCTTCCAATTAAAACTTCTGAATAAGCTCATGTGGTCATCTCCAGGTGGTGATGAGGCTTCTTCAGTTGACCTTGACATATTTTGATAAAAATTTGCAGTTGCGCAAAAGGGGACAGAGGCTAGCCTAGAAATGGAAAGTTAAAGAAAAGAACCCCCCCTCCCCTTGCTAACCCAGCAAAGGAATACAAAACACCTCCAGCCTTCTTCCCCTCCAAGATCCCCCCTCCCACCATTGTCATGACAGCCGAAAGAAGTAAATTGGCACAGCAGAAGAGAAGCAACAGTTAGAAGACAGAAGAATATACTTATTATGGAAATATCTTGAGGCTGACATTCGGACCCCCAAGAAGAAGGACATTAGTCCCTGTAAGAAAAAATAGCATAATCATATGTTAACATTGATATACATCTCTATGGTTTATCAGGGTATTTGGCATAAAAATTCTTGAGAAGTTCAGGAGCCCTAATGTCTTTCTCATTAACCCATTCAGCATAGGACGGAGGAAAATGTTTCCAAGCTACAAAATATTGGATATGACCCCTCCATTTCCTAGAGTCTAAAATTTCTTTAATCTCAAAATGTTTTTCACCTTCAGTCAACAATGGTTTCGGGGGGATCAGACTGGGTCGGTCTCCAGGTACAGGTATGTTCGGGTTTCAACAAACTGATGTGGAAAACCGGATGAATACGATGAAGAATCTTTGGTAAAGTCAATTGAACAGTCACAGGATTTACAATCCTCTCAATGGGAAAAGGCCCCACATACTTAGGACCCAACTTCTTCGATTTCTGGGTAGTCTGCAAATACTTGGTCGAGAGGAATACTTTATCACCCACCTGATACGACCTCTGCGGGGCTCGCTTCTGTCAGCAAATTTCTTTTGAGACTGGTGCGCCTCGTCTAAAGCTTTACGGGCGACCGGCCAATTAAGTTGAAGTTGAGATATCCAGTCGCTCAACGACTGAACACTGGGTTTTTCACCAGGCAGTTCAGGTATGGGCACAAAATCTTGCCCCATTGCTATTTTGAAAGGAGTAAACCCCGTACTGCTGTGAACAGAGTTATTGTATGCTACCTCCGCAAAAGGCAGTAGATCCACCCAGTTGTCTTGCTGATAATTTATGTAACATCTGAGGTATTGCTCTAGCACCCCGTTAGTCCTCTCGCAAACCCCATTAGTTTGGGGATGGTGGGCGGAGCTTAAGCTCTGGGTGGAGCCTATTAACTTCAAAAATTCTCTCCAAAAGTTCGAGGTAAATTGGACTCCTCGATCAGAAACTACACACTCAGGTACACCATGCAACCTGTAGACATGAATAATGAACAGTCTGGCCAATGACTTCACTGAAGGGATCTTGGAGCAAGGGATGAAGTGGGCTTGTTTGGAGAACAAGTCAGTCACCACCCAAATGACTGTGTGTCCACTGCTCTCGGGTAGGTCTACTATAAAGTCCATGGAAATTTCCTTCCAAGGAGCAGTTGGCCTGGCCACATTTTGCAGCAGCCCTGGTGGTTTACCAGGAGGTCTTTTTGCTGAAGCGCAAACCGGACAGCTCACCACATAAGTCTCGATGTCCTTTTTCAGCGAAGGCCACCAGAACTGCCGTTTCACCAAATGTAGGGTCTTCACAAAACCAAAATGACCAGCCACTTTGGAATCATGAGTTTGTTGCAGCACTTGGCTTCTCAGACTTTGAGGTACATACAATTTTGCACCTATCCAGGCTAGACCATCTCGAACGGTGCAGTTATTCGCATTTGCCAGGAACCACTCATCCATTTTCAAAGCCCCCTTAAGTCGTTCCATCAGGTCAGTGGACAGATCCCTCTCCTGGTTTCTCTTTTGCGCACGGGTAACTACAGGGGCAGCCAGCTGTGTAGTGGACACGATTGGCCTTATTACTTCTTTACGGATACTGTTGTATTGAGGCATTCTAGACAAAGCATCTGCCATAAAATTTTTTCCCCCTGGGATATATTTCAAGGAGAAATTGAATTGCTTGAAAAACTGAGCCAACCTAACTTGCTTAGGGGATAGCTTCCGAGGAGTTTTTAAAGCTTCCAGATTTTTATGGTCAGTCCATACTTCAAATGGGTGTTTCGCTCCTTCCAGAAAGTGCCTCCAAGCTAGTAAGGCCCAACGGACTGAAAACGCTTCCTTCTCCCAAATGGCCCATCTCCTTTCAATGTCAGTCAATTTACGAGAGGTGTAAGCGCACGGTTGTAGTGTCCCCTTCTCGTTTAATTGAAGTAAGACCACCCCCACCACCACATCACTCGCATCAGCTTGGATCACGAAAGAGGCGTCCATGTCTGGGTGCTTCAGGACTGGTTCTGCAGGAAAAAGTCTTTTAAGCTTTTCAAATGCAGCTTGGCACTCCATGGTCCAATTCAACAGTTGGCTGGGCTTTGGTTTCAATTCCCCCTTTGTCTTCAGGAGGTTGGTGATGGGCATGGCTATTTTAGCAAAAGACGGGGTGAATTGCCGATAAAAGTTGGCAAATCCAAGAAAACTTTGAAGTTGTTTACGGGTTCTCAGTGGGGCCCAGTCCAATACGGCTCACACTTTCTCTGGGTCCATCTCAGTGCCCTCGGGGGAGATACGATATCCCAAGTAGTCGATTTTTTCTTGATGGAACTCACACTTGGATAGTTTGGCGTACAATTTGGCGGCCCTCAGCTTGTGCAGCACAGAGCGTACCAGTTTCACATGTTCGTCTCTAGTCTCTGTGTAGATAAGAATATCATCAAGGTATACCAGAACCCCCTTGTATAAATGTTCGTGAAGCACTTGATTGATCATTTGCATGAAAACAGCAGGCGCCCCCTGTAGGCCGAAAGGGAGAACATTGAACTGGAAACAACCCATCGGGCAATTGAACGCAGTCTTCCACTCGTCTCTCTCTTTAATCCGGATTCAGTAGTACGCCTCCCTCAAGTCCAACTTCGTGAAAATCTTCCCCTTTGCCAAGTGAGCTAACATGTCCTTCATCAGAGGGAGGGGGTACACATTCTCTACGGACACTGCATTCAGGTTTCTATAGTCAACCACCAGACGTTTGGAGCCATCTTTCTTCTCGCGGAACATCACAGGGGCCGCCACTCGAGGTCTGGCAGGTGTGATGAAACCCTGTTGCAAGTTCTTATCGATAAATGCCCTCAGTTCCTCCAGCTCCCCCGGTGTCATTGAATACAGCTTCGGTTTCGGGAGCATCACCCCTGGTAGCAATTCAATACTACAATCGGTTGACGGATGAGAGGGGAGCTCGTCAGAAGCTTCTTCACTAAACACCTCTCTTAAGTCCCAGTACTCCTTCGGGATTTTCTCCTCCCCTTCCACGCATTTGGCATCTGTGGAAGCTGTCTCATCCGGAACCTGCGGCTTCGGATGCGATTTCTCCTCCCCTTCTGGATAGTGTTGCTCCTCCCCTTCCGGTGGCCGATCGGTGCGGATACGTATCCACCCCTCTCTCCAGTTCACATGGGGATTCCACTTCTGAAGCCAGGGTAATCCCAATATTAGAGGCTGTTCCATCCCAGGGGCCACAATAAAACACAGGGTCTTGCGGTGGTTTCCCATGATCATCTCTAGGGGTTCCGTTATAAAACATGCGGGGCAACCTCCCGCCACAGATCCATCCAGTTGGCAGAAAGATATGGGCATTCTTAAAGTTCTTCATCCAATGCCCATACCCTTAACTACTTTCATGTTAATTACACACCTCGTGCACCCCGAGTCCAATAAGGCCAACACCTCTCCCTCGGTCCCAGAGGTGGGCTCCCTGAACTTTATTGGGATGGTCATGGGCCCTTGGTTAGGACTTACTGGGACATCATCTTCTGAGTCGGTCTCGCTCTCGTCGAGTGAGGTTGGAGGTCCAAGCTCCTCTCAAGCCGAAAGGGTGACCTCTACAACCTCTCTTGTCTTCAGCCCGGTCTCGTGAGGCTTGGTTGAGGGGTTTTCGGGCTTCCTCCCTGGGCCCCGCGCTTTCGGTGGGTCCGTCTTGACCCGGCAATCCGCCATCCGGTGGCCCTCCTTCCCACAACAGAAGCAGGCCGTGGTCTTGGCTCTTGCCGCCATCCCTCCCTTTTGGGGGGTGGTCTCTTGGAGACGTGGGGGGAGCGGTTTTCTCCACGCGGGACCTCCTCTGCGTCTGCTTCGGGTTAGATCAATATCCACCTCTTCCGCTAGCAGGTACCACGACTGCAAATCACATGGGTCCCTTCTGGAGATGCAAGTGTGGTATATATCTTCATTTAAGCCATCTTTGTAGGCTTCTACCAGGGCCCCCTGGGACCAACCTCGGATGTGGTATGCCAGCTGCCTGAATTCTTGGGTGTAGTCTGCCACTGATCTCCCCCCTTGGACTAGAGTCTTCATTTTGATCCTGGCCCTTCTCTCTGCCAGAGGGTCCTCAAACCTTCTCCTCAATGCAGTCATGAAAACATTGAGGCTCTGCAGTTGGGGGGAGTTATCATTGTACAAAGTCACCACCCAGTCTGCTGCCATCCCTTCCAGGGTTCTGGTAACACATCTCACTTTGGCTGCTTCAGAGGTGAATTCCCTTTCAAATTCTGCCATATAGCTCCTGACTTGTACCAGGAAAAACCCAAATCTCTGGGATTTCCTCCAAACTTCACATCTAGGGGGGGCAGGTGGTGTCTTCCAGGAACCACACCTATTGCTGGGGCTCCCCGGGTGGCGGTGGGTGGCTGCGCCGGCGTAGGCTGGGCTAGGGGGGTGGGGGTAGCTCGACTTCCCCGGGCTGACCTCGCTCCCTCTTCCCCCTCATACCTTGGAGCCATGCTGGGCTTCTCAGAGACGTCCATAAGGAATTTCCTGGCTTGATCCAGCCTGTATTCTATCTTCTCCCCCTCTTGCCACAGCCGTTCCCTCGCACCTTTTCGTCTTACAGTGATTCTGGGAGGAGGGGGGGTCTTCAAGGTCTCTCCAACCAACCCCCAACGACCATCTGGGCATCTCAGCTAGGGTTTCTTCCAGAGTCAGGTCGGCCAACAGGTCAGCAGCCGGCATCTCTGGTAGCAGCATCGACTGCCCCCCCCCCCCCCCGCAGCTCCCTGGTCATCTTCATCGCTGGCTGGAGATGACATGAGATGAAACCCCCTCGGAAGAAAAGTTGCTATTTTCTCCAGGTGGGTTGATGTGGGAGTTTCGGAATAATGTCACTCTGTGCTCCCTTTAGATCCCAAGAAAGAAATACTCAGACTCCATGGTGTAGAGCAAAGTTATCCTTTTACTGGAAAATAAAGTGGAAACTACAGATCCAATTCCGAAACTGAGAAATTGGCGGGTAGAACACACATACAAAGGAATAGAATTGCTCCCACCTCCCAAAGTTCAAATGATTCTTCCGATTAAAATTTCTGAATATGATCATGTGGTCATCTCCAGGTGGTGATGAGGCTTCTTCAGTTGACCTTGACATATTTTGATAAAAATTTGCAGTTGTGCAAAAGGGGACAGAGGCTAGCCAAGAAATGGAAAGTTAAAGAAAAGAACCCCCCCTCCCCTTGCTAACCCAGCAAAGGAATACAAAACACCTCCAGCCTTCTTCCCCTCCAAGATCCCCCCCTCCCACCATTGTCAAGATCCCCCCCTCCCACCATTGTCAACAGTTAGAAGACAGAAGAATATACTTATTATGGAAGATATCTTGAGGCTGACATTCTGCAATCTATCTTACTTTGCATTGGAAAAGGTGACGTCCTTACGTCCATAGATCTGACGGAGGCATACCTACACATTGCTATTCAGCCTTCCCACTATAAATTTCTGAGATTGTTATAATAACCACCATTTCAAATATGTGGGCCTTCCTTTCGGACTAGCTTCTGCCCCCAGGACCTTCATGAAGGTTCTCACAGTGTTAGCTGCTCATCTCCGTGATATCCCCATACGACTCCAGTGTTATCTTGATGACATCTTGATTTTGTCATCTTCCGCTCATCAAGCAGTCAGAGATACTCAGAACACATTACAATCCCTACAACAACATGGGTTCTCAATAAATTGGAAAAAGAGTCATTTAATACCATCGACTCAGTTGACCCACCTGGGGGCAGTCATAGATACAGTGGAAGGCAAAGTCTACCTGTCACCAGATAGACTTAATAGCATCCAGCAATTTGTTAAGGAGATCAGGGATCTTAAGAGGGTGTCCCTAGCGGAACTATCAAAATTGTTAGGCAAGATGACCTCATGTATCTCTATCCCTTGGGCCTGGCTCCACACAAGATCCCTCCAGTGGTTCCTGCTTCTGTACCAGCGCTCCAGCAGAAGCAACTCCAAATACAAGGTCAAGGTACCATCAAAGGTCCTCATATCTCTCCTCTGGTGGTGATGAGGCTTCTTCAGTTGACCTTGATATATTTTGATAAAAATTCGCAGTTGCGTAAAAGGGGACAGAGGTCATCAACAGAGGCTGCCTCTTCAAAGAGCCACACAGACTTACCATCACCACTGATGCCAGCCTGTTTGGATGGGGAGCGCACGTTCAATCGCTCACAACCCAAGGCTGCTGGTCCACCATAGAACAGTCATGCAGCATAAACTGGCTGGAGCTTTGAGCAGTACACCGGGCTCTCCGCAGCTTCCTTCCACAGGTACGCAATCAGCACGTACTAATATTGACCAACAACGTAACAGCCAAAGCTCACATAAACAAACAGGGGGGCACACAGTCAAAACATCTCATGCGGGAAGCTGAGCGCTTGTGTCGTTAGGCAGAGAGCAACCTACTTTCCATCAGAGCAGAGCACATTTCGGGCCTGTCGAATACACAGGCAGACTGGCTAAGCAGGGCCACAATCGATCAATCGGAGTGGCACCTCCATCCGACCGTTTCAAGAGGTGGTCATGACATTTGGACAGCTGGTGGTGAACCTGTTCACTTCCCCCCTGAATGCTCAGCTCCTGAGATTTTTTTCCAGGTACCCCTAGCAAGGAGCGGAGAACTTCAATTCACTCCACTGTCGTTGGCCCCCAGGACTTCTGTATGCATTCCCGCCACTTCCACTGATTCCCAAGGTCATCCAGAAACTGCTGGACGAGAGGGCGGAGCTGCTTCTAGTAGCTCCTTACTGGCCCAGACGGCCGTGGGTTGCAGACCTCCGCAGTCTATCCATATCAACACCATGGAGAATTCCGCCAGACATGGTCTTGCTAACCCAGAGACCCCTTCAACATCCGGACCCTCAATGGTTGCACCTGACTGTCTGGAGGTTGAGCAGAGTCGTCTAAAGAGCGAAAAGTTTTCCAACAGAGTTACAGCCACCATCCAAGCTGCCAGACGCCCCTCAACAACTCGCAATTGGGATTTCCAGTTTGCAAGGCTTCGGCGGCAGCAGGAATCCGTGATCGTGCGCGGTCCCTGCTGCGTTCGCCACTGAAGTACCTCCAATCCATTTGGATCTGGAGGATATGGTTGCCCCGTAGAGGCAGCCGAAGAGAGAGATCTGGATAGGGGCTTGGGGGTATCGCAAACCCCCTCTTCAACCGGCAAAACTCCTTTTTCCCAAGGCAGTGGAGCAGCGGTCAGTAATGGCCGCCACAAAGAAGCCTGCAGCCGGGTAAGATTGTGCAGGAGGAAGTTGGAGAAAGTGAAAGTTTTTGGCTGAACCGGGACAGCAAGGAACCTTGAAACACCCTGGAAATTTTATCGTTTGAATGACACATTGTTTCCCAAGGAGACTGTGAAAGCGGCGGAAGAAGATTTAAAAGGGAAAGTTATTTTCTCTCATTCTCCCTCCCCATGGAAATAGCTGGTGGAAATTGGAAAAATCTGCTTGGGCACAGAAGGTAACTAAACCTGAAATTTAAAGCCAAGGGGATAAAAGATTTCTGAATATTGGAATTTTGCTATAAGTGGGAGGGAAGAGGTAAAGAACTTATTTTAAGATTGTATTGAAGGAGACTGCTTGGAGTTTATAAGATCAGAAATAAGTGGAAATCAGACTTATAAAAATTTACTTTGGAACTGTGTAACTGAATTCTACCCCAAGAAGAAAAAATATAAAAAGAAGAAAGTGCTAAATGAAACAATTTGTTCTGATTTGGATTGCTTTGTGACTTTGGGATTTTTGAGAACTATTTCTTGAAAGACTAAAAACATTTGGGTTGTTTTTAAGGGAAAAAAATGGCATTATCAGTTGAAGAATTACAAATAGAATTTCAAAAGCTAAAAGAAGAGGAACAAGAAGGCAAGGGCTCTTCTGGATGTATTTTTCATTTTTTAGAAATGGTGATTTTTACCTACCAAGAAATACAACAACAAGGAAGCTGGGGTGGAGAAGAAGAAGCCATCTTTAATGGACAGATAATCTTAGTTGAGGAAGAAAAGAGAAAGGAGGGAAATAAAATGGAGACTTCAGAACCAAAAAAAGCAACCAAGAAAGGGAAAAATAAGATGAAAAATCAATACAATGTCAGAAAGCAACAGAAAAGAGAAATACAACAGAGAGGGAAGATTAAGAGAGTGGAGTTTGAGAGATGGGGGGGGGGGGTAAAAAGGCTAGAATTTATAAGAAAGGAAGGGAAAAGGGAAAGAGAAGTCATAAAGGTTTAAAACAAGATGTTAAAAAACAGGTTTTTTTCAGAGACAAAGGGTAAACTATAATTTTAAAAATGATTCTGCAAAAGTACATAAGAGTGTATTGTAGATATTAGTATTTGAAATTGAGTTAGAAAACTGAAATATTATACGAGTTAATGCATTAAAGGGAATGTATAAAAATGTTTAAGATTTAACAATAGAGTTTAACTTTCTATGGAATATTGTCTTTACTATTATATAAACTTCATTCTCTTTTTTTCTTTTTCTTTTATTATTCTAAAATGTGATACTTAGAATGTACTAAGCAGAATCAGTATGGAAAGTATGTATTTTTTAAGTGTTAAATTTAGGGGAAAGATAAAAAGTTGTCATACTTCAACCAGTCATTACAGGAAAAATATTGTATTAGAAAGAAAAGAAAAATAGATCATTGAAAGAGAACGGACAAAAGATGCAAGTATAATTATTTAAACTGAGATGAAATAAATAAAATAGAATTAAGAGAGTGAATGAAGAGAGAAAATATATAGAAAATATAGAATGTTAAATAAGATATGAAATAGTATATTAGTGAGCATGAATTTGATTTATGTCTGTACAAAAAGATGTTATCCGAGGTAAGCCGCTTTCCAAAAAGAAGTTTTATGCATTTATGTTCTGTGTTTTGTTTGTTTATCAAAACGTTGGAAGAATGTTGGAAGAGAACAATGAAATTTTAAATAAGACAGATGGATATAATGAATATATACAATTTAAGACAAAAAAAATATAATTGAATAGAAGGAAAGGGAGAAATAAAGAGAAGTTGGGAAAAGATATGAAGTTGAACAGATAAGATGAATATACATATTAAACTGTGTTGGTATGGTAATGTGATAATTTGGAATTATCCTGTCTTTAAATAAGATGTTTTATTTGTTTTTGTTTTTTAGAAAAGATGCCCTGTGTTATTATTCTATGTTTTGTTTGTTTGTGTATTTTTTTAAAATTAATAAAACTTGTTTTTAAAAAAACAACTCGCATTTACAATGCCACATGGCCCAGTTTCTGCAAATGGTGTACCAAGTCTCGAATTGATCCCATCTCTCCATCTGTGGCTCAAATCCTAGAGTTCTTGCAAGAGGGACTTGACAAGGGATTATCACCTAATACGTTGAAAAGACAGGTGGCGGCCTTGGCATCAGTTCTCACTTGTGAAGGTCTACTATCTCTTTCCCATCATCCACGCATACGGAGTTTCCTTCGAGGAGCCACAAATTTACGCCCTCCAGCGTAACACCATTACCCCACCTGGGACCTTAAGAAGGTCCTCGTCGCACTCACTAAGGGCCCTTTCGAACCCTTGAAATCGTCAAGTCTCCAATTTCTGATGTATAAAGTAGTTTTCCTTGTAGCGATGACTTCTGCTCATCGTATTTCGGAACTTGCAGCTTTGTCTATCAGACAAGATCTTTGTGTTTTCCATTCTGACCAGGTGGTCCTTCGTCCTGATCCTACGTTTATTCCCAAAATTAACTCGGTTTTTCATAGGGCACAAGAGCTGATACTTCCTAATTTTTGTCCCAGACCATCCCAAGGGCTGGAACTACAATGGCATAGGCTTGATGTGAGGCGAGCATTGCGAATATATTTTAACTGCACAGCAACTTTCAGAAAAACGGAAGCCTTATTTGTGTCATTTCAGCCCAACACTCAGAGATGCAAGGTCTCATCTTCTATGATAGGCCGTTGGCTATAGGCCGCGGTCGCGAAAACGTATCAGACTCAATCACTGCAGGTGCCCAGAGGCATAACAGCTCATTCAACAAGGAGCACCGCAACATCGGCAGCGTGGGCCACACAGGCACCAATAACTGAAATTTGTCGAGCCACAACCTGGGCCACTCCATCACCATTCATTAGGCATTATAAAATAGATGTGTTTGCATCCGCTGAGGCCTCCTTTAGCAGAAGAGTTCTGCAATGGGTCCAAAGGGACCAGGAAGGGTTTCTAGGCCAGACGGAGTCCCTCCCGTAGGACCGGCCAAGCTTTGGTATGTCCCACTACTGGATGCTCTGAACAGCTCATGGGAGAAAGGGCGTTGGTACTTACCTGACACGCTCTTTCTCTTTGAGCTGTGAAGAGCATCCAGCCCCACCCTTTTTCCATCTGGTGGGATCCTGTTTCGGCCAACGAATTTGTTAGGGCATTGAGGACGAGGGCATTTATTTCTCTCGTCTTCTCCAAAACCTGGGAACACTGGGGAGGAGTCCCATGGAGGAGGAGAAGCGTTCCACAAATTAAGCCCAGACTAGACATGCAGAGACTGAAGCACCTCCCACTACTGGATGCTCTTCACAGCTCAAAGAGAACGGGCATGTCAGGTAAGTACCAAAACCCTTTCTATTCTACTCCTATATTCTATTCTATTCTATTCTAATCCTATATTTCATTTTATTCTAATCCTATATTTTATTCTATTCCTATATTCTATTCTATTCTTATATTCTATTCCTATATTCTATTCTATTCTAATCCTATATTCTATTCTATTCTAATCCTATATTCGATTCTAATCCTATATTCTGTTCTATTCCTATATTCTATTCTAATCCTGTATTCTATTCTAATCCTGTATTCTATTCTATTCTAACCTTCTATTCTATTCTAACCTTCTATTCTGTTCTAACCTTCTATTCTATTCTATTCTCTCCGTATATTCTATTCTATTCTAACCCTATATTCTATTCTATTGCTATATTCTATTCTATTGCTATATTCTATTCTATTGCTATATTCTATTCTATTCTATTGCTATATTCTATTCTATTCTATTCCTATATTCTATTCTATTCTAACCCTATATTCTATTCTATTCGATTCCTATATTCCATTCTATTCCTATATTCTATTCTATTCCTATATTCTATTCTAACCCTATATTCTATTCTGTTCTATTCTATTCCTTCTTTATCTTTAAGTTCCATCATTAACCTGTCTAATTCAACACATTCCAATAATTTTTTTTTTTATATGCCACCTCTGGAGGGATACTTGCAATTTGCAAGAGCTGCACTTGGAGGAAACTATGTGTGTGTGGGGGGAGCAGGAAATGGTAGTTATTGGCCGTGCCGTACAACTGGGGATGAAGAAAAAAAGAACAGTTAACCATCACAACCATGGGGGCTTGCAATGCACGCCCTTCCCCAGGACACCCACCCACCCCAGACTCCCATCCCAGAGTGGGCAAGGGGGTTGTATGGCAGGACCCCCATTGGGACCTCCAATGTGGGGGGGTGTCACTTGGCTGACAGCAGAGGGGCAGCTGGAGACGTCCAGATGGCTCCCACGGAGGAGGGTCTTGGGTGGGGGCCTCTTTACCTCTTTCAGGTACTCTGGCTGTTCCTGGGGGTGGAAGCCTGGAAGAAGGGGGGGAGGTTATATGGGGGATTGCCCCATCCAGCCAGACCGACCCCTCCTTGCTTGCATGTGGGGACAATGCTGCCTTCAGCCAGCCAGAGCTGCGGGGGTCACTTTGCTCCGCCTAGGAGGAGCCGGAGGGGGACACCCAAAGGCTGGGTGGCAGGTTTAGGTGGAGCTCTTGCCTCACAATCAGGAGGCTTTGAGTTCGATCCTAGGTAGAGGCTAGTAATTGGAATAGACTCTCCTGCTTGAGCAGGGGGTTGGACTAGATGACCTCCAAGGTTCCTTCCAACTGTTCTGTGAAAATTCTATGAAAAATGAGGTCATCTGCACGAATGAGTGACGTCATGCCTGCATGACGTCACGGGGTTCCCCCCACCCCAAAGGCCCAGAATCAGACTCGAGCTGGCCTGGAAGGGACCTTAAGAGGTCCTCTAGTCCAGCCCCCTGCTGTGCACCATTTCAGCCTGCCGGCATGGCGCCACTAAGCAACTCCCCCTTCGTCTTAAAACAAGGAGCCCCCCACCCCAGGATTTGACTCCCCCCAGGCGTCAAAACAGTGACTTCCCCCCATAAAGACCCCTCCCCAATTTGCAGCCGGCTTTTATCCTTCCAAGTGTCTCCAACTGTTGGGATCCCAGCTCCAGGCAGCCCGACCGAGCCCCGCCACCGCTCACCGTGCGCCACAAAACCGGCCGCCCCCACCGCGGAAAAAAGTCACCGCAGCCTCCATCCTCCGCTAGATTCGAACCCTTCCGACTAGACGAGTCTTCGCCAATCGGCGTCCGCGAGGCCTCTTTACTATGCAAACCCCGCCCATCCGACGGAGTCCGTTCAGCCAATCAGCGCTCGCTACTGCTTCCTTGAATGGCGGCCCTTTAAGGAATCCAATTTGAGACTGCGGCAATTATCCAATAGAAACGAGTTTCCTTCCTTGGGGTTTTTTTTTCTTCTTCTGTGCATGTGTTTGTGTGGGTTCTGTAGTCCGATTCGCTCACGAGATGGAGCTGAGGACGTCAATCACGGCCCAGAAGTTAATCCCAGGCAGCCGGAGGGAGCAGTGGCAGCAATTACCAGCGCAATTTATCGAGGCGGACGCTTTGCACGATTTACGGTAGCACCTATTTATCACGGCGCCCTCTGCCAGAAGAGAAGGAAGCGTCCCTTTGGGGGCTTTTCCAAGTGGTGGCCTTTCCTTCCTCTGGCATCTCTGCCTCCCACGCGCGGGTCTTTGGTGCTTTGGCTTCCCCTATTCCCGCACGTGGGGAGGCAGGTGCGGAGGGGAAATGGCCGACCCGCGGTTGCCTTTCACGCAACATCATGCATTCCCGACGTTACCCCCCCCTTTTTTTTTTTGCACGATTTCTCCGAGTGGAAACACCAGCACCACTCTTGGACGGCCAGCCTGGATGCGGCCGCGATCTGCTCAGCTGCATTCTATTCTATTCTTATTTCTATTCTATCCTACATCCTATTCTATTATATATTCTGTTCTGCACTATTCGTAACCTATGACTATCACTAAGTGTTGTATCTTATGATTCTTATGAATATATTTTATTTTTTCTGATGTACACTGAGAGCATTTGCACCAAAGAGAAATTCCTTGTGTGTCCAATCAAACTCAGCCAATAAAGAATTCTATTCTATTCTATTCTATATGGCGTTGGACTAGATGACCTTCCAACAATGATTATCTGTTTCCTATTCTATTCTCATTTCTATTCTATTCTACATTCTATTCTATATTCTGTTTGTAACCTATGACAATCACTAAGTGTTGCATCTTAAGATTCTTGATTAATGTATTTTATTTTTTCTTACGTACACTGAGAGCATATGCACCAAAGAGAATGCTATTCTATTCTGTTCTGTTCTATATTCTATTCTGTTCTATATGGGGTTGGACTAGATGACCTACAAGGTCCTTCCAACTCTGGTTATCTGTTATCTATTCTATTCTGTTCTACTCTATTCTTCCATTCCATATACTATTCTATTCTTGTTTATGTTCTGTTGTGTTCTATTCGTAACCTATGGCTATCACTAAGTGTTGCATCTTATGATTCTTGATGAATGTATTTTATTTTTTCTTATATACAGTGAGAGCATTTGCACCAAATTCTATTCTAATGTTCTAATCTAATTCTATATCTTATTATTCATTCTGTTTTATTCTGTTCATAACCTATGCTGCTTATATCTTTACAATTTATATTGTTTTGTTTTCCTAGTATGTTTGGAATGCGTATTAGTAATCTTTCTACGATTTGATTGCTTATAGCAGGGGTCTTCCAATTTGACAGCTTTAAGACTGGTGGACTTCCAACTCCCAGAATTCCTCCCTCCAGCCATGTTAGCTCAGGGATTCTGGGAGTTGAAGTCCACCAGTCTTAAACTGCCAAGTTTGAAGACTCTTGGTTTATACTGTATTAATCTATGACTATCGGACCTAAACCGTCCCGTAGAGACGGTGATAGTAAAGGGGCGCATCCTGTCGATCCCAGGGACATCTCAAAGTCCCTGGTCGATTCAGGAGAAGCCCTTCTACCATCGGCAGAGAGGCAGCCATTAAGCTGCTGAAGCTGGGACAGCTCCGGAAGGAAGAGACTGAAAGAGAAAGTATATCGGTTTGGTGAGGACTTTTTTTTTAATTAATATTTGGGACTTAAGGACACCCTAAGAATGAGAAGAAATCTGTAAGATTTTCGACAAAACTGACTTAGCGGCGATTTTTTAAGGAAAAATGTCAAAGTGAGGCTTGGCTTTTTACTTTTACTTTTTTTTTAACTGAACTTCTATCGTGATTTAGCAACTATTAACTGGACTGGTTTTTTCTCTTATATTTACCTATTCTTCTCCTTTTTGACTGTTTTTATTTTTTAGAATAGAGGCTCCCTTTAGTAATTTATATATATATATATATATTTGTTTTCTAAAGTTTTCGCGGGTACTTACATGTATGGCATTCAGCTTTGTTCAGGTATTTTCCCACGTCATAGTAGTGGTGCTTTTAAAGTTGTAGCAATGTTTCAGCAGAATCTCATCTGCCATCATCAGGCTTCTGTATAGTGTTCGTCTGTGAGTTAGACTTTTACAGTGGTTTCAGATTTAAATTTGGGGCAGCCTATTGCTGTGACAGAATGGTTTTTTCTTCATCCTGATTGGTTGAGAGTCTTGGTCTGTGTTTATTGGTCTTGGAGTTTGCTGTGTTCTGCTTCTAATA
Organism: Hydrophis major; assembly: GCA_033807585.1. Taxonomy (NCBI): domain Eukaryota; kingdom Metazoa; phylum Chordata; class Lepidosauria; order Squamata; family Elapidae; genus Hydrophis; species Hydrophis major. Next base: position 75,076 of record JAUCBL010000083.1, read on the forward strand.
TCTTCTGTCTGTTTTTTTGACTCTTTTTGTATCTTGATTGGCTGGCAACATTGTGTTACTTTATTGGAGGCCTTTAGTGCAGCTTGGCTTCGGGCAAATGGACGGCTTAAAACAAAATCGGATATCATTGAAAACAAAATAGAAAATATTGAACAAAGAACAGAGAATATTGAACAAAGAACAGAGAGTATTGAACAAAGAACGGAGAGTATTGAACAAAGAATTGGGAAGACCGATGAAAAAATTGAAAATATTCAACAAATGATGGTGAAATATGATGAGAGACTCCAAAAATTGAAGAGAAAGAAAAACAAAGAGATGAGACAATTGGAAATATTGATAGCAGATTAACAATGATTGAACATGACGAAAGTGGGATGTTGAAGTGGGAGATGGACAGGTCAGAATTTTATCTCAGATTTCAAAATATAGAGGAAGAAAAAGGACAAAATTTGACTGCAATAATGATAGAAATCCTGGCTGGAGCTCTGGGAATAACAGAGGAAAAGATGATGGATGGAGTAGATGAGATATACTGAGTCTTTACAAGATATGCGATGAGGAACAATCTACCAAGAGAGGTCCACGTCAGATTTACAAAAAAAACTGTTAAAACACAAATATTACAAGTGGCAAGAGAGAAGACGTTGAAATATAAAAACAATGAGATTGTGGTCTTAAAACAAGTACCCAGAAAAGTGAGAGAGATGAGAGGAGAATATCGATTCTTGACTAAAATATTATTGAAAAAAGAGGTGAATTACAGATGGCTGATTCCAGAAGGATTAATGTTTACATGGCAAGAACAGAGACACAGAATTGACTCAGCTGAGAAAGCAGAAATATTCTACAATGAATTTTTCGAAAGAAGAGAAATAGAGATAGAAAAAGAGATCATCTCAACTGAACTTCAAGAGGACCAAATGGGGATGGGAAAAGAAGAAGGCGCAGTAGGTGGACAAGTGGAGACCAAAGAACAACATGAAGTAAGATCCACGAGAGCTGTTAGACCTAAATACAAAACATAATCATGGAGGAAAAAAAACTGATTTCTATGAATATAAATGGACTGAACTCAGCTATCAAAAGAATAAATTTTTTTCACAAATTAGAGAAGTTAAAATTTGATATAATTTGCTTACAAGAAGTACACATTAAAAAAACAACATGAACAATTACTGGCAGGACCAAAATTAGGGAAAATATTTACTTCTCTGACTCACTATAAGAAAAGAGGAGTGGTTTTATACATTAAAGAAACTATCCAAGCAAAACTGATTCATACTGATGAAGATGGAAGAGTATTAATGGTTGAAATAGTGGATAATAACACAAAAACACTCCTGGTTGCAATTTATGCCCCGAATGATAAACAAGAAGAATTTTATAAAAAATTACATATGAAAACAATGGGACTGGACTATATTAACATAGTTGTGATGGGAGATTTCAACGGAATTGTAGACAATAAACTGGACTATACAGCAACAGCAACAAGACAAAATAGAAAGCCTCTCCCTAAATCCTTTTTCAAAATGATAGTTGAATTAAACTTAAAAGATATATGGAGAGAAAGAAATGCTAAAATTCAACAATATACTTTTTATTCAAACAGACATTTATCATGGTCCAGAATAGATATGATTTGGACCTCAACAGAATTAATATCTAATATCCAAGAAATAAATATTGAAACAAGTACATGGGCAGACCATTATCCAATGACAATTAAATGGAAAGGACAAAAAAGAAGATCTAGATGGACATTAAACAATACTATTTTAAAGGAAAAAGACTTCACACAATGGATGGAGAAAGAATTGGCCTTCTTCTTTAGTGAAAATAAAAAAAGAAGATACTTCAATACAGAATGTTTGGGATACAATGAAGGCATATGTGAGAGGATTAATAATAGACTATACAAAGAAAAAGAACATTAGGAAGAGGCAAACCATCAAAGCTTTAGAAGATGATGACAAAAAACTGGAAAAAGAATTACAGAAAATGCCACAGAAAAAAGATATTAAACTTAAAATGGACATAATTAAACATAAAATGGGTCAAATAGAGAAAGAAGAATTGGCACAAAAAATTAGAAGTGCTAAACAGAACTATTTTGAAGATGCAAATAGGCCAGGTAGATGGTTAGCATACAAATTGAGAAAGGAGAAAGAATCAAGGAAAATATTACAGTTAATAGACGATCAAGGCCAAATGTGCTATGGTGACAAGGAGAAAAAGGCAATTATCCGAGACTTTTATGGACAACTATATAAACAAGAGGATATTGATGAGGAAAAAATTAAACAGTATTTACAAAATGCTAACCTACCTAAGATACCTGAAGAGACTGAAAAAATGTTAGAAAGTACTATAACAATGATGGAACTAACCGAAGCACTCAACAGACAGAATAATGGAAAAGCACCAGGTCCAGATGGGCTTCCGGCAGAATTTTATAAAACACCACAAGAATCGTTGAACATTCCATTGCTAGAAGTCATGAATGAAGGTATGTCAAATAAGAAGATACCTAAAACATGGTCAGAAGCTTACATTACACTTATTCCAAAAGAAGGGGCCGATCCATTACAAATCAAGAACTATAGACTTATGTCTTTATTGAATGCAGACTATAAAATCTTTGCTTCAATTTTGGCAGAAAGGCTTAAAAAATACTTAAATAATTTTATTCATTCTGATCAGAATGGATTTCTGCCAAAGAGACAAATCAAAGACAATATGAGAGTAATTCTGGATACTTTGGAATATTATGAGGCGCATCCTGAAAAACAAATGGCTTTGATATTTCTAGATGCCCAAAAGGCATTTGACAATGTGAACTGGAGATTTATGTTACTACTACTGGAACAGATGGGTTTTGCCAGAAAATTTATTCAACCAATAGAAGACATATACTATAAGCAAACAGCAAAAGTAATGATAGAGGGAGAACTTACAGACTCTATTAACATAAGAAAAGGCACAAGACAAGGATGCCCATTATCACCTTTGCTATTTGTATTGACTTTGGAAGCGTTGAATAGAAATATTAGAGAGGACCAAAATATAAAAGGAATGAAAATAAAAAAGGAATTTAAACTACAAGCCTTTGTGGATGATTTGGTTTTCATTCTGGAAGATCCTCTAGAGACAGCCTTAAAACGATTGGAAAAGATAGAGACGTACGGTGAGATGGCTGGTTTGAAAATAAAGATAAAACAAAGATTCTGACAAAGAACATGTTATGAAGACAAAGAGAAGAACTGGCAGACCTTTTGAAAATTCAAGTCACGAATAAGGTTTAGTATTTGGGGATATATTTGATGTCAAGATTGTAGTACCATTAAAAGAGAATAACTTTATTAAACTCAAACAGCAGACAGCACTTGACCTGAAGAAATGGGAAAACCTACAACTGTCATTAATAGGCAGAATTTCAACAATCAAGATGAATATTTTACCCAGAATTTTATATTTGTTCCAAACAATACCAATTAAGCTTGGCAAAGATTATTTTGAAGACTTAAATAAAATTGTGTTGAAGTATATATGGCAAGGCAAGAAAGCGAGAATAAAATTAAAACTTCTGCAAGATGCTAGAACTAGAGGATTTCGCTTTCCTAATTGGGAGTTGTACTATCAAGCTGCAAATCTGATGTGGGCCAAAGAATGGATAACATTAAGAAAGACAAGATTGTTGACACGAGAGGGACATGATTTATTACTGGGCTGGCATGCTTTTCTGTGGTACAAGGGGACTAAATCGCAGGGCTATTTTAGAAGGCATTATATACGGGAGTCTTTATGGTTAAACTGGGGGAAAATTAAGAGAATGTTATTTGAAAATCCCAGTTTGGTTATCAACTATTGAAGAATGGGGGTAGAATTTTGGATATGGGATTGATTTAGAGAAATGGCAAAAATTGTGGTCTCAAAATTATAAAATGACAATGTCAACAGCATATAAAGAAAATGTGTATAAGATATTTTACAGGTGGCATTTTCCCCCGCAAGAATGTTCAAGAATAAATCTGAAAAATGCTAGAAATGTCATCAGATACCTGGCTCATATTACCATATGTGGTGGACTTGTGAGGACGCTAGAAAATATTGGACTAAAATTCGCATATGGTTGGAAAAAATGAGAAAGAAACATAGATTTAAAACTAGAGATTTTTTTATTGGGAATCTTACCTGATACATACAATAAAAATTTGAAATATTTGATTGTAAATGTATCAACAGCAGCTAGGATTGTATTTGCTAAAAATTGGAAAAATGAGAAAATACCATCAGAGGAAGAAATTATTAAGAAAATATTGGAATGTGCTGAAATGAGTAGATTGACATTTGAAATTAGAGAACAAGAAGATAAACAATTCTATGAAATTTGGGACCTTTTCTATCAATGGCTAGATAATAAAATATAATAATGGAATATTTAGAATTTTAGGAAACAATGAATACGTATTTCTTTTTTTTTTCCTTGATACTATTTTTATAAAATTTTATTAAGATAGAGTTGGTATGACTTTATGATTTGCTATAAAATAAATTAAGTAAACTATAGTTATCTCGTTAAAGTATGAATTAATAAAATTATAGTTAAATGATTGTTTAATAATGATATCAGACTATATAATTGTTGATTGATAATATGAGCTATTATGTAATATAACTACAATGGAGACTATGAAATGGATGCACAAAAAAAAAGTGGTAAACCAACCGATACACTGTCTATAAACTTATGAAGGAAAGGATGATGTTTTTATGTTAATGTGTTTTTGTTTGTTGTTAAAATTAATAAAACTCTTTTCAAAAAAAAAATAGTAAAAAAAAAAAGACTGGTGGACTTCCAACTCCCAGAATTCCTCCTCCAGCCATGTTAGCTGAGGGATTCTGGGAGTTGAAGTCCACCAGTCTTAAACTGCCAAGTTTGAAGACTCTTGGTTTATACTGTATTAATCTATGACTATCACTAAGCATTGCATCTTATGATTCTTGATGAGTTTATTTTATTATATTCTATTCCCCATCCCTCTATTTTATTTTATATTCTATTCCTATTCCTATTCCATTCCTATTCTATTTCTTTTCTATTATTTCTATTGTATTCAATTCCTATTCTATTGTTATTATATTCCTATTCCTGTTCTATACTTTCTTATTTTATTCTTCTATTCCTATTTCTATTCCATTCCATCTCGCAAAGATTTCTGGGAAATGTGGTTCTTCTCCAGTGTGCCGAGCAGACACTCCGAGGAAAGCAAGGGGTTAACTCTGCTGAGCCAGAGTCAAACTTTCTGCCACACCTCCATAGCCTGCGCATGCCCAGTCTCGGACTCGGCCTTTCCCTCAGCAGAGCCCCGTGGAAGAGAGCTCTTCGAAAGGAGGATGCGGTTATTATTCCACGGATTTCGAAGCGGAAATCACAGTGAGGTCCCCGGCTCCGCGTGAGGAAGCTCCGAAGCTTTCGCAGAACGGTGAAAAGGCAAGGCTGGATCCCCCGGCCTAGCCGCCTCTGTTCCCCACCCCCCTCGCAGGCCACAGAGGAGGGGACGGGAGCCACCGCCCGGGGAAAGCCTGGAGCGGCTGAGAGAAAGCTCCGGTGGCAGCAAAAGGTTCCGCGCAGGAACGAACCTGCCTGGCCCGGAATCCCCGGAGGCTAAAATGGCGGACGCGGGAATGGCAGGGCCGAGCGAAGAGGAGGACCAGAGTCCCCCGAAAGGATCCACGGGGCCCAAGTCGGCCGCCAGAAGATCCGCGGCGAGGCTGAAGGCGAGAGCCCTCTCCTCTCAGAGAGCCCCGAAGGCCGCGGACAAAAGGGCCGCTGAGGGGGAAGTGGCGCCAAGGAGGGGCTGTAGACCCTCCGCGGAGGAAACCATTGGAGTTTCCTGCGCTTTTCAAGCCCAGCAACTCAGCCAGCCAATCGGCACGAAGCACCAGAGTCCGCTGGGCTCTCAGGCCAGGTCGCCAGGTGGCGCCAGAGAGCAACTGTTTCCGCCATCCTTTCCATCGGGAGGCGACGAGGCTTATGGCTCCTGATTCGAAGCCGCTGCCAGCAGAAGGGCAGCCACAGCCGAAGCGGAGGAAGGGGGTGAAAGAGGCCGGCTTTACCCCCATGGCGGCGGGACTTCGCCCACAGGAGAGTCAGGACCCTGAAATCTCTGACCAGATGAAAATCCTGATATCGGAGGCTCAAGGCATTGTGGCAGGCCTGCAACAAAGATGTCAGGCTGCTCCAGGGGCACTGGAACCTCCCCAACATGAAGAGCAACACAGGGCATCCCCCACAGCGCTCTTTTCCCCAGCCCTCTTTAAATCCTTGTTATTCAAGGCCAAAGACACAGCACGTATGGAAGCAGATCCAGCTGCAATGGAGGCAGTATCGGACCCTGTGGACCCAAATGAGTTGCTCTTTTCACAGCCAACCATGGAGAGCGTGGAAATCCCCTCCCCTGAACAGATCCAGGAGGTGATCCTAAAGCAGTGGGCCTATCCATCGGGGTCCCATCCCATAAAGGAGAATGAAAGAAGATTTTATAACGTGGCCCTGGATTTCTCCGAGGCACTTCAACAACCAAGTATAGATGGCCCGGTGGTGGCCTTAGTATCCTCCACCTTCCGGCTTAACCATGAAGAGGATGTTCTGAATCCAGAGGAGAGGAAGGCAGAGAAGGCCCTCTTCAAGGTGCACAAGAGGGCTGCCTGGGCGATCAAAGCATCGACAGCTGCCTCTTTCTTCAACAGGGTGTCATTAATGTGGCTCCACCAGATGAAAGCGAAGGTTCCTTCTGGCGACCTCCGCTTCCACCAGGATATCAACAAAGTGATAGCAGCTACGGAATTCTCGGCAGATGCCACCTTGAATGCCTCCAAGTTTGCTTCCAGGGCCATTGCCCTTTCAGTGGTGGTTCGGCGACAACTGTGGCTTCGCTATTGGAAGGCAGACCCAAACCATAAGTGGAAACTAGCCTCTGCTCCCTACAAGGGGGGGGGGGGGGGCAAACTGTTTGGAGAGGCCCTAGAGCCCCTTTTGGTGGAGACTAAGGATGGGAGAAAGGTCCTGCCTTCTCTCCATAGACCAGCTGACCGCTGTGGAAAACATTTCAGTGGGCCTTCCTTTTGTCCCACAGACACAGAGTTTGATGCCACTCAATCCCAGAGGGCATATACCCACAGACCAGACTGGCAACCGGACGGATCTTAGTTTAGGGACAGAAACAGAGGACACGTCCAAGGCAAGCGGCCATTTCAGGGCAGAGGCCGTCGCCCCTTTCGCCGCTCCAAGTGATGACAGATACAACCCTCCCGTTGGCGGGCGTTTAAGCCTAGTCTCCAATCTGTGGGAAGCAACTCCAACGGAGACCTGCATTTTGAATATGCTGAGACTAGGTCTCTCTCTTGAATTCCTCTCCCCACCCCCTGACTTTCCTTATATGTTGCCCCATCTTTTTTAAGTTTTGTATTTTATATTTACAATAATTCCAAAGTAAAACAAATTAAAATGGAGTAGATGAAAATATAGAGAAATGAGTTAAAAATTGTTAAAATAATTTTAGAAATATTAAATAGCTATAAGAAAATGGGATTATTGTTATGTTGGTTAAAAAAAGTATTAATTATAATTGTAATTTTTTTTTTTGAAAAGAATTTTACTAATTTTCTACAAACAAGACAAACAAAACATTAAAAAATCAACTCTCATATGTACATCAAGTGTGTCGGTTGGTTCATCAGTTTTGTGCATTCATTTTGTAGTCTCAATTACAATTATGTTACATAACAACTCATATTGTCAATCCAAACTTATATATCCTAATATCACTAAAAAAAAGAAATTTTTGACTATACTTTTAATCATTCATGCTTTATGAGATAACAATACTTTAAACAGTTTATTCTGTAACAAATCATATAATCATACCAAATCAATCCTAAAAAACCCTTTATAAATATAATGTCAAATAACAAAGGCTAGTAAAACAAAATAAAGATATTCCTTACTGTCTAGCATTCTAAATATTCTATTATCGTATTTTATCATCTAGCCATTGATAAAAAAGATCCCAAATTTTATAAAATTGTTTCTCCTCTTGCTCTCTAATTTCAAATGTCAATCTACTCATCTCAGCACATTCCAATATTTTCTTAATAATTTCTTCCTGTAATGGTATTTTCTCATTCTTCCAATTTTTAGCAAATACAATCCTAGCCGCTGTTAATACATTGACAATCAGGTATTTCAAATCTTTACTGTATGTATCAGGTAAAATTCCCAATAAGATCATCTCTGGTTTCAAGTCTGTGTGTTTCTTTGTCATTTTTTCCAACCACATGCGAATTTTAGTCCAATATTTTCTAGCGTCCTCACAAGTCCACCACATATGGTAATACAAGCCAGGTATCTGATGACATTTCCAGAATTTTTCAGATTTGTTCTTAAACATTCTTGCTATTCTTGTCGGGGGAAAGTGCCACCTGTAAAACATCTTATACAAGTTTTCTTTATATGCTGTTGACATTGTCATTTTATAATTTTGAGACCACAATTTTTGCCATTTCTCTAGATCAATCCCATATCCAAAATTCTTCCCCCAAACAATCATAGTTTCTTTGACTTGTTCTTCCTCTAATTTAATTCCCAGCAAATAACCATATAATTTTTTAATCACCTTCTCATCAGTACCCATCAAGATCTTATCTAAATCAGTCTGTTTATCATAGAATCCCTCCGTTTTAGAATCTTCATCATACCTTGAATGTATTTGCGCATATGAAAACCAATTGATCCTTACACCTTGTTTCTCTAAGTTTTGGATCGATTTAAGTTCACCCTTTTCATCCAAGAGTTCCCCATATCTAACTGTTTGTTTCTTCTTATAAATTATAGGATAGGAAAATGCTTCAATAGTAGATAACCAAACTGGAATTTTCAAATAACATTGTCTTTTTATCTTCTCCCAGTTTAACCACAAAGACTCCCGTATATAATGTCTTCTAAAATAACCCTGTGTTTTAGTTCCCTTATACCATAAAAAAGCATGCCAGCCCAACAGTAAATCATGCCCTTCTAATGTCAACAACCTATGCTTTCTTAATGTTATCCATTCTTTGACCCACATCAAACTTGTAGCTTGATAATACAATTCCCAATTAGGCAGGCCAAAACCTCCTCTAATTCTAGCGTCTTGCAAAAGCTTTAGCTTTATTCTCGCTTTTTTACCTTGCCATATAAACTTCAACATGATTTTATTAAAATCTTCAAAATAGTCTTTTCCAAGCCTAATTGGTATTGTTTGGAACAGAAATAGAATTCTGGGTAAAATATTCATCTTGATTGTTGAAATTCTCCCTATTAATGACAATTGCAAGTTTTCCCACTTCAAATCTGTAGCTATCTGTTGTTTGAGTTTAATATAATTATTCTCTTTTAATGTGCTACATCTTGCTGTCAAATATATCCCCAGATACTTAACCTTATTTGTAACTTGGATTTTCAAAAGATCTGCCAGTTCTTCTCTCTGTCTCAATAGCATGTTCTTTGTCAAAATCTTTGTTTTATCTTTATTTATTTTCAAACCAGCCATCTCACCATATGTCTCTATCTTTTCCAATAACCTTGGAGCTGTTTCTAACGGGTCTTCCAGAATAAAAGCTAAATCATCAGTAAAAGCTTGTAGTTTAAATTCTTCCTTCTTAATTTTCATTCCTTTTATGCTTTTATCATCCCTAATATTTCTATTCAACACTTCCAAAGTCAACACAAATAGCAAAGGAGATAGGGGACACCCTTGTCTTGTGCCTTTCCTTATATTAATAAAATCTGTAAGTTCCCCCTCCATCATTACCTTTGCTGTCTGTTTATTGTATATGGCTTCTATTGCTTGAATAAATTTTTTGGCAAAACCCATCTGTTGTGTATGCAATATAATTAATAAAGTGTGAGCTTGGAGTAAGTGCAGGGTTCTGGCCCTGCACTTCTGATTGGCTGTTAAGTGGCCGGACCGGATTGGCCCATTCCGGGGAATCCGATTGGCCCTTAACAGAGAGTTCTTATTGGTTATAAAAGCTAGCGTTCCTAGCTTGTTATTGGTTAAACGTTACAAGGTTTGCCTATATAAGACGGGTTTTACTGATATTAAATGAGCAAATCACGATGTAAATAAAGAGCTGAAACTTGTCTCCATTCTTCTCGTCCATGCTCAAACTTAACACTGGCGACGAGGATGGGATCTGGAGACATCTGAACCAACGAAACTTCGAAGAACACTGAGCACGTGACAGACGACGCCAACAACGGAACCATGTCCGGCGGCATCGTACCACCTGCTCCGTTCGATCCATCACAAGAAGACTGGGAGTCTTACATGGATCGTTTCCAAATGTTCCTAGAGACGAACAACTTAAAGGACGCCACAGCCGGGAAGAAATGGGCGGTGTTCCTGACGCATTGCAGTCCAACCGTATTTAAGATGGCTAAGGCACTAGCCAAACCCCGAGAAGTGAAGGCCATGGATTGGGACGACCTCGAACCTATCCTGCGAGACCACTACGCCCCGACCGTGCTTACGCTCGTGAGACGCCACGAGTTTTACCAAAGAAGCCAGCGAAAGGGAGAGAGTGTAGCTGACTTCATAGCAGACCTCCAAAATTTGGGAGGCCTCTGCGGATTCCCCGATCTAGAAGAAGCACTAAGAGATCGCATAGTCCTGGGATTAGATGCACCAGGCGTTCAAAGCAAGCTGATGGCGAAAGGCAACATCAGCCTTGCTGACGCCATTGCCGATGCTACTGCAGCGGAAGCAACCAAGAAGTCGGCTGCACAACTACGCCGAAACCGCACTCCGGTACCACCACCGGCCAGCGAAATCTCACCTAGTTCAGAAGGGCAGCTCGCGACAACACACCACGAGGACCTCTCTTCGTCAGACAGCAACGAAGAAGGGGTCCATCGACTGCGGTCCGACCGGGACCCTCGCCTGAAGCCCTTACGCCCTTGCGCTGGCTGTGGAGCCAACCATGCCAGATCCGAATGCAGATTCCGCGACGCACTCTGCCATGAGTGTGGGAAACGAGGCCACATCGGACGGGTCTGCCGCAGCTTGCCAGGACCCAGCCAGGCCTCAAAAGGGGCTAACTATCGCCAATCGACAGGAAACCGTCTGTCAGGCGAGAGCCAGTAAACCACTCCTACAGAAATTGAGCTTTGCAGAGAGAAGAGGCTCACCATACAATCACTATCAGTCACGCCTCAGCCTTGGACACTAAGAAAATCCGAGTCACGGTAGCCATCGAGAACCAGCCTTGCCACATGGAGGTCGACTCGGGATCGTCCCTCTCGATGGTGTCATGGAAGACACTCAAGCAACTCATCCCCACAATTCAACGCCAAGATCTCCGTTTCCAATGCCTCATCCTCAAAGACTACCAGGGGAATCGAATCCCCGTCGTCGGGTCCTGCCGAGTCCGAGTCTCTTTCAAGAAGCACACAGCATACTTACCTTTAATGGTCATCGATAGAGATAGGCCTAGCCTACTGGGCCTCCAATGGTTCGCGCCACTCGGCATTGAAGTGGCCGGCGTAAACCGAGTCGGTGGCTGTGACTGGGAGGAAGACCTTATCTCTGAGTTCAGGGACGTCTTCGTGGGCAGCTTAGGCGAGTACAAGGGGACCCCGATCTCATTCAGCTTAGATCCAAAAATAGCTCCCATTCGCCTAAAGCCCCGTCGAGTTCCGTTTGCCTTAAAATCGAAAATTGACGAACAACTCGACAAACTGATAGCTCAGGGCGTGTTGGAGCCCATCGATCACTCCCCGTGGGAAACCCCTATTGTAACACCCATTAAGCCAGACGGGTCAATCCAAATTTGTGGGGACTACCGGGCCACTTTGAACCAAGCCCTGCAGCAGAACGCATATCCAGTTCCGGTGGTGCAGCACCTCCTCCATTCCCTGGGGGGCGGGAAAGTTTTCGCTAAATTGGATTTAGCTCAGGCATATCAGCAATTACCAGTAGATAAAAAAATGGCACAGGCCCAAACTATTGTGATGCACCGAGGTGCTTTTAAATGTACCCGGCTGCAATTCGGAGTAAGTGTAGCCCCGGGGATTTTTCAGAGCCTTATGGAAAGGTTATTGCAAGGGATTAAGGGCGTGGTCCCCCATTTTGACGATGTATTAATTGCATCCCCTACAAAAAAAATCTTACAGGACCGGTTAAAATTAGTCCTAAAAATATTCCAAGAGGCCGGTCTTAAGGTTAAAAAAAACAAATGTAAATTGTGTACTGACAGTGTTGAGTTTTTAGGGTACCTGATTGATAGCCAGGGCATTCACCCTACCGAAAGTAAATTAAAAGCGATCAAAAACGCTCCCAGGCCAAGAAACAAGGCCGATCTCCAGGCATTCCTAGGCCTCATCAATTTTTATAATGTATTTTTACCGCACAAAGCAACTGTCGCTGAACCGTTACACCGATTGTTAGATAAAAAAGCAATTTGGTTATGGGGTTACCGTGAAGAACAGGCATTCTGAAATGTTAAAAAACTGCTCACTTCTGACTCTGTACTCATGCAGTATAACGAGACTTTGCCGTTAGTTATAACCTGTGATGCATCGCCTTTTGGGGTGGGCGCCATTTTGAGCCACGTACTGCCTAATGGGAACGAAGCCCCTGTTGCATATTTTTCAAAGACTCTGTCAAAAATGGAGCGGAACTATGGACAAATTGATAAAGAAGCCCTCGCAATTGTCTCAGCTGTGAAAAGATTTCACGAATACGTGTATGGTAGGGTTTTTACTGTTGTGACTGACCACATGCCTTTATTGGGGATAATAGCCGGAGACAAGCCAACTCCCTACATATTATCCCCTAGGATGACCCGATGGTCAGAATTCTTAGCTGCTTATAACTATCGGCTGCAATACCGCCCGGGGAAGGCCATTCCCCACACTGACGCATTGAGACGAGCACCGCTTCCAGAGACTCTCGACGATCCGGCACCAACGGTAACCACGTTGCAAATCGAAGCGCTCAACTCGCCGCCACTGACCGCCCGAGATATCGCGAGAGAAACCAAACGCTACCACACCCTAGCACGAGTCCTAGGCTGGGTAGAACGCGGATGGCCATTGGACCAGTTATCAGATGACTTCACACCATTCAAAACTCGACAGACCGAACTCTTCTCCCAGAAAGGCTGTGTCATCTGGGGCAATAGAGTCGTTATTCCAGAACGGCTCCGAAAAGCGCTGCTGAGAACTTTGCACGATGGCCACCCCGGCATCGTGCGAATGAAAGCCCTTGCACGAAGCTACGCATGGTGGCCGGGCATTGACAAGCAAATCAAACAGTGGGTTAAAGCTTGTCCCAAATGCCAAGAAGTCAGCAACGCCCCACCAAAAGCCATGCCTACTGAATGGGTGACACCACGTGGACCCTGGTCCCGAATTCACCTGGACTTCGCGGGGCCAACCAAGGGCCACACCTTCCTGCTTACCGTCGATGCCTACTCCAATTGGCTCGAAATTGTTCGCATGACTACTACGACCTCCGAGGCAGTCATCAAGATTCTAAACAGACTCTTTGCAATCCACGGATTACCAGACGTCCTGGTATCCGATAACGGCCCACAATTTACTGCACTAGCATTCGAGCAGTACCTCGCTGACCGCGGCATCCGCCATGCGCTCACCTCGCCTGTGCACTCTGCGAGCAATGGCCAAGCAGAATGCATGGTTCAATTTGTGAAGAAAACCTTGCAAAAGGTAGACTACGACAACATTGATGACAAGGTCAACCAAATCCTCTTTTTGCAACACATCACCCCACATAGCATCACCAACAAAACTCCCGCTGAACTGCTAATGGGATGAAAGCTCCGCTCCCACCTTGACCGGTTGCACCCTGCGTATGAACCAGAGAAACCACTAGGATCCAGCGGCCACTGTCGCACCTTCCAGGTAGGAGACCTGGTTTATGCAAAAAACCTATCGGGCAACCCGTTGTGGGTGGAAGCGACAGTAGTACGTGTAACCGGCCCTAGATCCTACCTCGTGCAATGCCTTGACGGTAAACTTTGGAAACAGCATATCGACCAATTACGGTCGCGGCTTGCAGCAGCCAATTCGCAACTCCCCGATGACCAAACTGAGGGGGGGAGGTACGGAAGAAGATGAAGCCCTAGAAAACCCATTCGAAGGAAACGACGATTTAATTGAAACTCAGGAAGTGGAGCCGGAGGGAGAAACGTTTGCACCTCAGGGAATCGAGGAAAATGTGGGCAACAACGTAGAAGTGAACTCTGAACCAGAGACAGCCCCACTGCCAGACAACGTTCTACCTCAGCGAGATTGCAACCAGCCGATACAACAAAAATCAAAGAGACTAAAAAGACAACCGTCCTATTTAAGGGACTATGTAACTGCGCCCTGAACTAAGGAACCAGGGGTAAGGGGTGTTGTGTATGCAATATAATTAATAAAGTGTGAGCTTGGAGTAAGTGCAGGGTTCTGGCCCTGCACTTCTGATTGGCTGTTAAGTGGCCGGACCGGATTGGCCCGTTCCGGGGAATCTGATTGGCCCTTAACAGAGAGTTCTTATTGGTTATAAAAGCTAGCGTTCCTAGCTTGTTATTGGTTAAACGTTACAAGGTTTGCCTATATAAGGCGGGTTTTACTGATATTAAATGAGCAAGTCACGATGTAAATAAAGAGCTGAAGTTCACCGTTCAGAAACTTGTCTCCATTCTTCTCGCCCATGCTCAAACTTAACACCATCTGTTCCAATAGTAATAACATAAATCTCCAGTTCACGTTGTCAAATGCCTTTTGAGCATCTAGGAATATCAAAGCCATTTGCTTTTCAGGATGAGCCTCATAGTATTCCAAAGTATCCAAGATTACTCTCATATTGTCTCTGATTTGTCTCTTTGGCAGAAATCCATTTTGATCTGGATGGATAAAATTATTTAAATATTTTTTAAGTCTTTCTGCTAAAATTGAAGCAAAAATTTTATAGTCTGCATTCAATAAGGAAATAGGTCTATAATTCTTAATTTGCAATGGGTCAGCCTCTTCTTTTGGAATAAGTGTAATATAAGCCTCTGACCATGTTTTGGGTATCATCTTCTTTGACATAACTTCATTCATAACTTCTAACAATGGGATGCTCAATGATTCTTGAAATGTTTTATAGAATTCTGCCGGAAGCCCATCTGGACTCGGTGCTTTCCCATTATTTTGTTTCTTAAGTGCTTCATTTAATTCCATCATTGTTATATTGCTTTCTAGCATTTCTTCAGTCTCTTTAGGTATCTTCAGTAAATAAGCATTCTGTAGATACTGTTTGACTTTTTCCTCATCAATATTCTCTTGTTTATATAGTTGCCCATAAAAATCTCGAATAATTTCCTTTTTCTCCTTATTACCATAACAAACTTGGCCTTGATCATCTATTAGCTTCAATATTTTTCTTGATTCCTTCTCCTTTCTCAATTTATATTCTAGCCATCTACCTGGTTTATTTGCATCTTCAAAGTAATTCTGTTTAGAATTTCTGATTTTCTGTGCCAATTCTTCTTTCTCTATTAATTCCATTTTATGTTTAATTACATCCAGCTTCAATTTAATATCTTTTTTCTGTGGAATTTTCTGCAGTTCTTTTTCAAGTCTTTTATACCCATCTTCCAAGGCCTTAGAAGCTTGCCTTTTCCTAATATTCTTTTTTCTTGTATAATCTGTTATCAGACCTCTAGCATATGCCTTCATTGTATCCCAAACATACTGCGTTGAAGCATCTTCTTTTTTATTTTCTCTGAAGAAAAAAACCAGTTCCTTCTCCATCCGTTGTATAAAATCTTTCTCCTTTAAGATAGTATTATTTAATGTCCATCTCGATCTTTTTTTTGTCCCTTCCATTTAATTGTCATTGGGCTATGATCTGCCCAAATACTTGTTTCAATATTTGTTTCTTTAATATTAGATATTAGTTCTGTTGAGATCCAAATCATATCTAATCTGGACCATGATAAATGTCTATTTGAATAAAAAGTATATTGTTTAGCTTTAACATTTCTTTCTCTCCAAATATCTTTTAAAGTTAGTTTGTCTGTCATTTTAAAAAAAGATTTAGGGAGAGTCTTTCTATTTTGTCTTGTTGCTGTTGCTGTAATTTGTTTTGCTTTCCAACCATTGATAAAATAAATCCCATACCATATAATATTCCGTTTGTCCTTTTTCTTTAGTTACCAATGTTAACCTATTCATTTCTGCACATTCAAATATTTTCTCACTTTTTCCTCTGTCGCTATCTTATCACTTTTCCAATTCTGAGCAAATACAGTTCTAGCTGCTGTTAATACATGAATAATTAAATATGTTTTTTCTTTACTGTAGCCTTCAGGTACCATCCCTAATAAAAATATTTCAGGTTTCAAATCTATATTTTTTATCATTTTTTCCTATCGTGTGTATTTTTGCCCAATGTTTTTTAGCTTCCATACAAGACCGCCACATTACTAATATCTGGCAGTTTTTTATCTCTCTTCCAACCTTGTGCATAAGCAATCTTGGCCACTGTTGATATGTGTAAGATCATATATTTTATCTCTTGACTGTATTTCCCCTTAATTTTCCCTGAAAGGAACAGTTCAGGTTTAAACTCTTTGTTATTTCTTTTAACCAGTTCCGAATTTTAGTCCAATATTTTTTAGCTTCGGGGCAAAGCCACCACATATGGAAGAAGGTACCATGTCTCTGTCCACATTTCCAACAATTTGGTTTCAAATTAGGTTATATTTTTGCCAATCTCATTGGGGCCAAATACCAACGATAAAACATCTATCTTATACTGAATCTCCTTATATGCCATGGATCTTGTTATTTAGTAATTCCTCCTCCAAATTCTTTCCCAATCTTCTAATTCTATATTGTGTCCGAAAATTTTGGCCCATGCTATCATGGGCCCTTTTACTACTTCCTCTTCCAATCTGAATCTTAGTAAGTAGTTATATATATTTGTCGTGTCCATCGGGAAAGAGACCAGGAGGCGGTGACTAGGTTTCAGCTCTTTATTGGTCCCTGGAACCGATCTGGATCCAGGGGAGAAAACAGCGGCTTTTTATTCTCAAGTCGTGGCGACCGCGGCCAATGGCACCGCTTTGAATCTTCCGCGATTCGAACCCACCAATCGCGGGAGATTCTTAGCGGGCCAATCAGCGCGGCTCGCCTAACCAATTAGATCGCCCCACGCTTTGGCCAATCAAAGCGCGGGGTTTCAAGAATGCTAATGAAGGTACAGAACAATATTCTTGTTATTAATTTCTCCTCCGGGCCTACCAAAATTTTATCTAGTGGTTGTGGCTCATTATCAAATCCATATTCTGCATCCTTTTTGTATCTTGTTTGCAGCTGCAGGTATGGCCACCAATCTACAATCTACAAATATTCCTTGATCTTTCAACTCCTGGTTAGTTTTTTTAATTTCCCCTAGTTATCTAGTATTTCATTATACATAGCCATTTTGCCTCCATGGTGGATAGCCAGCCGGGTATTTTCATATAGTGTTTTCTCCTAATCAGTTCCTAAATCTATCAATGAATCCCTCATTTTGTGTCTATCAAAATACATTTTTTATTTCTTCTATAACACAAGAAGGCTTGCCACCCCATCTGCAGGTCATTTATTTAATTTATATTGCCACCTATTCACCCATGGCGACTTGAGGCAGCTTATAAAATGTAAAACCATATTTAAAACAAAAAATAAAAACAATAAAAACTAACAAAAAGAATCAAAGTACAAAAGAACAAAATCTGGAAAAAAAAACCATGATAAATCAGCTCCCCAACTCCCACCCCACCCAGCCCCGATGACAGCAGATCATACCAGCCATTTGATGGGCTCCATCCCGCTGTGAGTTTCGTGGTTTCTTCAAAATATAATTCTATTTTTTTAATCCTTTCAGTAAAGTCTTTTAGGATCTTTGGATTCAATGTCCATCTTTTCCTCTCTCTTTTTGGCCTCCATGTTATTTTAAGGGGGTTGTAGTCCGCCCATATATTTGGCAATATTTCTGTTGTCTCTGTCTCCTTCCCCAGTTCATTCATCCAAGACATGCCAATCCTTGACCATGACTTGTGTGAGTTGGAATGAAAAGTTAAATTAGTTTTCTTTTGGGTTTAAATTTCTCCAGATATCTTAACAGGTTTATAGTAGAGATAAGAAAAATGAATATAAATGTATAAAGTTCAGTATTTGCAACAATGATGCTATAGTACTATTAAAGTCGTGATGGAGAGATGTAAAGGTGAGAAAATCACAATAAAAATATTTTAAAAAGACCTCCCCATATGGTAATATGTTCCAGGTGTCTGGCGGCCCTTCCAGCATTTGGCTGGTTTACCTTTGAACATCTTAGCTAATTTTGCTGGCGCAAAGTGCCATCTATAAAACATCTTATACGAGCTTTCCTTATGTGCTGCTGCTTTTTGGACCACCCCGTCCAGTGAGACCTCCCCCCGCTTGCAAAGGGGGGGGCATCTTGCAAAAGCTGCAGGGGACCCTTTGCTCCGCCAAGGGGTGGCTTAGGGGACACCTCCAAAGGCTCGGTGGCTGGTTCAGGTTTTCCCCCATCGGGGACATCCTGCAAATGAGGTCATCTTCAAGGGTTGATGTCATGCCTGCATGACGTCACGGGGTTCCCCACCCACCCCAAGGCCCAGAATCAGACGAGCTGGCCTGGAAGGGACCTTAAGAGGTCCTCTAGTCCAGCCCCCTGCTGTGTACCATTACAGCCTGCCGGCATGGTGCATCCACCCCTCCCACCCCAGGAGCTGTACCCCACAATTAGACCCCCCAGGAGTCTAGCAGAGACCTCCCCCCATAAAGACCCTCTCCAATTTGCAGCAGGCTTCTCTCTCTTCAAGCGCTCCCAACTGGTGGGATCCAAGCTCCAGCCAGCCCAGTCCTTCCCAAGCAAGCCAGACCGAGCCGGCCACCGCTCACCGTGCACCACATAAGTGGCTGCCCCCACCATGGATGCCCCGCTCAGCCCCCCGAGACGGAGGAAAAAAGTTGCAGCCGCCATTTGCTAGGTTCAAACCCTTCCAACTAGGCGTGTCTTAGCCAATTGGTGTCCGTGGGGCCTCTTTACTATGGAAGCCCCGCCCATCCGACGGATTCTGCTCAGCCAGTCAGCGCTTGCTACCGCTTTCTGAACGGTAGCCCTTTAAGGAATCCAATTATCCAATGGAAAGGGCGTTGGTACTTACCTGACACGCCCGTTCTCTTTGAGCTGTGAAGAGCATCCATTAGAGGGAGGTGCTTCAGTTTCTGCACATCTAGGCTGGGCTTAATTTGTGGAATGCTACTCCTCCATGGGACTCCTCCCCAGCGTTCCCCAGTTTTGGCGAAGACAAGAGAAATAAATGTCCTCGTCCTCAATGCCCTAACAATTCATTGGCCGAAACAGGACCCCACCAGATGGAAAAAGGGTGGGGCTGGATGCTCTTCACAGCTCAAAGAGAACGGGTGTGTCAGGTAAGTACCAACGCCCTTTCTCCCATCAGAGTATCCAGTACTGGGACATACCAAAGCTTGGCCTGTCCTGCGGGAGTGACTCCGTCTGGCCTGGAATCCCCTCCTGGTCCCTGTGGACCCATTGCAGAACTCTTCTGCCAAAGGAGGCCTATGTGGATGCAAACACATCTATTTTATAATGCCTAATGAATGGTGATGGAGAGGCTCAGATTGCGGCTTGACAAATTTTGGTTGTTGGTGCCTGTATGGCCCACGCTGCTGATGTTGCGGCGCTCCTTGTTGAATGAGCTGTTATGCCCCTGGGCACCTGCAGTGATTGAGTCTGATACGCTTTTGCTATCGCGGCCCGCAGCCAACGGCCTATTGATCTTGTCTGACAGACAAAGCTGCAAGTTCCGAAATATGACAACCAGAAGTGATCGCTACAAGGAAAATTACTTTATACGTCAGAAATTGGAGACTTGACGATTTCAAGGATTCAAAAGGGCCCTTAGTGATTGCGACGAGGGCCTTGTTAAGGTCCCAGGTGGGATAATGGTGTACCGCTGGAGGGCGTAAATTTGTGGCTTCTTGAAGGAAACTCTGTATGCGTGGGTGATGAGAAAGAGATAGTAGACCTTCACAAGTGAGAACTGATGCCAAGGCCGCCACCTGTCTTTTCAACGTATTAGGTGATAATCCCTTGTCAAGTCCCTCTTGCAAGAACTCTAGGATTTGAGCCACAGATGGAGAGATTGGTTGGGGGTTTGGCTGTGTTCTGATTGGCTGGAGGCGTGTTCTGTTCAGGTGGGGGCTTGATTGTGCTCAGGTTAGTCTTAGTTGCTGGAGGATTTGAGCTGGTGAACTGTGATCTTGCTGTTTGGCTTCGAGTTCGTGGTCATGCTGCATCTTCATGGTGGAGGTCAGTTCACTTCATGTATGGCTCAGAGGGGTTTGAAGTGGGTAGTGATGCAGCTGCAGTGCGGCTTCTGGTCCGTGGTCGTGTTTCATCTTCTGTGTGGGTGTGAGTCTACTTTCTGCGTGGAAGTGTGGTGGTGGCATCTTGTGTGGCTCGTAGGGGTGTGGGTCTGGTGTCATTCTTCATGTTAGGTACTCGTCTATTCTATTCTATTCTTATTCCTATTGCATTCTATTCAATTCCTATTCTATTCCTATTCCTATTCTTATTCTACTCTTATTCCTATTATATTGTATTCTATTCCTATTCTATTCGTATTTGTATTCCCATTTCTATTCCATTCCATCTCGCAAAGATTTCTGAGAAACGAACGTGGTTCTTCTCCAGTGGGCTGAGCAGAGACTCTGAGAAAAGCAAGGGGTTAACTCTCCTTCTTCTGAGGGGGAGTCAATCAATTTTTCTGCCATGCCTCCCTGGCCTGTGCATGCCCAGTCTCGGACTCGGCCTTTCCCTCAGCAGAGCCCCGTGGAAGAGACTTCTTTGAGCAGAGGATGCGGTCATTATTCTTTGGATTCTGAAGTGGAAATGACAGCGAGGTCCCGGGCTCCGTGTGAGAAGCCTCCGAAGCCTTCGCAGGACAGTGAAAAGGCAAGGCTTCCTTCCCTGGCCTAGCTGCCTCTGTCCCTTTATCCCCATGGAGGTCCCTCCCTGAGCCCCCTGCAGGCCACGGAGGAGGGGACGGGAGCCAATGCCCAGGGAAAGCTTTCCACAGAGAGGAAATCCTTTCCCCTGAACTATTCTGGGAGGTGGTCCAAAGGGAGTGGGCCCAAGCATGGGTGTGCTCTCCCCTAACCGAGAATGAAAATATTTTATAAGGTGTCCCAGGATTTCCACCAACTATAGATGGCCCCATTTTGGCCTTAGTATCTTCCACCTTCCTGCCTCACTGCGAAGTGTATGCTCTGATAGGATGGCGGAGGATACCCTCCGCAAGGTGCACCAGGTGCCCTGGGCAATCAAAGCATCGACAGCCACCTCTTTCTTCAACACGGCCTCATTGATTTGGCTCCGCCAGATACAAGCAAGGGTTCCCCCTAGTGACCACCAGGACATCAACAAAGTGATAGTGGGAGGGTGGAGCTGGCGTCGCGACAGTACGGCTTGCAATCTCGGAGGTCTGAGATCGCAGCCGATATCTTTGCCTCTGGACGGTCCAAATGGACCTAAACCTTCCTGAAGAGACAGCGATAGTGAAGAGCGCATCCTGTAGATCCCAGGTATACCGCAAAGTCCCTGGTTGATCCAGTAGAAGCTCTTCTTGCCAGCGGCAGAGAGGCAGCCATTAAAGCTGCTGAAGTTGGGACAGCTCCAAAACGGAAGAAGTTAGAAAGAGAAAGTGTGCCGGTTTGGTGAGAACTTTTTATTATTATTATTTTAAGGCTTAAAAGGACACCCTAATGGAAAAGAAGAATCTAAAAGTTTTTGACTGAATTGAATAAGCGGCGGCTTTAAACGGAAGTGTCAAAGTAAGGCTTTGGGTTTTTTTTCTTATTGCTGGACTTCTATTGTGATATTGCATTTGCTAACTGGACTGGTCTTTTTTTCTATTTACATTTACTTTTTCTTCTCTTTTTTGTTTTTGCAATACTTTAGGTTAGAGGCTTCCTTTAGTTTTTTTTTTTTTTTAATATATATATATATACTTTCTCCTTTTTTAAAAAAAAATTCATTACGTTTTGTCTGGGAAAGGAGGGGGAAAGTGAGAGAAAGAAACTTTGTAACACTGCCAACTAGAGGCTTGTAAATGTTTTAGACGAAGCTGAGAAAGCTGAGAAAGAAAGATCTGAGACTCCCTTTCAAGGACATTGCAACCTGATAAGATAGAGGGAAGAGTACGGGAAAGTGTTATTGCAGGTGTTTTTCTGGATTTCTATCAACATTGAAGCTTGGTTTTGAAGTTTGTGGAGAAGAGAGTCATAATAAGAGCCTTGGACAATTAAATAAAGTGCAGTGTGTCCATTTTATTTTTTCCAAGTTGTGCTACCCCTCCTTACCAGCTTCATTGTACTTCTTTTTTTTTTTTTTGAAACCTTTATTTTTGTAATATCCCCACTTTTGCTTTTTATTTTAAAGAGAAAGCCTCAACGTTTTTCCTTTTTCTTTCTTTTTTTTCTTCTTTGGGATTTTTTGCTCTTCCATCCATTTTTCTTGGTTCTTTTTTATTTATTTATTTTATTTGAGACTTCTTAACTGGATTAAGGTGTTGAAGAACCTGAAGAATTTCTTCTCTTCTTTTTTGTTTTTTTAAACCTCTTTTTGTTTTATTTTCTTTCCTTTTTACTTAATTACTGATTGGATTAAGGTTCAGAAGAACCTGAAAAAATTTTCTCTCCTTTTCTTTTCACTACTATTGGGCCTTTTACTCTCTACCATTTTTACTTTTCACCTTGGATTATAATTGGCTACTTCACCAATCGGATTAAGGTTTAAAAGAATTTGAAGATTTTGAATCATCTAAAATGAGTAGGAAACTCATAGCTTTTGGCGCCTCAACTTCTACTTCCACCTCCCCACCATCTGGAGGACAACGTTTAATTCAGACAAAGTTAAAGCAAGATAAAGAACAAGAAAAAGTGACTCTACAGATGATTATGCAAGGAATCCAAGACCTTAAAACAAAATCAGACACCATTGAAAAGAGAATGGAGAACATTGAACAAAGAACAGAGAACATTGAACAAAGAACAGGGAAGACCAATGAAAAAATGGAAAATAGTCAACATATGATGGTGAAGTATGATGAGAGATTCCAAAAAATTGAAGAAGAAGATAAACAAAGAGACAAGAAGATTGGAAACATTGATAGTAGATTAACAGTGGTTGAACAAGATAAAAGTGGGATGCTGGAGTGGGAGATGGACAGATCAGAATTTTATCTCAGATTTCAAAATATAGAGGAAGAAAATACCAATTCCTGACTTAAATGCTCCTTAAAAAAGAGGTGAATTATAGATGGCTGATTCCAGAAGGACTAATGTTTCCATGGCAAGAACAGAGACATAGAATTGATTCAATTGAGAAAGCAGAATTATTCTACGCAGAATTTTTGGGAAGGAGAGAGGAAGAGGCAGAAAAAGAGATCTCACTAATTGAATTCCAAGAGGATCAAATGGGGACTGAAAAAGAAGAAGGCGCAGTAGGTGGACAGGTGGAAATTAAAGAACAACGTGAACTAAGATCTACAAGAGCTGCCAAACCTAATTACAAAATATAATCATGGAAGAGAAAAAAACTGATTACAATGAATATAAATGGACTAAACTCAGCGGTTAAAAGAAGGAATTTTTTTCATAAATTAGAGAAATTAAAATTTGATATAATTTGTTTACAAGAAGTACATATTAAAAAACAATATGAACAACTGTTGGCACAGCCAAAATTAGGGAAAATGTTTACTTCTTTTTTTTTTTTTTTTGTTGGTGAACTTTCAGCTCTTTATTACATAGTGACTTAAGAGAGTGAACAACAACAACTCTGCCTTATATAGGTAACCTTAATGTGAAATAACCAATAGGGAGCTGTAAGACGCTAGCTCCAGAACCAATAACAGTCCTTCGTTTAAGGGCCAATCGGATTCTCTGAACCCATCCAATCCAATCGAGCCGCTTAACACCCAATCAGAAGTGCAGGGCCAGAACCCTGCACTTTACCCCAAGCTCGCTTTTATTTAAACTATTTTTTTTTGAAACAAATTTTATTAATTTTAAAGACAAACAACACATCATTAACCATTAAGTACATAAAACCTCTTAACATTATAAATTTTTACAAGTCGGATAAAACATTATTTTTATACAACATAATTCTAATTTATCCCATTTCCATATGGACACATAAATATCTTTCAGGAAATTTCTCATTATTTCTCTTTACTCTTATTCAATTTCATTTCTTTTCTATATTTATCCATTTTATAGTCATCATATTCATTTCTTTCTGACTTGTTTACAATTACATTCCTCCAAGGTTTTATTAATTCTTTTTCTTTTTTCTTTTTTTTAAAAAAAGATTTTTAACAATTTTACAAAAGACACAATACACAAACATACAAAACACAAAACATAAACA
Organism: Hydrophis major; assembly: GCA_033807585.1. Lineage (NCBI taxonomy): Eukaryota > Metazoa > Chordata > Lepidosauria > Squamata > Elapidae > Hydrophis > Hydrophis major. Next base: position 99,651 of record JAUCBL010000083.1, read on the forward strand.
AAACTAAAAGATTTTTTCTGAAGATTGTCTGATCCCGGGTTAAAACTCTTCACACAGACACAAATTCAAATATCATATTCACCCCATATATCCTTCCATATCTTATTATCATTTTCTTTTTTTATATATATATATATATAAACCATTTTTATAAAAACAATGCACAAAGAATCAAGGCATAACAGCTTATAAATTCTTTTCTAGGAAAAAATAATAGTAAAAAACCAATAGAGCATAACAATTCCAAATTATAATATCAATACTTTATCTATTTAACTTCATATCTTATCCCTACTTCTCCTTTTCATCCAAATTATTTCTTGTTAATTAAAATTTTATTACCTTTTATCAATATACAAAATCCAAAAAAAACCATAACAAAGCCTTTATATATCCTTCCATATCTTATTACCATTTTCAATAACATTCTTTGTCTGTTCTATTTCCAACTATCCATTCATCTTTTTTCTTTTACTATACTTCTCCTATACACCAATTGGAGTAACATCTATAACTCATTACCCTAACTTAAGAGTACCTCGTGTAACAATTTTTCTTGGGATTCTGTTTAAAAGATTCTAAAATTACATAATGAATTTTATACTCTAAATACACATATAAAAACACAAACCTATGTACCCACCAGAATCCCTCTCTTATCCTAAGTTAAATTCACCCATTGTCTCTAAATAAACTTTTTTTCTTTAGATCTTGCTTCCCCCCACCAAGTCCTCTGCTCCCCCCTTTTCTCTCCTGCTTATTCTTCTCCTTGCCCTTTTTCCCCTTTGTTTTTTCTTCTCTCTTTTTCCACTCCTTTTCCTTTGCTTTCTAACCTTGCCTCCACCTTTTCGCTCATTTTTCTCTCCTTTGGTTGTTTTTACAATTCTTAAAATCCCCTTTTTCTTATCCTTTTTCTCCTCCTCTCCGGAAGGGACCCATTGTTCATCAAAGATGGCTTATTCTTCCTCTTCTTCCTTGTCCCAGTCTTTCTGCTGCGTAATCAACTTTTCATAAGTACATAACGCCATTTCCAAGAATTGAAACAAAGCGCCCAAAGAATCTTCCTTTTTATATTTTTGATATTCAGTCTTTAGTTCATCCACAAACAATGCCATTATGAAAAGAGAAACTTTTCCCAAAACAACCACCAGTATTTTTAATCAAAAACAATTAAAAAAAAAAGAAAAAATTCCAAAAGTTAATACTTTTCTTCCTTCTTCTCTTTCTCTTTCTGGGGTTAATGTTTAGTCAAAGAGGTCCAATTACCATATATCTTTCTTTGGGATTCTAGGCAATCTCCTCCTTTTTCAGCTTCTGCTCCAATTTTTTTTTCCTCTCCCTTCCCACTTAAAATGTCAATTTTAAATAATCAGAAATCCATACCTCCAACAAGGGTTTCCAATTTCTTAAATTTTTCAATATCCAAAAATCCTTTTGTTCCTTAGCTTCAACTTTCAAAACAATTCACTTTTGATGTCCAATATATCCAAACATTTCTGCTGTTTCCATGGGGTGGGAGAGTGAAGAAAAAAAAAAAAAGTTCCCTTTAACAGCTTCTCCGCCGCTTTCGCTCTTCTTAGGGATACAATGTATCCTCCAGCAATTCAAACAGCTCAGTTCCAGGCAATTTAAAGAATGTTACTTGACCCGACTCAGACATCACTTTCACTCTTCTCCTCCAGCGCAATCTTACCCGGTTGCTGGCTTCTTCGTGGCGGCCATTGCTGACCGCCGCTCCACCGCCTTGGGAAAAAGGGGTTTTTCTGGCAAAAGGGGGGGTCTGCGACACCCCCACCCCCCTATCCGACTCCCCTCTCTCTTCAGCTGTCCCTACAGGGCAGCCATATCCCCCTGACCCATCTGGATCGGGGGTACCTCGACGGCTAGCACAGCAGGAATCACGAGCTGTCGCGAATTCCTGCTGCCCCGAAGCCACGCGAAACCGGAAGCCTGAAAATGTTTACTTCTTTGACGCAATGTAAGAAAAGAGGAGTGGTTTTATATATTAAAGAGACTATCCCAGCAAAATTGATTCATACTGATGAAGATGGAAGAGTATTAACGGTGGAAATAATGGACAATAATATGAAAACACTCCTGATTGCAATTTATGCTCCGAACAATAAACAAGAAGAATTTTACAAAAAATTACACATGAAAATAATTGGACTGGACTATGTTAATATAGTTATGATGGGAGATTTCAATGGAATTGTAGACAATAAATTGGACTATACAGCAACAACAACAAAGCAAAACAGAAAGACTCTCCCTAAATCCTTTTTTAAAATGATAGATGAAATAAATTTAAAAGATATATGGAGAGAAAGAAATGCTAAAACCAAACAATATACTTTTTATTCAAATCAACATTTATCATGGTCCAGAATAGATATGATTTGGATCTCGGCAGAACTAATATCTAACATTCAAGAAACAAACATTGAAACAAGAACTAGGGCAGACCACAATCCAATGACAATTAAATGGAAAGGACAAAAAAGATCAAGATGGACACTAAATAATACTATTTTAAAGGAAAAAGACTACACAATGGATGGAGAAAGAATTGGCCTTTTTCTTTAGAGAAAATAAAAAAGAAGATACTTCAATTCAGAATGTCTGGGACACAATGAAGGCATATGCCAGAGGCTTGATAATAGACTATACAAGGAAAAGGAACATCAGGAAAAGGCAAGCCACTAAAGTTTTAGAAGACGAGCATAAAAGACTTGAAAAGAACTACAGAAAAAAGACATCAAACTAAAATTGGTCATAATTAAACATAAAATGGGTCAAATAGAGAAAGAAGAATTGGCACAGAAAATTAGAAGTGCTAAATAGAACTACTTTGAAGATGCAGACAAACCAGGTAGATGGCTAGCATATAAACTGAGAAAGGAGAAAGAAACAAGGAAAATATTGCAGTTAATAGATGATCAAGGCCAAGTTTGAAGTTATGTCAAAGAAGAAGATACCTAAAACATGGTCAGAAGCCTATATTACACTTATTCCAAAAGAAGAGGCTGATCCACTGCAAATTAAGAATTATAGACCTATTTCTTTACTAAACGCAGGCTATAAATTTTTTGCTTCAATTTTGGCAGAAAGACTTAAAAAATACTTAAATAACTTTATTCATATTTGTTTTCTGAGGTTCTCGCGGGTATTTGTATGTGGATCCAACCCTGATGATGCTAATAGAATCAGACTCGAAATCACCAACATCCTCTGCACTAGCAAACCACCCAAAAGCAACTTATCCAAAGAAGAACAAACTGCACTACTTAACCTGAAAGAAGAAACCAGCATAATAATCCTACCAGCAGACAAGGGCAACGCGACAGTGGTTAAGAACACATCTGACTACCAATCCAAGTTTACCAACCTACTCCAAGATCCCACATACAAACCCCTAAAGACAGACCCCACCACCTACCTGGAAAAAAACCACCAGATCCAAAATAAAAGCCTCCCCCATCAGTGAAGAAATCCAGCAAAGAATCATACCCAGAGAGAAATCATCCAGATGCCCTAAACTTTTTGGTCTCCCCAAGATACACAAAGAAGGAACCCCACTTAGACCAATAGTCAGCTCCAAAGGCTCACCTCTACAAAACCTAGCCAAATTTCTCGCCAAACAAATACAGCCCTATGCAGAATCCATCAACTCACACCTAAGAAACTCATTCCAGTTCATCGAGATCATAAAAAAACAAAACTTACAACCCAGTGACCTACTAGTGAGCTTCGATGTCATATCCCTCTTCACCCAAGTGCCAATGAAAGAAGCCTTGACAGCCATCCAAAACAAATACAACCCCCCCAAGAACATCCTAGATCTGACCAACCACTGCCTATCCAATACATACTTCACCTACAACGGACAAAAATACAAACAAATAGAAGGAGCACCCATGGGATCACCCCTCTCACCTGTCATCGCTAACCTCTACATGGAACATTTTGAAACACAAGCTCTAGAAAAATATGATCACAAACCCAAACTCTGGCTCAGATACGTAGATGACACCTTCATAATCTGGCCACACGGGAAAGAAAAACTGAACAACTTCCTCATACACCTCAACAGCCAACACCCCAAAATACAATTCACCATGGAAACAGAAGCTAACAACCAACTTCCCTTCCTAGATGTCTTGGTATACAAAAAATCCAATGGCTCCCTAGGACACACCATCTACCAGAAGAAAACACATACAAACCGCTATCTACACGCACTCTCACACCACCACCCAGCACAGATCAATTCCGTAGCTGAGACACTCATCTCCAGAACAAAATGCTTAGCCGACGAACAACACCTAGAGACCGAACTACACACTCTCACCGGCATGCTGACAGCCAATGGATTCCAAAGAAAGAAGATCACCCACCTAATCCAAAAAGAAACCCCAGCCAAAATCCAAGACAAAGAACAAGAGAATGGCAAAGCCCTCCTCCCATATATAAAAGGCACTACGGACAAAATCAGCAAGATCCTCCAAAAACACAACATTAAGACAGCATTCTGCACAAACAGAAAGATATCCACCATCCTAAGAAACCCTAAGGACAGAATCGAGTGAGAAAATCAAGGAGTATACGAAATCCCTTGCACTGCCTGCCCCACCACATACATTGGACAGACTAACAGAAGAATAGGTGCACGCATTGAAGAACATAAGAACTCAATCAAAAAGGAAGAACCGACCTCTTCCCTGGTCCAACACCTCAAAGCCACAGGACATGAGATTGACTTTAAAAATACCAGAACTATCGCCGAAACCGAACACTTCAGCAGCAGAATCATCAGAGAAGCCATAGAGATGGAAAAACGCCCACACAGCATGAATAAACAAGATGATACCTCCCGCCTACCAGCCATTTGGAAACCCGCCCTCATGAACAGACGCGTACCTAACATGAAGAATGACACCAGACCCACACCCCTGAGAGCCACACAAGATGCCACCACCACACTTCCACGTAGAAAGCAGACTCACACCCACACAGAAGATGAAACACGACCACGGACCAGAAGCCGCACTGCAGCTGCATCACTATCCACTTCAAACCCCTCTGAGCCATACATGAAGCGAACTGACCTCCACCATGAAGATGCAGCACGACCACGAACTTGAAGCCAAACAGCAAGATCACAGCTCACCAGCTCAAACCCTCCAGCAACTAAGACTAACCTGAGCACAATCAAGCCCCCACCTGAACAGAGCACGCCTCCAGCCAATCAGAACACAGCCAACCCCCCAACCAATCAGAACACAGCCAAACCCCCAACCAATGAGAACACACCCCCACCCAATCAGAACACAGCCAAGCCCCCACCCAATCAAGTCACACCCCCACTAGCAGTTAAGAGGAAGAAGCAGCTGCAAGCTCACATCACTCTGAGAAGCACAGAGCTGAAGACCAAGCCTGAAGATGATGAATGAGACTTCATCGAAACGTTGCCTAGATACTTCCAATCTTACGCGGGAGAAAACCCGAATAACCAAAGATCCATATATATATGTGTGTGTGTTTGTTTGTGTGTGTGTGTGTGTGTGTATGTGTATGTGTATGTTTGTATATATATATGTGTGTATATATATATAAATATAAGTATATAAAATTTTCTGAGGTTCTCGCGGGTATTTGCATGTGGATCTTTGGTTATTCAGGTTTTCTCCCGCGTAAGATTGGAAGTATCTAGGCAACGTTTCGATGAAGTCTCATTCATCATCTTCAGGCTTGGTCTTCAGCTCAGTGCTTCTCAGAGTGATGTGAGCTTGCAGCTGCTTCTTCCTTTTAACTGCTAGTGCGGGTGTGACTTGATTGGGTGGGGGTGTGTTCTGATTGGTTGGGGGTTTGGCTGTGTCCTGATTGGTTGGGGGTTTGGCTGTGTTCTGATTGGCTGGAGGCGTGTTCTGTTCAGGTGGGGGCTTGATTGTGCTCAGGTTAGTCTTAGTTGCTGGAGGGTTTGAGCTGGTGAACTGTGATCTTGCTGTTTGGCTTCGAGTTCGTGGTCATGCTGCATCTTCATGGTGGAGGTCAGTTCACTTCATGTATGGCTCAGAGGGGTTTGAAGTGGGTAGTGATGCAGCTGCAGTGCGGCTTCTGGTCCGTGGTCGTGTTTCATCTTCTGTGTGGGTGTGAGTCTGCTTTCTGCGTGGAAGTGTGGTGGTGGCATCTTGTGTGGCTCGTGGGGTGTGGGTCTGGTGTCATTCTTCATGTTTGGTACTCGTCTATTCTATTCTATTCTTATTCCTATTGCATTCTATTCAATTCCTATTCTATTCCTATTTCTATTCTTATTCTACTCTTATTCCTATTATATTGTATTCTATTCCTATTCTATTCGTATTTGTATTCCCATTTCTATTTCATTCCATCTCGCAAAGATTTCTGAGAAACGAACGTGGTTCTTCTCCAGTGGGCTGAGCAGAGACTCTGAGAAAAGCAAGGGGTTAACTCTCCTTCTTCTGAGGGGGAGTCAATCAATTTTTCTGCCATGCCTCCCTGGCCTGTGCATGCCCAGTCTCGGACTCGGCCTTTCCCTCAGCAGAGCCCCGTAGAAGAGACTTCTTTGAGCAGAGGATGCGGTCATTATTCTTTGGATTCTGAAGTGGAAATGACAGCGAGGTCCCGGGCTCCGTGTGAGAAGCCTCCGAAGCCTTCGCAGGACAGTGAAAAGGCAAGGCTTCCTTCCCTGGCCTAGCTGCCTCTGTCCCTTTATCCCCATGGAGGTCCCTCCCTGAGCCCCCTGCAGGCCACGGAGGAGGGGACGGGAGCCAATGCCCAGGGAAAGCTTTCCACAGAGAGGAAATCCTTTCCCCTGAACTATTCTGGGAGGTGGTCCAAAGGGAGTGGGCCCAAGCATGGGTGTGCTCTCCCCTAACCGAGAATGAAAATATTTTATAAGGTGTCCCAGGATTTCCACCAACTATAGATGGCCCCATTTTGGCCTTAGTATCTTCCACCTTCCTGCCTCACTGCGAAGTGTATGCTCTGATAGGATGGCGGAGGATACCCTCCGCAAGGTGCACCAGGTGCCCTGGGCAATCAAAGCATCGACAGCCACCTCTTTCTTCAACACGGCCTCATTGATTTGGCTCCGCCAGATACAAGCAAGGGTTCCCCCTAGTGACCACCAGGACATCAACAAAGTGATAGTGGGAGGGTGGAGCTGGCGTCGCGACAGTACGGCTTGCAATCTCGGAGGTCTGAGATCGCAGCCGATATCTTTGCCTCTGGACGGTCCAAACGGACCTAAACCGTCCTGAAGAGACAGCGATAGTGAAGAGCGCATCCTGTAGATCCCAGGTATACCGCAAAGTCCCTGGTTGATCCAGTAGAAGCTCTTCTTGCCAGCGGCAGAGAGGCAGCCATTAAAGCTGCTGAAGTTGGGACAGCTCCAAAACGGAAGAGGTTAGAAAGAGAAAGTGTGCCGGTTTGGTGAGAACTTTTTATTATTATTATTTTAAGGCTTAAAAGGACACCCTAATGGAAAAGAAGAATCTAAAAGTTTTTGACTGAATTGAATAAGCGGCGGCTTTAAACGGAAGTGTCAAAGTAAGGCTTTGGGTTTTTTTTCTTATTGCTGGACTTCTATTGTGATATTGCATTTGCTAACTGGACTGGTCTTTTTTTCTATTTACATTTACTTTTTCTTCTCTTTTTTGTTTTTGCAATACTTTAGGTTAGAGGCTTCCTTTAGTTTTTTTTTTTTTTTTAATATATATATATATACTTTCTCCTTTTTTTAAAAAAAATTCATTACGTTTTGTCTGGGAAAGGAGGGGGAAAGTGAGAGAAAGAAACTTTGTAACACTGCCAACTAGAGGCTTGTAAATGTTTTAGACGAAGCTGAGAAAGCTGAGAAAGAAAGATCTGAGACTCCCTTTCAAGGACATTGCAACCTGATAAGATAGAGGGAAGAGTACGGGAAAGTGTTATTGCAGGTGTTCTTCTGGATTTCTATCAACATTGAAGCTTGGTTTTGAAGTTTGTGGAGAAGAGAGTCATAATAAGAGCCTTGGACAATTAAATAAAGTGCAGTGTGTCCATTTTATTTTTTCTAAGTTGTGCTACCCCTCCTTACCAGCTTCATTGTACTTCTTTTTTTTTTTTTTTGAAACCTTTATTTTTGTAATATCCCCACTTTTGCTTTTTATTTTAAAGAGAAAGCCTCAACGTTTTTCCTTTTTCTTTCTTTTTTTCTTCTTTGGGATTTTTTGCTCTTCCATCCATTTTTCTTGGTTCTTTTTTATTTATTTATTTTATTTGAGACTTCTTAACTGGATTAAGGTGTTGAAGAACCTGAAGAATTTCTTTTCTTTTTTGTTTTTTTAAACCTCTTTTTGTTTTATTTTCTTTCCTTTTTACTTAATTACTGATTGGATTAAGGTTCAGAAGAACCTGAAAAAATTTTCTCTCCTTTTCTTTTCACTACTATTGGGCCTTTTACTCTCTACCATTTTTACTTTTCACCTTGGATTATAATTGGCTACTTCACCAATCGGATTAAGGTTTAAAAGAATTTGAAGATTTTGAATCATCTAAAATGAGTAGGAAACTCATAGCTTTTGGCGCCTCAACTTCTACTTCCACCTCCCCACCATCTGGAGGACAACGTTTAATTCAGACAAAGTTAAAGCAAGATAAAGAACAAGAAAAAGTGACTCTACAGATGATTATGCAAGGAATCCAAGACCTTAAAACAAAATCAGACACCATTGAAAAGAGAATGGAGAACATTGAACAAAGAACAGAGAACATTGAACAAAGAACAGGGAAGACCAATGAAAAAATGGAAAATAGTCAACATATGATGGTGAAGTATGATGAGAGATTCCAAAAAATTGAAGAAGAAGATAAACAAAGAGACAAGAAGATTGGAAACATTGATAGTAGATTAACAGTGGTTGAACAAGATAAAAGTGGGATGCTGGAGTGGGAGATGGACAGATCAGAATTTTATCTCAGATTTCAAAATATAGAGGAAGAAAATACCAATTCCTGACTTAAATGCTCCTTAAAAAAGAGGTGAATTATAGATGGCTGATTCCAGAAGGACTAATGTTTCCATGGCAAGAACAGAGACATAGAATTGATTCAATTGAGAAAGCAGAATTATTCTACGCAGAATTTTTGGGAAGGAGAGAGGAAGAGGCAGAAAAAGAGATCTCACTAATTGAATTCCAAGAGGATCAAATGGGGACTGAAAAAGAAGAAGGCGCAGTAGGTGGACAGGTGGAAATTAAAGAACAACGTGAACTAAGATCTACAAGAGCTGCCAAACCTAATTACAAAATATAATCATGGAAGAGAAAAAAACTGATTACAATGAATATAAATGGACTAAACTCAGCGGTTAAAAGAAGGAATTTTTTTCATAAATTAGAGAAATTAAAATTTGATATAATTTGTTTACAAGAAGTACATATTAAAAAACAATATGAACAACTGTTGGCACAGCCAAAATTAGGGAAAATGTTTACTTCTTTTTTTTTTTTTTTGTTGGTGAACTTTCAGCTCTTTATTACATAATGACTTAAGAGAGTGAACAACAACAACTCTGCCTTATATAGGTAACCTTAATGTGAAATAACCAATAGGGAGCTGTAAGACGCTAGCTCCAGAACCAATAACAGTCCTTCGTTTAAGGGCCAATCGGATTCTCTGAACCCATCCAATCCAATCGAGCCGCTTAACACCCAATCAGAAGTGCAGGGCCAGAACCCTGCACTTTACCCCAAGCTCGCTTTTATTTAAACTATTTTTTTTTGAAACAAATTTTATTAATTTTAAAGACAAACAACACATCATTAACCATTAAGTACATAAAACCTCTTAACATTATAAATTTTTACAAGTCGGATAAAACATTATTTTTATACAACATAATTCTAATTTATCCCATTTCCATATGGACACATAAATATCTTTCAGGAAATTTCTCATTATTTCTCTTTACTCTTATTCAATTTCATTTCTTTTCTATATTTATCCATTTTATAGTCATCATATTCATTTCTTTCTGACTTGTTTACAATTACATTCCTCCAAGGTTTTATTAATTCTTTTTCTTTTTTTTTTTTTTTAAAAAAAGATTTTTAACAATTTTACAAAAGACACAATACACAAACATACAAAACACAAAACATAAACAAAACTAAAAGATTTTTTCTGAAGATTGTCTGATCCCGGGTTAAAACTCTTCACACAGACACAAATTCAAATATCATATTCACCCCATATATCCTTCCATATCTTATTATCATTTTCTTTTTTTATATATATATATAAAAACCATTTTTATAAAAACAATGCACAAAGAATCAAGGCATAACAGCTTATAAATTCTTTTCTAGGAAAAAATAATAGTAAAAAACCAATAGAGCATAACAATTCCAAATTATAATATCAATACTTTATCTATTTAACTTCATATCTTATCCCTACTTCTCCTTTTCATCCAAATTATTTCTTGTTAATTAAAATTTTATTACCTTTTATCAATATACAAAATCCAAAAAAAACCATAACAAAGCCTTTATATATCCTTCCATATCTTATTACCATTTTCAATAACATTCTTTGTCTGTTCTATTTCCAACTATCCATTCATCTTTTTTCTTTTACTATACTTCTCCTATACACCAATTGGAGTAACATCTATAACTCATTACCCTAACTTAAGAGTACCTCGTGTAACAATTTTTCTTGGGATTCTGTTTAAAAGATTCTAAAATTACATAATGAATTTTATACTCTAAATACACATATAAAAACACAAACCTATGTACCCACCAGAATCCCTCTCTTATCCTAAGTTAAATTCACCCATTGTCTCTAAATAAACTTTTTTTCTTTAGATCTTGCTTCCCCCCATTAAGGCTTCTCCTCCCCCCTTTCTCTCTTGCTTATTCTTCTCCTTGCCCTTTTTACCCCTTTGTTTTTTCTCCTCTCTTTTCTTACTCCTTTTCCTTTGCTTTCTAACCTTGCCTCCACCTTTTTGCTCATTTTTCTCTTTTTTGGTTGTTTTTATAATTCTTAAAATCCCCTTTTTCTTATCCTTTTTCTCCTCCTCTCTGGAAGGGACCCATTGTTCATCAAAGATGGCTTCTTCTTCCTCTTCTTCCTTGTCCCAGTCCTTCTGCTGCGTAATCAACTTTTCATAAGTACATAACGCCATTTCCAAGAATTGAAACAAAGCTCCCAAAGAATCTTCCTTTTTATATTTTTGATATTCAGTCTTTAGTTCATCCACAAACAATGCCATTATGAAAAGAGAAACTTTTCCCAAAACAACCACCAGTATTTTTAATCAAAAACAATTAAAGAAAAAAGAAAAAATTCCAAAAGTTAATACTTTTCTTCCTTCTTCTCTTTCTCTTTCTGGGGTTAATGTTTAGTCAAAGAGGTCCAATTACCATATATCTTTCTTTGGGATTCGAGGCAATCTCCTCCTTTTTCAGCTTCTGCTCCAATTTTTTTTTCCTCTCCCTTCCCACTTAAAATGTCAATTTTAAATAATCAGAAATCCATACCTCCAACAAGGGTTTCCAATTTCTTAAATTTTTCAATATCCAAAAATCCTTTTGTTCCTTAGCTTCAACTTTCAAAACAATTCACTTTCGATGTCCAATATATCCAAACATTTCTGCTGTTTCCATGGGGTGGGAGAGTGAAGAAAAAAAAAAAAGTTCCCTTTAACAGCTTCTCCGCCGCTTTCGCTCTTCTTAGGGATACAATGTATCCTCCAGCAATTCAAACAGCTCAGTTCCAGGCAATTTAAAGAATGTTACTTGACCCGACTCAGACATCACTTTCACTCTTCTCCTCCAGCGCAATCTTACCCGATTGCTGGCTTCTTCGTGGCGGCCATTGCTGACCGCCGCTCCACCGCCTTGGGAAAAAGGGGTTTTTCCGGCAAAAAGGGGGGGTCTGCGACACCCCCACCCCCCTATCCGACTCCCCTCTCTCTTCAGCTGTCCCTACAGGGCAGCCATATCCCCCTGACCCATCTGGATCGGGGGTACCTCGACGGCTAGCACAGCAGGAATCGCGAGCTGTCGCGAATTCCTGCTGCCCCGAAGCCACGCGAAACCGGAAGCCTGAAAATGTTTACTTCTTTGACGCAATGTAAGAAAAGAGGAGTGGTTTTATATATTAAAGAGACTATCCCAGCAAAATTGATTCATACTGATGAAGATGGAAGAGTATTAACGGTGGAAATAATGGACAATAATATGAAAACACTCCTGATTGCAATTTATGCTCCGAACAATAAACAAGAAGAATTTTACAAAAAATTACACATGAAAATAATTGGACTGGACTATGTTAATATAGTTATGATGGGAGATTTCAATGGAATTGTAGACAATAAATTGGACTATACAGCAACAACAACAAAGCAAAACAGAAAGACTATCCCTAAATCCTTTTTTAAAATGATAGATGAAATAAATTTAAAAGATATATGGAGAGAAAGAAATGCTAAAACCAAACAATATACTTTTTATTCAAATCAACATTTATCATGGTCCAGAATAGATATGATTTGGATCTCAGCAGAACTAATATCTAACATTCAAGAAACAAACATTGAAACAAGTACTAGGGCAGACCACAATCCAATGACAATTAAATGGAAAGGACAAAAAAGATCAAGATGGACACTAAATAATACTATTTTAAAGGAAAAAGACTACACAATGGATGGAGAAAGAATTGGCCTTTTTCTTTAGAGAAAATAAAAAAGAAGATACTTCAATTCAGAATGTCTGGGACACAATGAAGGCATATGCCAGAGGCTTGATAATAGACTATACAAGGAAAAGGAACATCAGGAAAAGGCAAGCCACTAAAGTTTTAGAAGACGAGCATAAAAGACTTGAAAAGAACTACAGAAAAAAGACATCAAACTAAAATTGGTCATAATTAAACATAAAATGGGTCAAATAGAGAAAGAAGAATTGGCACAGAAAATTAGAAGTGCTAAATAGAACTACTTTGAAGATGCAGACAAACCAGGTAGATGGCTAGCATATAAACTGAGAAAGGAGAAAGAAACAAGGAAAATATTGCAGTTAATAGATGATCAAGGCCAAGTTTGAAGTTATGTCAAAGAAGAAGATACCTAAAACATGGTCAGAAGCCTATATTACACTTATTCCAAAAGAAGAGGCTGATCCACTGCAAATTAAGAATTATAGACCTATTTCTTTACTAAACGCAGACTATAAAATTTTTGCTTCAATTTTGGCAGAAAGACTTAAAAAATACTTAAATAACTTTATTCATATTTGTTTTCTGAGGTTCTCGCGGGTATTTGTATGTGGATCCAACCCTGATGATGCTCATAGAATCAGACTCGAAATCACCAACATCCTCTGCACTAGCAAACCACCCAAAAGCAACTTATCCAAAGAAGAACAAACTGCACTACTTAACCTGAAAGAAGACACCAGCATAATAATCCTACCAGCAGACAAGGGCAACGCGACAGTGGTTATGAACACATCTGACTACCAATCCAAGTTTACCAACCTACTCCAAGACCCCACATACAAACCCCTAAAGACAGACCCCACCACCTACCTGGAAAAAAACCACCAGATCCAAAATAAAAGCCTCCCCCATCAGTGAAGAAATCCAGCAAAGAATCATACCCAGAGAGAAATCATCCAGATGCCCTAAACTTTTTGGTCTCCCCAAGATACACAAAGAAGGAACCCCACTTAGACCAATAGTCAGCTCCAAAGGCTCACCTCTACAAAACCTAGCCAAATTTCTCGCCAAACAAATACAGCCCTATGCAGAATCCATCAACTCACACGTAAGAAACTCATTCCAGTTCATCGAGATCATAAAAAAACAAAACTTACAACCCAGTGACCTACTAGTGAGCTTCGATGTCATATCCCTCTTCACCCAAGTGCCAATGAAAGAAGCCTTGACAGCCATCCAAAACAAATACAACCCCCCCAAGAACATCCTAGATCTGACCAACCACTGCCTATCCAATACATACTTCACCTACAACGGACAAAAATACAAACAAATAGAAGGAGCACCCATGGGATCACCCCTCTCACCTGTCATCGCTAACCTCTACATGGAACACTTTGAAACACAAGCTCTAGAAAAATATGATCACAAACCCAAACTCTGGCTCAGATACGTAGATGACACCTTCATAATCTGGCCACACGGGAAAGAAAAACTGAACAACTTCCTCATACACCTCAACAGCCAACACCCCAAAATACAATTCACCATGGAAACAGAAGCTAACAACCAACTTCCCTTCCTAGATGTCTTGGTATACAAAAAATCCAATGGCTCCCTAGGACACACCATCTACCAGAAGAAAACACATACAAACCGCTATCTACACGCACTCTCACACCACCACCCAGCACAGATCAATTCCGTAGCTGAGACACTCATCTCCAGAACAAAATGCTTAGCCGACGAACAACACCTAGAGACCGAACTACACACTCTCACCGGCGTGCTGACAGCCAATGGATTCCAAAGAAAGAAGATCACCCACCTAATCCAAAAAGAAACCCCAGCCAAAATCCAAGACAAAGAACAAGAGAATGGCAAAGCCCTCCTCCCATATATAAAAGGCACTACGGACAAAATCAGCAAGATCCTCCAAAAACACAACATTAAGACAGCATTCTGCACAAACAGAAAGATATCCACCATCCTAAGAAACCCTAAGGACAGAATCGAGTGAGAAAATCAAGGAGTATACGAAATCCCTTGCACTGCCTGCCCCACCACATACATTGGACAGACTAACAGAAGAATAGGTGCACGCATTGAAGAACATAAGAACTCAATCAAAAAGGAAGAACCGACCTCTTCCCTGGTCCAACACCTCAAAGCCACAGGACATGAGATTGACTTTAAAAATACCAGAACTATCGCCGAAACCGAACACTTCAGCAGCAGAATCATCAGAGAAGCCATAGAGATGGAAAAACGCCCACACAGCATGAATAAACGAGATGATACCTCCCGCCTACCAGCCATTTGGAAACCCGCCCTCATGAACAGACGCGTACCTAACATGAAGAATGACACCAGACCCACACCCCTGAGAGCCACACAAGATGCCACCACCACACTTCCACGTAGAAAGCAGACTCACACCCACACAGAAGATGAAACACGACCACGGACCAGAAGCCGCACTGCAGCTGCATCACTACCCACTTCAAACCCCTCTGAGCCATACATGAAGCGAACTGACCTCCACCATGAAGATGCAGCACGACCATGAATTTGAAGCCAAACAGCAAGATCACAGCTCACCAGCTCAAACCCTCCAGCAACTAAGACTAACCTGAGCACAATCAAGCCCCCACCTGAACAGAACACGCCTCCAGCCAATCAGAACACAGCCAACCCCCCAACCAATCAGAACACAGCCAAACCCCCAACCAATGAGAACACACCCCCACCCAATCAGAACACAGCCAAGCCCCCACCCAATCAAGTCACACCCCCACTAGCAGTTAAGAGGAAGAAGCAGCTGCAAGCTCACATCACTCTGAGAAGCACAGAGCTGAAGACCAAGCCTGAAGATGATGAATGAGACTTCATCGAAACGTTGCCTAGATACTTCCAATCTTACGCGGGAGAAAACCCGAATAACCAAAGATCCATATATATATGTGTGTGTGTTTGTTTGTGTGTGTGTGTGTGTGTGTATGTGTATGTGTGTGTATATATGTGTGTGTTTATATATATAAATATAAGTATATAAAATTTTCTGAGATTCTCGCGGGTATTTGTATGTGGATCTTTGGTTATTCGGGTTTTCTCCCGCGTAAGATTGGAAGTATCTAGGCAACGTTTCGATGAAGTCTCATTCATCATCTTCAGGCTTGGTCTTCAGCTCAGTGCTTCTCAGAGTGATGTGAGCTTGCAGCTGCTTCTTCCTTTTAACTGCTAGTGGGGGTGTGACTTGATTGGGTGGGGGCTTGGCTGTGTTCTGATTGGGTGGGGGTGTGTTCTCATTGGTTGGGGGTTTGGCTGTGTTCTGATTGGTTGGGGGTTGGCTGTGTTCTGATTGGCTGAAGGCATGTTCTGTTCAGGTGGGGGCTTGGTTGTGCTCAGGTTAGTCTTAGTTGCTGGGGGATTTGAGCTGGTGAGCTGTGATCTTGCTGTTTGGCTTCAAGGGGATAAGGTATTAGGGCAACTGGTCCCTTCTTGGATCAGGCCCCTGGGCATGCCAACCGCCTCAACAGTATCGCTTTGAATAACGAGCATACTGCATCTCTTTCAATTCAAAATGGCAGGCGGTAGTAGCTCTCAGATCTCAACATCAAGGGTCAAAGCTAAATCTCAGCACAAATCCAAGCAGACAAAAGGTCATTCTAAAGCTTCAGAAAAGGATGCCAACAAGCGCCATAAAGCATTAGAAATGCCAATAGATAGGTGTGCAAGGGAGGCACACAGGGCCTCACAGGACCTTCTGCCCCCCAGTCCAGTACCGTCTACCTCTTCCCATCCTCCTCCTCCCCTAGATCTCTCCCTCTCATCCAGACACAGCTTGGTTTCCCAGAGTCAACAGGCCCAGTTACCTGGAACACAGACCCTGCGAAGGGCTCCTGAAGCTACATTCACTCCGATGGCTGCCAGTCTTCGACAGGATGACATTCTTCCAGAGGAAGTTCCAGAGAGAATAAAGGCATGGATGGAGCTGGCAGTCCGCCAGGGAATCACAGCAAGTCTTCAACATGCAGTTCTGACCAGGGAACACCCGGTAACCACAATGATTCTCAATCTCCAAGGTCGTTGACCAGAACGGAGCAACACTATACCCAGGTACAGTTTCAGGGGGACATGCCCCTCCAGGGGCCACAAGAGGAGGAGGCAGAAGAAGTGGATCACATTGATCAAATGGAATAGATTGGGTCAGGATCAATACATGACAGCGACCTGGCCCTGTCAGAAGCAGACCCCCTAGAAAGTGGGATGTCTGAGGATGAGGGCCTTATTCCTGATCAACCGGTATTTTCAGGCTTATTCCGCCCACAACGATTCAGATCACTTTTGTTTAAGGCAAAAAACATTGCACGCTTGAACAAGTCAGCCCCTTCTACCAATCCAACTCCTTCAGAAGTGGGACCAGAAGATCTAATTTTCAACCAACCGGTAGTTGAGGCAGATGTGATTCCAGTTCCTCACATATTTTCAGGCCTGGTACAGAAACAGTGGGTGTCTGCAGTGGTGTACCCTGCCCCCACGGGATATGACAGGAAATATTTTAATTTGGCCCCTGATTTCTCAAAATTGTTGAATACTCCCGAGGTAGATGAACCTATAGTGGGATTAGTGTCCTCATCCTCCATTCCCAGTGAAGCGCTGGAGGCATTAAAGCCGGAGGAAAAATGGGCCGAGCTTGCCCTATGCAGAGCCCATCAATCTGACGCATGGGCCATCAGAGCGGCCATGGCCGCTTCCTTCTTTACCCGTGCTTCTCTCAGGTGACTCTGTCTCTTACGGGAGCATGTCCCTAATTCCAAAAATAGAGCGCACCAAGATATTGCAAAACTTATAGCAGCTGCTGAATTTTCATCTGACGCAACTTATCATGCAGTCAAGTTTTCAGCCAGGACCATTACTTTACATGTCACAGCGCGATGCTTACTATGGTTAAAACATTGGCAAGCGGACTTTAAGCACAAATGCAAGCTGGCTTCATCTCCTATTGTGGGAGACAGACTCCCAATGGGACTCCTCAATGTCTGATTCCTGGGTCAGAGACACGATCAGATTTGGTCTTCCGCTTGAGTTTCAATCCACTCCCCCAGACTTTTTCATGTCATGCCCTCTCTCCAGAGATCCGGTTAAATGTAATCTCATGGAAACAGCTATCCAACACCTACTGGACATACAAGCCATCCAACAATCAACGAGGACGGGGTTTCTATTCACATCTTTTTGTTGTTCCCAAAAGTTTGGGGGGGTGGAGAGCAATATTGGATCTGAAACGTCTCAACCGTTTCTTAGTATATCGCAAGTTTAAAATGCACACCCTGCAATCTATCTTACTTTGCATTGGAAAAGGTGACGTCCTTACGTCCATAGATCTGACGGAGGCATACCTGCACATTGCTGTTCAGCCTTCCCACTATAAATTTCTGAGATTGTTATAATAACCTCCATTTTGAATATGTGGCCCTTCCTTCCGGACTAGCTTCTGCCCCCAGGACCTTCACGAAGGTTCTCACAGCGTTTGCTGCTCATCTCCGTGATATCCCCGTATGACTCCAGTGTAATCTTGATGACATCTTGATTTTGTCATCTTCAGATCATTAAGCAGTCAGAGATACTCAGAACACATTACAATCCCTACAACAACACGGGTTCTCAATAAATTGGAAAAAGAGTCATTTAATACCATTGACTCAGTTGACCCATCTGGGGGCAGTCATAGATACGGTGGAAGGCAAAGTTTACCTGTCACCAGATAGACTAAATAGCATTCAGCAATTTGTTAAGGAGATCAGGGGTCTTAAGAGGGTGTCCCTAGTGGAACTATCAAAATTGTTAGGCAAGATGATCTCATGTAACTCTATCATCCCTTGGGCCCACCTCCACACAAGATCCCTCCAGTGGTTCCTGCTCCCATACCAGCGCTCCGGCAGAAGCAACTCCAAATACAAGGTCAAGGTACCATCAAAGGTCCTCATATCTCTCCTCTGGTGGACCAGACCAGTCATCAACAGAGGCTGCCTCTTCAAAGAGCCACATAGACTTACCATCACCACCAATGCCAGCCTGTTTGGATGGAGAGCGCACGTTCAATCGCTCACAACCCAAGGCCGTTGTTCTGCCATAGAACAGTCGTGTAGCATAAACTGGCTGGAGCTTCGAGCAGTACACCTGGTTCTCCGCAGCTTCCTTCCACAGGTACGCAATCAGCACATACTAATATTGACCGACAACGTAACAGCCAAAGCTCACATAAACAAACGGGGGCACACAGTCAAAATATCTCATGCGGGAAGCGGAGCGCTTGTGTCTTTGGGCTGAGAGCAACCTACTTTCCATCAGAGCAGAGCACATTTCGGGCCTGTCGAATACACAGGCAGACTGGCTAAGGGCCACGATCGATCAATCAGAGTGGCGCCTCCATCCGACCCTGTTTCAAGAGGCGGTCAGGACATTTGGACAGCCGGTGGTGGACCTGTTCATTTTCCCCCTCAACGCTCAGCTCCCGAGATTTTTTTCCAGGTACCCCTCGCAAGGAGCGGAAACTTCAATTTGCTCCGCTGTCGTTGGCCCCTGGGGCTTCTGTATGCATTCCCGCCACTTCCACTGCTTCCCAAGGTCATCCAGAAACTGCTAGATGAGAGGGCGGAGCTGCTTCTAGTAGTTTCTTACTAGCCCAGACAGCCGTGGTTTGCAGACCTCTGCAGTTTATCCATATCAACACCATGGAGAATTCCACCAGACAGGGTCTTGCTAACCCAGGGACCCCTTCAACTTCCGGACCCTCAATGGTTGCACCTGACCGTCTGGAGGTTGAGTGGAGTTGTCTGAAGGGCAAAAAGTTTTCCAACAGAGTTACAGCCACCATCCAAGCCGCCAGACGCCCCTCAACAACTCACATTTACAATGCCACATGGTCCAGTTTCTGCAAATGGTGCACCAAGTCTCGAATTGATCCCATCTCTCCATCTGTGGCTCAAATCCTAGAGTTCTTGCAAGAGGGACTTGACAAGGGATTATCACCTAATACGTTGAAAAGACAGGTGGCGGCCTTGGCATCAGTTCTCACTTGTGAAGGTCTACTATCTCTTTCCCATCATCCACACATACGGAGTTTCCTTCGAGGAGCCACAAATTTATGCCCTCCAGCGGTACACCGTTATCCCACCTGGGACCTTAAGAAGGTCCTCGTAAAAAATAATAATAAAAAACCAATAGAGCATAACAATTCCAAATTATAGTATCAATACTTTATCTATTTAACTTCATATCTTATCCCTACTTCTCCTTTTCATCCAAATTATTTCTTGTTAATTAAAATTTTATTGCCTTTTATCAATATACAAAATCCAAAAAAAAAAAAAAACCATAACAAAGCCTTTATATATCCTTCCATATCTTATTACCATTTTCAATAACATTCTTTGTCTGTTCTATTTCCAACTATCCATTCATCTTTTTTCTTTTACTATACTTCTCCTATACACCAATTGGAGTAACATCTATAACTCATTACCCTAACTTAAAAGTACTTCGTGTAACAATTTTTCTTGGGATTCTGTTTAAAAGATTCTAAAATTACATAATGAATTTTATACTCTAAATACACATATAAAAACACAAACTTTTGTACCCTCCAGAATCCCTCTTTTATCCTAAATTAAATTCACCCATTGTCTCTAAATAAACTTTTTTTCTTTAGATCTTGCTTCCCCCCATTAAGGCTTCTCCTCCCCCCTTTCTCTCTTGCTTATTCTTCTCCTTGCCCTTTTTACCCCTTTGTTTTTTCTCCTCTCTTTTCTTACTCCTTTTCCTTTGCTTTCTAACCTTGCCTCCACCTTTTTGCTCATTTTTCTCTTTTTTGGTTGTTTTTATAATTCTTAAAATCCCCTTTTTCTTATCCTTTTTCTCCTCCTCTCTGGAAGGGACCCATTGTTCATCAAAGATGGCTTCTTCTTCCTCTTCTTCCTTGTCCCAGTCCTTCTGCTGCATAATCAACTTTTCATAAGTACATAACGCCATTTCCAAGAATTGAAACAAAGCGCCCAAAGAATCTTCCTTTTTATATTTTTGATATTCAGTCTTTAGTTCATCCACAAACAATGCCATTATGAAAAGAGAAACTTTTCCCAAAACAACCACAAGTATTTTTAATCAAAAACAATTAAAAAAAAAATCCAAAAGTTAATACTTTTCTTCCTTCTTCTCTTTCTCTTTCTGGGGTTAATGTTTAGTCAAAGAGGTCCAATTACCATATATCTTTCTTTGGGATTTACAGGCAATCTCCTCCTTTTTCAGCTTCTGCTCCAATTTTTTTTTCCTCTCCCTTCCCACTTAAAATGTCAATTTTAAATAATCAGAAATCCATACCTCCAACAAGGGTTTTCCAATTTCTTAAATTTTTCAATGTCCAAAAATCCTTTTGTTCCTTAGCTTCAACTCTCAAAACAATTCACTTTCGATGTCCAATATATCCAAACATTTCTGCTGTTTCCATGGGGTGGGAGAGTGAAGAAAAAACGAAAGTTCCCTTTAACAGCTTCTCCGCCGCTTTCGCTCTTCTTAGGGATACAATGTATCCTCCAGCAATTCAAACAGCTCAGTTCCAGGCAATTTAAAGGATGTTACTTGACCCGGCTCAGACAAAACTTTCACTCTTCACATTTCCTCCAGCGCAATCTTACCCGGTTGCTGGCTTCTTCGTGGCGGCCATTGCTGACCGCCGCTCCACCGCCTTGGGAATTGTTATGTTCTATTGGTTTTTTATTATTATTTTTTCCTAGAAAAGAATTTATAAGCTGTTATGCCTTGATTCTTTGTGCATTGTTTTTATAAAAATGGTTTTTATATATATATATATAAAAAAAGAAAATGATAATAAGATATGGAAGGATATATGGGGTGAATATGATATTTGAATTTGTGTCTGTGTGAAGAGTTTTAACCCGGGATCAGACAATCTTCAGAAAAAATCTTTTAGTTTTGTTTATGTTTTGTGTTTTGTATGTTTGTGTATTGTGTCTTCTGTAAAATTATTTAAAAAAATTAAAAAAAAAAAGAATAAAACCTTGGAGGAATGTAATTGTAAACAAGTCAGAAAGAAATGAATATGATGACTATAAAATGGATAAATATAGAAAAGAAATGAAATTGAATAAGAGTAAAGAGAAATAATGAGAAATTTGCTGAAAGATATTTATGTGTCCATATGGAAATGGGATAAATTAGAATTATGTTGTATAAAAATAATGTTTTATCCGACTTGTAAAAATTTATAATGTTAAGAGGTTTTATGTACTTAATGGTTAATGATGTGTTGTTTGTCTTTAAAATTAATAAAATTTGTTTCAAAAAAAAAAAAAAGAAGGTCCTCGTCGCACTCACTCAGGGCCCTTTTGAACCCTTGAAATCGTCAAGTCTCCAATTTCTGACGTATAGTTTTCCTTGTAGCAATCACTTCTGCTCGTCGTATTTCGGAACTTGCAGCTTTGTCTATCAGACAAGATCTTTGTGTTTTCCATTCTGACCAGGTGGTCCTTCGTCCTGATCCTACGTTTATTCCCAAAATTAACTCGGTTTTTCATAGGGCACAAGAGCTGATACTTCCTAATTTTTGTCCCAGACCATCCCAAGGGCTGGAACTACAATGGCATAGGCTTGATGTGAGGCGAGCATTGCAAATATATATTAACCGCACAGCGACTTTCAGAAAAACGGAAGCCTTATTTGTGTCATTTCAGCCCAACACTCAGGGATGCAAGGTCTCACCTTCTACAATAGGCTGTTGGCTACGGGCCGCGATAGCGAAAACGTATCAGACTCAATCACTGCAGGTGCCCAGAGGCATAACAGCTCATTCAACAAGGAGCACCGCAACATCGGCAGCGTGGGCCACACAGGCACCAATAACTGAAATTTGTCAAGCCGCAACCTGGGCCACTCCATCACCATTCATTAGGCATTATAAAATAGATGTGTTTGCATCCACATAGGCCTCCTTTGGCAGAAGAGTTCTGCAACGGGTCCACAGGGACCAGGAGGGGATTCCAGGCCAGACGGAGTCACTCCCGTAGGACAGGCCAAGCTTTGGTATGTCCCACTACTGGATGCTCTGAAGAGCTCATGGGAGAAAGGGCGTTGGTACTTACCTGACATGCCCATTCTCTTTGAGCTGCGAAGGGCATCCAGCCCCACCCTTTTTCTGTCTGGTGGGGTCCTGTTTCGGCCAACGAATTGTCAGGGCATTGAGGACGAGGGCGTTTATTTCTGTCGTCTTCACCAAAACTGGGGAACGTTGGGGAGGAGTCCTGTGGAGGAGGAGGAGCGTTCCACAAATTAAGCCCAGCCTAGACATGCAGAAACTGAAGCACCTCCCACTACTGGATGCTCTTCACAGCTCAAAGAGAAAGGGCGTGTCAGGTAAGTACCAACGCCCTATCTCATCTCGGTACCTAATCACAGTCAGGCTACCTCTGGTGAGCACATGGAGGGCTGTGTGGCCCCCTAAAGAAATGCCACCCCACACCATTACTGACCCACTGCCAAACCGGTCATGCTGGAGGATGTTGCAGGCAGTGGAACGTTCTCCACGACATCTCCAGACCCTGTCACATCTGTCACATGTGCTCAGTGTGAACCTGCTTTCATCTGTGAAGAGCACAGGGCGCCAATGGAGAATTTGCCAATCTTGGTGTTCTCTGGCAAATGCCAAACGTCCTGCACGGTGTTGGGCTGTAGGCACACACCCCACGTGTGGAGGTCGGGCCCTCATACCACCCTCATGGAGTCTGTTTCTGACCGTTTGAGCAGCCACGTGCACATTTGTGGCCTGCTGGAGGTCATTTTGCAGGGCTCTGGCAGTGCTCCTCCTGTCCCTCCTTGCATGAAGGCGGAGGTAGCGATCCTGAGGCTGGGTTGTTGCCCTCCTACGGCCGCCTCCATGTCTCCTGATGTACTGGCCTGTCTCCTGGTAGCGCCTCCATGCTCTGGACACTACGCTGACAGACACAGCAAACCTTCTTGCCACAGCTCGCATTGATGTGCCATCCTGGATGAGGTGCACTACCTGAGCCACTTGTGTGGGTTGTAGACTCCGTCTCATGCTACCACTAGAGTGAAAGCACCGCCAGCATTCAAAAGTGACCAAACCATCAGCCAGAAAGCATAGGAACTGAGAAGTGGTCTGTGGTCACCACCTGCAGAACCACTTCTTTGTTGGGGATGTCTTGCTAACTGCCTATGCTTTCTGTCTGTTGTCTATTCCATTTGCACAACAGCATGTGAAATTGATTGTCAATCAGTGTTGCTACCTAAGTGGACAGTTTGATTTCACATAAGTGTGATTGACTTGGAGTTACATTGTGTTGTTTAAGTGTTCCCTTTATTTTTTTGAGCAGTGTATAAAAGAAGATATTGTAAAGGCCAGCTGATGCGGTGCACGGCTCGAGACCCTCGTGGGTTCTCAGACGGGCAGGCGTGTCCCCCGAAGCCCCTTCCCCCTTGGGGGAGACCAAAGCAGCCCACCTCTCCCCACACCCCACCCCCGAAAAGTGCCCAGCTGATGCGCTGCGCGGCCTCTCCATCTTCCACCAGCTCCCCACCTTCCTGGTCCGCGCGACCCTCGTGGCTTCCCAAGCCCCCTCCCCAAATGCCGCTCCCTCTTTCTGCTCTGCAAGAGAGCGGGCAGAGATGACATCCCTCACCCCACTTCGCCGACCGCCCCCTCCCCTCTCCGACCCGGAGCGCGCATTTCGCTCGCTGCCTCCCCTTTTCTCGCGACTGGCGCAGCCCGGCTATTTTTCGCAGGCGAGGAGGCTGAGGGGCCTCCCCGCCGCCCTTTCCCGCATCGCTGCGGCTCCCTTCTCCTGCCTCCCACGCACCCGCGCGCGTCCGAGCTTTGGAACCGCGCAAAAGACCAGAAAAACTAACTGGTGCAATTCCGCCCGCTTGGAGTTGCCCCCCCCCCCATTGCATGAGTGGAGAGAAAATTAGGACAACCCCTCCCCCCCGCGGGAAGAAGCGGGGTGTGGGGGGGTCACGGGTGAGCAAGGAGGGACCGCGCAGCCTGGGGGGTTTCACAGGATGGGGCGCAGCAGCTCCGCCAAAGCCGTTTAGTCCAGCCAAGCCGGGGTTTACGCGAATCCGTGGCATAATCGCTTGGGTTCACCCCCTCCCCCCATAAAGGAGTGTGACGTCGTGTGGGATACATGAACTGAGTTGAAAGTTACCTTGGAGGTCATCTAGTCCAACTCCCCATTACCCCTCTCTGTTTCTGGGGGGGTTCTCCCCCCCTTTTTTTTTTCAACCCCCCCAAAGGAGTCTGACGTCGTGTGGGATAGACGATGGATTAACAGAGTTGGAAGGTACCTTGGAGGTCATCTAGTCCAACCCTCCCCATAAAACCCTGTTTCTGGGGTGGAGTGGTCTGTTCTGTCCCCCCTTTTCCCACCCACCCCCAACCCTGCCGGGGTGGGGGCAGGAGAAAAAAGCCGATTCAACAATTAAATCTTTTTTTTAATATTTTCAATATCATTTTCCATTTCTTGCGAGGGTTTTTTTTTTGTTTAAAAATGTGTACAGCGTCTCAGCTCCAGCCCAGCCTCCCCCTCCCCACCGCCCCCCTCTTGGGAGGGAGGGAGGGAGTGTGTGTGCAAACGACCACCCCTGCCTTACTCCCCACCGCCCCCCCAACAAATACGTACCGGAACTTGCTCCATCCAGCCATCATCCAGGTCATAATAAACCAAACCGAAGATAAAGCAGCACCCTCCATTTTTCAATCGGTTGCTCGATTCAAATCCCAGCAGCTGGAGAGGGAGGAGAAGCCACCAACCCCCACTTCACCGGGCTGGGAGGGGGCTACAAAAGTCTTAAAAGTTTGGGGGGTGTGTGCAGAGGCTCTGTTGAAAAAAAGGGGAGGGGGACATTTTTCAAGATTGTTCTTCAAAGTCAGGTGCAGGTTGATTGAAAAAAATTGATCCCCTCCAAGTCTCATAAAAATATATTTGTTTTCTCTCCATGGGGGTGGGGGGGGGAGGGAGGGAGGGGGGGAGGGAGGGAGGGGTGCCCAGCCGTCATGCCCAGAATGAAAAATGTCCACAGCAGACAAGGGAGGAGTGGGGGGGAATGTGGGAGCCCCTCCCTCACCTTTCTGCAAGAGGCACCTCCTGACCCAGGTCATCCATCAGCTCCCTTTTGACCCCCCAGGGTGGGCTGAGGAGGGGGTGGGGGGAGCAGACCTCCCGTCCTCTTTCTGGAAGAGACACCCCCCCAAGGTGGGCTGGGGAGAGGGCACCACTGGTCAGGAGGGAAAGTCTAATGGGGGTGGGTTGGACTAGATGACCTCCCAGGTCCCTCCTTGGAAAATATTCTGGGAAACCACTTCCGAAGGAGAGGGAGAGGCCACGAAATTTGGCTCGAGATGGAGAACAGAAAGACTGCAACCCCCCTCCTCGCCCCCACAGGAGCCATGGGTGGGTCTCACCCCCCCCCCCAGGAAGCCAGTGGGGTGGAGATCCCAGCCAAGGTGTGAGTGGATTCCAAAGAGATCCTTTGTAATGGCTGCCCTGACCCAATTTGTGGGTGCTTCTAATGGCGGAGGGAGAGGAGGGGGCAACCTGGGGGAGGGGCATGAGTGTAGAGGAGGTGTGTATATGTGTGTGTGTGTGTGAGAGAGAGAGAGAGAGAGAGATGGTCAAAGTGCCCCTGGCGAAGGAGGTTAGGATGGCATTCCTCCCCCTGGCACCTTTCCAGCCATAGCCAAGACCCACAATCATCCAAACAAGCTGCAGCAAAAACGACCCCTCCTCCGTCTACCACCCTGCACACACACACACACACCCCACACACACACTGCTGCTGAGTTTGGCACAAAAATGTTTGCTTTTTAGGTCTTTTGCTCTTTTTTTGTTTTGTTACAAAATAATTGTTTTCCTTTTTTTAAAAAAAACAAACTGGAATATGTATATTTATTCACAATAAAGTCTCTTTTTCTTTTCTTTTTTTTAAAGGAAACCAATGTTGCAAAGAGGTGGGGGGTCCCCCAAATGGCTTAGAACGAAACTATCCCCCCTCCAACTTTTCCTGTCACCCCCCAATCTTTGCTTTCCTTCTCTGACCCTTCCTTTCCTTCCTCCTGTTTTTCCTTCCTTCTGTCCTTCCTTCCTCTTTTCCTCCCTCCTTTCCTTCCTCACACTTTTTCTTCCTTTCCTTCTGTCCTTCCTTCATTTCCTTCCTTCCCTTTCTCCCTTCTTTTCCTTCCTTCCCTTCCCTCTTCCTTTTGTTCCTTTTCTTCCTTCCTTCCGGATGACAGCAAACAAAAGAGGAAGGGATCTTCCAAGAAAGCAGAGACAAAGAGGCAACAGATGGAAAATTGAGGGGAAAAAAAAACCAGAGAAAGGAGGATGGTTTGGCCTCTTCACGGGGCTCTGGGAGAGAAAACACACTGAATTAAAGGAAGGAATGTCTTCCAGGCAGTCCTCAACTTAATGACCGTTCATTTAGTGACTGTCCAAAAGTTACAGTGACACCGAACAATGTTACTTATGAACATTTTTCACACTTAATGACCGTTGCAGCCTTCCATTTGCGTGATCAAAAGTTGGGAGGTTTTGGCGACTTGACTCATATTTACGATGGTGGCAGGGTCCCAACAGAGCCAAATTCACTGTTTTAGGAAACAACTGTCATGATTCGCTTAAGGACCGGGGCAAGGAAGGTTGTAAAATGGGGCAAAAACTCACCCGAAGCATGTCTCTGTTGGGACTCCACGGAAAGTCCAAGAATACAGGTGGACCTCGGCTTATGACAGCAAGTGAGCCCACACAAGCCCTGCTGCTGAGTGAGACCGTTGTTAAATGAGCTGTGCCCTGCTTTATGACCACCCTTGCCATGCTCTCTTAAGCGAAGCCCTGCGGTGGTTTAGGGGCGAGGAAGACCATTGTTAAGCGAAGCCACCTGGCCTGTGGAGTTCCCTCGTCCGGTGGTCGCAAAGAAGGGGACTTTATGGGGCCTTGGGGGAAGGGGGCATTGCGCCCATCGTAAACATGAGTCGCTTGCCAAGCTTCTGAATTTTGATTGCAAGACCACGGGGGGGTGCGGCCAACAGTCGAAAGTGTGAAAAATGCATGCCGGTCAACCACGTATGAAAGAAAGAAAAATAAAAGAAAGAAAAAGGGTGAAGGGAAGGGAGGAAGGAAAGAAAAGAAAGTGACAGAGAATGGAGGGAGGGAAGGAGGTTGGATGGAAGGGGGAGAAAGAGAAAGAAAGGGAGGCGGAGGAAGGTAGTGAAATTGAAGGAAAAAAGGAAAGAAAGGAAAGTGACAGAGAAGGAAGGATTTATAGAAGGGAAAGAGAAAGGAAAGAAGGAAGGAAGAAATGGAGGATGGGAAGAAGGAAGGAAGGAGGGAGGGAGGGGGAGAGAGCAAAAGAAAAATAAAGAAAAAGGGAAGGAGGAAGGAAGGAAAGAAAAGAGTGACATAGAACAGAGGGAGGGAGGTTGGATGGAAGGGGGAGAGAGAGAGAAAGAAAGGGAGAGGGAGGAAGGAACAGAAAGGAAGGAAAAGAAAGTGACAGAGAAGGAAGGTAGGATAGAAGGGAAAGAAAGGAAGAGACAGAGGGGATGGGAAAAAGGAAGGAAAGAAAAAAGGAAGAAAGGGAGAGAGCGAAAGAAGGAAGGAAAGAGGAGGGAGGAGAGAAAGAAAAAAGAAAGGGAGGGGAAGGGAGGGAGGGAGGGAGGGAGGAAGAAAGAGGAAGGAAGAAAGGAAAAGAAAGTGACGGAGGAAAGGAAGGATGAAAGAAAGGAAGAAAAAGTGTGGATGGGAGGAAGGAAGGAAAAGAGGGAGGGGGAGAAAGAAGAAGAAAGGGAGGGGAAGGGAGGGGAAGAAGGGAAAGGAAGGAAGGAAAAGAAAGTGTCAGTAGGAAGGATGGAAGGGAAAAAGAAAGGGAAGGTGGGAAGAAGGAAGGAAAGAAAAAGAAGGAGGGAGAGCAGGAAAGAAAAAAGAGAAAGGGAAGGGAGGAAGGGAAAGAAAGTGTCAGAGAAGGAAGGATGGAAGGGAGAAAGAAAAAAAGCAGGGAAGATGGGAAGAAGGAAGGAAAGAAAAAGAAAGGGAAAGAGCGAAAGAAGGAAGAAGGAAGAAATAAAAAGGAAGGGAGGAAGGAAGGAAGGGAAAGAGCGAAAGAAGAAGGAAGAAATAAAACGGGAGAGAGCAAAAGAAGGCAGGAAGAAATAAAAAGGAAGGGAGGAAGGAAGGAAGGAAGGAAGGAAGGGAGAGAGCGAAAGAAGGAAGAAATAGAAAGAAGGGAGGAAGGAAGGGAGAGAGTGAAAGAAGGAAGAAAGGATGAAATAAAAAGAATGGATGGAGAGATGGATGGAAGGAAGGAAGCTACAGACAGGGAGACACCCAGTACTCAAACCCCTCCCCATTTCATCTTGGGGCTTCTTCCTGCCCAGACAGGAAGTGTGTGTGGGGGGGTCCAGCTGTCCACCATAGAGTCTGGGGTGGGGGGAGAGATACTTTCCCTTGGGGAAAGCCACTTTCCTGCTTGGTGGGAGGCCCACCAGTGACCCCACCTTCGTCCTCTCAGGCCCCAGGTGCCTTCAATAGACCCCCCCATCAGATGGCAGGCTAGGGGGCGGTCTCAGATGGCCTAAGCCACATGCACCCAGGACCGGTGTGGAGAATGATGCCCCCCCCCAAAATATTGAGAACCCCCCTTGCTGCCCCAGAGGGGTCCCCCCCCAACCCCCTCCTCCCCAGATTGTGGCCCCAGTCCTTGGGCCATGCCCCCATTGGAACCTGGAACTGGGCCACCGTGCCAGCAGCAGGTGGGTGGGCTTGCATACACGGCTCTGTTGGTGCAAATGGTGCTGGCCATTGGCGCAGGAATGCTTCCTGATGCACCCCCCAGAACCCTAGCCCCCCAAGACCGGTTGAAAAGCTGGGACCCACTTCTCAAAAACTATGCGGAAACTTTGGCTGAGCCCCTCATGTCCTCCACAGGATGGAGGAGAGCAACCAGTGCTCTCTGGTGGGAACCGGTGCCGTATGTGTGGATCGAGACGACTATGGTCATGGAAATGGGGGCAGATCCTTCCCTTCTTCCTTTTTTTCTTTCCCTTCTTTCCTTCTTCCCTTCCCTTCCCTTCCCTTCCCTTCCCTTCCCTTCCCTTCCCTTCCCTTCCCTTCCCTTCCCTTCCTTTCCTTTCCTTCCTTCCTTTCTTTTCTTCCTTCCTTCCTTCTCTTCCTTTCTTCCTCCCTCCCTCCCTCTATACTTCACTAACTGCCATTTCAAGTTAGCTTACCCAGCGCCCGAAACCGCTTCCTCCACCTCAATTCTTCTCCGGGGGGTCTCCCCAAGGAAATGGCGGCACCTCCCTATTTGCCAAGGGGGGGAAGGCCTCTCCAAACTTCCCCACACACTCCCCCAGCACGTCCTCTCTCTTGGACCCTCCCCCCAACCACCGGAGCCTCCAAACAGCCTCCAAATCCCGCTTTCCTGATGTTGCTATACGCGCAAGCAGAAGGACGCCATTCTTGCCCCCTCTGTCCTGTCCCCCCTGTAACTTCACGCCTTGGAAAGGTGGCGGACCATGCAGGGTGGGCTTCCAGGCCATGCTACGTCGTCACACCGTACCACGTTGTTGCGCCACGTCATGCCACGCCACGTCCTCGCGCTGCAATGCCCCCCCTGGATATGGGCGATAGACTGCCGATCCCCATCAGGCTTACCTCTCCCTCCTTTCGGTTGCCGTTACCCCCTACAGTGTGATATAAAAGGCCTTAGTACGGGCCATGGGGCGGGAAGAAGGGCCTCCCCCTGGGGAGGGGGTGGGTGAGTGGGGCAGGTTGGCAAGAAGACGGCCCGTGTCACATCCCCCCTCCCCTCCTCCCTCCAACCAGGGGTCTTTGGGCACCGGAGGAACGACTATACACGGGTGGTGGAGTGAGGGTGCGGGAGGGTGTTGTGTCCGGTGGGGAAAGTGTTGAATGGGTGCAAGGCCTGCATACTGCTGATGGTGCTGGGAGTCATGGTGATGGTGTTGGGCGTCATCAGGGGCACATCTTCGGGCGCCCGGCGCAGGGCCAGGGTGTAGTCAGGAGGGCAGACGGGCCGTAGGATTTCATGCGCTCGCAAGGGCTCGAGGTCGTGCGTGTCATGCTCCAAGTGTTTGATCTGCAGCGACATGATCTCTTCCTCCTGGCCGCCGTGCATAAGGTCATTGGCGGCGCTGCGCTGCGGGCTGAGACACCTCCCG
The DNA here is from genome assembly GCA_033807585.1 of Hydrophis major. NCBI lineage: Eukaryota > Metazoa > Chordata > Lepidosauria > Squamata > Elapidae > Hydrophis > Hydrophis major. Next base: position 130,657 of record JAUCBL010000083.1, read on the forward strand.
CTCCGCAGTTCGTGCCGCTTGTCCCGCTTGTAGTAGAGGGCGGCGAAGGCCAGGATGTTGAGGAAGAGCAAGGAGGCACCCACCGCCACCGTCACACTCAGTTCAGTGGAGTAGTCCCGCGTGTCCCCTGGGAAGGGCACGTAGCGGGGTGGGCGCCCTCCATCGTCATCGTCCGGTGGCAGGGTGGCAACGGGCTGGTGTGTTGTGCTGGGGCCCAGCCGGGTGCTGGGCCAGCGTGTGGCGTACGGGGCCACCCGGGTGGTGGTGGAGGTGTAAGGGGGCTCGTGGAGGTTGTGGAGGTGGGGCACCAGTTCCAACCAGAAGGCTACCTTGTTGGCCCGGTAGTTGTCCCGGATGCGGGGTTTCAAGCCGATGTGCAGGTACTGCTTGTCCTTGGTGTTGAACTTGGTCCACACCACCTCTTCGAAGCGGTTGGGCTTGGTGTGGATGAACTTGGTGTCCTGCGGCACGGGATGGTTGGGGTCCCTGTGGGGCAGGGGACGGACAGGTGCAGGAGAGAGAAAAAACAATGGGTGGAAATCTGTCAAGGGCAGAGAAGCAACCTAGGACTAAGGAGGAAAATTTTCCTAACGGTTAGAACAATTCACCGATGGAACTGCTTGCCACCAGAAAGTGGAGGTTTTGAAAGAGACTGGGCAGCCCTTTGTCCGGGATGGCTTAGTGCAGGGGTGTCAAACCACCCAACTCAGAGACCCCCCCAAGGACACCACAATCATCCTCCTCTTCCTCTCCGTGAACCCCCTTCCCTCCTAGCACTGATGATGTTCCCTAGTTGGGTCACGAAATGTCTGCAAGGAAACCACCCAACTCAGAGAGCACCAAGGACCTCACAGTTTGCCTCTTCCTCCTCCTCTCCTCCTTTTCTTCCTCTTCTTTTTCTTCCTTCTTTCTTTCTTTCTTTCTTTCTTTCTTTCTTTCTTTCTTTCTTTCTTTCTTTCTTTCTTTCTTTCTTTCTTTCTTTCTTTCCCCCGTCTCTCTCTCCCTCCCTCTCTCTCCCTCCCTCCCTCCCTCCCTCCCTCCCTTCCTTCCTTTCTCCCAAAAGTGCTTTTTCCAGAGGCTACTGGATGTTCTGTTTTTTCTTCGAAGGCCTTTGTTTTAGAGAGCCATTGAGGCCACTGGGAGTTTTGTCTGATGTCCTCAGGGTCACCAGCATGGTGCAAACGGTTGCGGAGTCCACAACGCGGCTCCTTTCAGCGGTTCCAAGAAGGCTCCAAACATCCATTTGCAATGCTCAGCTGACCCTGAGGACACAGACAAACCTCCAGGTGGCCTCAACGGCTCTCTAAAAAAGAATGCAAATGGCCAGCTGTCTGCAAGGGGTATAGATACTTTCCTTCCCCATCACCCTGCAGTCAGAGCTGAAGAGGCTTCTGGGATGAGAAGCGAAAGGTCTTCGAAAGAAAAAAACCAGAAAGTCCAGTTGCCTCCTAAAACAAGCACCTTTGAGAGAGAGAGAGAGAGAGAGAGAGAGAGAGAGAGAAAGAGGAAGGAAGGAAGGAAGGAAGGAAGGAAAAGAAAAAAAGAAAAAGAAAAAAAGAAAAAGAATGAGAGAAAGAAAGAAGGAAGGAAGGAAGAGAAAAAAGAAAGAAAAAGAAAAAGAAAGAAAGAAAGAAAAGAAAAGAAAGAAATAATGCATTTTAGAAAGAAAGAATTTTAGAATCAGAGAAGGGGAAGGGACCTGGGAGGTCTCATAGTCCAACACCCTGCTCAAGCAGGAGACCCTATATAAAGAAAAAAGAAAGAAAGAAAGAAAGAAAGAAAGAAAGAAAGAAAGAAAGAAAGAAAGAAAGAAAGAAAGAAAGAAAGAAAGAAAGAAAGAAAGAAAGAAAGAAATATATATCACAAGTCTATGAAGATTCTCAGTCATCCAGGTCAGGATTTAGATTGCTTACAGACAACCTGGTCATTTGCATCCTTTTTAAAGGGTCAATGAGACCACTTGGAGGTTTATCTTCACCCTCCCTCCAACTTCCAAGTGGCCTCAACAACTCTCTAAAAAAGGACTCAAATGACCAGCTGCCTGCAAGGAATCTGAATCCTTCCCTTCCCCACCACCCAGTCAGAGCTGAAGAAGCTTCTCGGATTTCCAAGTGGCCTCAATGACTCTCTAAAAAGGGACACAAATGACCAGCTGCCTGCAAGGAATCTGAATCCTTCCCTTCCCCACCACCCAGTCAGAGCTGGAGAAGCTTCTTGGATTTCCAAGTGGCCTCAATGACTCTCTAAAAAGGGACACAAATGACCAGCTGCCTGCAAGGAATCTGAATCCTTCCCTTCCCTGCCACCCAGTCAGAGCTGAAGAAGATTCTTGGATTTCCAAGTGGCCTCAATGACTCTCTAAAAAGGGACGCAAATGACCAGCTGCCTGCAAGGAATCTGAATCCTTCCCTTCCCTGCCACTCTCCCATTAAAGCCAAAGAGGGGAAGGAGAATGGAAACCTTGGGGACAATCACGACCTGGAGGACTTGAGAATCTCCTGAAACAACCACAACCACAACCACCACAACATCGGTGTCATGCTCACCCTGTCTTCGCAAAATTGGTCCAGTAGGTCATAACCACAGCACTCAACATTACGTCGTTCTTGGAGAAGTTGCAAGGGAAGAGGTCCATGGCCCCGATCATGGGCACACCGAAAACGTAGGGGATCTCGTCCCCGTGAGCTGCATCAGCCCACTCGGGCCGCGTATCCATCTGGCAGTGATGGTAGAAGGTATAGAAGTAGACGGGAGACTGGTACTCGGCATGGAGCTTGGCAGTGGCCACGGTAGGTGCCACCCACTGGTGGTCAGTGAAAAGCGCCAACAGGGTCTTGCGGCGCATCTCACCATTGTCGCGATCAGCCCAGTCAGTGTACATGAACTTGATGGTCTCCCGCAAGATGTCCTTGCCCTCCGGGTACCCGTACAGGTTGTCCACGAAGTTGGAGATGGTGAAGTCGAAGTAGCTGGCCGAGATGCCATCCTCATTCTCCATGGAGTCCTCCACGAACTTCAAGCCCTCCCCTTGGTTGACCCCGATCAGGATGTCGTAATTGAGGAACTCGCCTTGCTGCATCAGGATCTCTGGGTCGTCGGGGACCACATCGCCATCTACCACGGGGCCGAAAGCGATGTGGTAGCGGGCAGGCTGGATGTCCTGGTCCACCAGCTCCCGGTAAGGTTTCTTCCGTAGGCATTCCACCGTACTCCCAGTGTCCAGGTGGTCACAGCCAACCTTGGAGGCCAACATCTGGGTGTACTTGAGCGGCTGATAGTTGACGGACCAACTGGAGATGGCGGTGCCACTCTGAGCAATGGCTTTCTGGAATAAACCTGTGGGGTGGGGAAGGAGAAGAGGGGTCAGCAACCAAGGGCCCAAACGGACAATGGTTACCAGGGCTCGAAGGTTAGAGCATAGAATAGCAATGGCGCTTATATACCGCTTCATGTCTCATTTCTGGCGGAGTTTGGGGGAAAGAAAGAAAGACTTCTGCAGCTTCTGCTGCTTTCCTTGCAAGCAGCCAAAAGTCTCTCTCCTCTCTCTCTCTCCCACTGAGAATGGAGCTGGAGATGGTATCCTGCAATCCCAAATAAAGAACGATGGATTGGTAGGAAAACGGGGTGGGGGATTTTTCTGCAGACTTTTTGGGGGGGATTTTCCCAGGGTCTCCGGTCCGCGGGATTTCACATGATGAGTTGGGTGGTTCCTGAGGTCCAAAAGGTGGGCGACCCCTGGTTTACAGCACTCTCTGAGTGGTTTATGGAGTCAGCGTCTTTTCCCCCGACAATCTGAATCCTCGTTTTACCAACCTCGGAAGGAAGGATGGGAGACTGAGTCAACCCTGAGCCGGTCAGGACCGAACTGCTGGCAGTGGGCAGAGTCGGCTTGCAATACTGTATTCTAATCACTGTGCCCCTACAGCTTCCTCCCTTCCTTCTCCTCATTTCCATTTCTTTCCTTCTCATCTTCCTTCTTTCCTTCCTTCCTCCCTCCCCATTTTGTCTCCTTCCTTCCTTCTTTCCATCCTTCACAAGCAATAGCACTTAGACTTATACACCGCTTCACACTATTTCACAGCCATCTCCTTCCTTTCCTTTCCCCTCTCTCCCTCCCCATTTTCTCCCCTCCCTCCCTCCCTCCCTCCCTCCCTCCCTTTCCTTCCCAAGCAACAACTTAGACTTATATACCCCTTCACAGTATTTTAAGCCCTCCTTTCTTCCTTCCTTCCTCCCTCCTTGCCTCCCTCCCTATTTTGTCTCCTCCCTCCCTCCCCATTTTCCTTCCTTCCTTCACAAGCAATAGCATTTAGACTTTCATTCCGCTTTACAGTATTTTACAACCTTCCTTCCTTCCTTCCTCCCTCCCTCCCCATTTTCTCTCCTTCCTTCCTTCCTTCACAAGCAATAGCACTTACTTATATACCACTTCACAGCATTTTAAGCCTTCTCCTTCCTTCCTTATCTCCCCATTTTCTCTCCTTCCTTCCTTCCTTCCTTCCTTCCTTCCTTCCTTCCTTCCTTCCTTCCTTCCTTCCTTCCCAAGCAACAGCACTTAGACTTATATACTGCTTCACAGTATTTTAAGCCCTTTTTGTTCCTTCCTCCCTGCCTCCCTCCCCATTTTCCTTCCTTCCTTCCTTCCTTCCTTCCTTCCTTCCTTCCTTCCTTCCTTCCTTCCTTCCTTCCTTCCTTCCTTCCTAAGCAATAGCATTTAGTTATATACCGCTTCGACTATTACTGTTAATCTCATCACTCCTTATCACCCATACCCTCCCACTTGTGATTGTAGGACTGTAACTTTGTTGCTTGTATCCGTACTATTTATATTGACTGTTTCCTAGTATGATTTAATTGTTGATTGTACCCTATGACTATCATTAAGTGTTGTACATTATGATTCTTGATTCTTAACGAATGTACCTTTTCTTTATGTATACTGAGAGTATTTACACCAAGACAAATTCCTTGTGTGTCCAATCACACTTGGCCAATTAAGTATTCTATTCTATTCTATTCTATTCTATTCTATTCTATTCTATTCTATTCTATTCTATTCTATTCTATTCTATTCTATTCTATTCACAGTGTTTTAAGCCCTCTCCTTCCTTCCTTCCTCTCTCCCCATTTTCTCTCCTTCCTTCCTTCCTTCCTTCCTTCCTTCCTTCCTTCCTTCCTTCCTTCCTTCCTTCCTTCCTTCCTTCCTTCCTTCCTTCCTTCCTTCCTTCTTTCCTTCCCAAGCAACAGCACTTAAGGCTTATATACCGCTCTGCACAGTGCTCTCCAGCCGTCTGTGAGCAGTTTACACAGTCAGCCTCCTGCCCCCCAACAATCTGGGTCCTCATTTTGCCGACCTCGGAAGGAAGGACAGAAGGCTGACTCCGCCTTGAGCCGCTCAGAATCGATCTGCTGGCAGTGGGCAGAGTATAGAGCCTGCAATGCCATACGCCAGCCACTGCACCACCACGGCTCTTACATAGGGTTGGAAGGAATAATAGGGCTGGAAGGCTTCTTGGAGATCTTCTAGTCCAGCCCCCCGCCCATGGCAAGAGAGCCTATATACCATTTGGGACTTTCTTTGGACTCGATGGTTGGGATGGATACACATGATTGTAGAAAGAATAGCGGAATAATAGAAGGGACCCCAGAGGTCCTCCAGTCAAACTGCCCCCACCCAATCAGGAGTCCCAATGTCGTGGTCCGGTTTTGCGTGGCTTCGGCGGCAGCAGGAATTCGTGACTCTATGCGATTCCTGCTGCGCTCGCCCCCAAGGTGCTTCCGATCCAAATGGGTCAGGGGGATATGGCTGCCCTGTAGAGGCAGCCGAAGAGAGAGGGGATCCGGACAGGGGTTTGGGGGTGTCGCAGACCCCCTCCCCAGCCAGAAAAACCCCTTTTTCCCAAGGTGGTGGAGCGGTGGTCAGTAATGGCCGCCACAAAGAAGCCTGCAGCCGGGTAAGATTTGCGCTGGAGGAAGTAGGAGAAGTGAAAGTGCTGGCTGAACTGGGACAATAAGAAATTTTTTACCCTGGAAACTGAATCGCTTGAATTCCTTGAAGGATACATTGTTTCCCAAAGAAGTTGGAAAGTCAAGGGAAAGATTTTTTTTCTTCACTCTCCCTCCTCATAGAAACAGCAGACGGAGATCTGGAAAATCTACTTGGGCACTGAAGGTAATCCAATTTGAAATTTAAAGCCAAGGGATAAAGGATTTCTGGACACTGGATTTAAAAACTTAAAATTCTTTCTAGTTTTTACAAGGGGAAGGGAAGAGATAAAGATTTATTATAAGATTGTACTGAAGGAGACTGCTTTGAGCCTATAAGAACAGGAATAAAAGACATTAAGACTTCTAGAAGATCATCTTGGAACTGTGTATTTGAATTCTACCCTAGGAGGTGAAAATATAGAAAGAAGAAAGTGCTAAATGAAACTGTTTGCTCTGATTTGGTTTGCTTTGTGACTTTGAGATCTTTGTGAACCTTTGTTAAAAAAAAGGGGGGGGAGACTAAAGACATTAGGGTTGCTTTAAAAAAGAAAGAAAGAAAAAATGGCATTATCTTTTGAAGGACTACAAATGGAATTTCAAAGACTGAAAGAAGAAGATAAGGGCTCTTCTGGATCTATTTTTCACTTTTTAGAAATGGCGATTGCTACCTATCAAGAAATACGACAACGACAGGAAGGCTGGGATGAAGGAGAAGAAGCCATCTTCAATGCACAAACACACTTAGTGGAGGAAGAAAAGCGAAAGGGGGGCAAGGAAAAGGTGAACTCAGAACTTAAAAAAGCAACCAAGAAAAAGAAAAATGAGATGAAAAAGCGATATGATGTCAGAAAGCAACAGAAAAGAGAAATACAACAGAGAGGGAAGACTAAGAGAGTGAAATTTGACAGATGGGGGGGTCAAAAAGCTAGAATGGATAAGAAAGAAAGGGGAAAAGGAAAGAGAAGTCATAAAGGCTTTAAACAAAATGCTAAAAAGCTATTTTTTTTCAGAGATAAGGGGTAAGATAATTTTACAAAAATGATTCTGCAAAAGTACATAAGAATGTATTGTAGACATTAGTATTTGAAGCTGAGTTAGAAAATCAGAATATTATATGATTTAAAAATGTATTAAAGGGAAGCCATGATTTAATTATAGAGTTTAATTTCTTATGAAATATTATTTTTATTGTTTAAGAATTAATAATAGAATTTAATTTCATATGAAATATTGTTCTTATTATATTATAAATTTAATATTCCTTTTTCTTTTTTTTAGTTTTATTATTACTTATTAAATTCAATATTATTTGTTTGTGTTATTATTTTGAAATGTAATAATTAGAATGTACGGAGCAGAATCAGTACGGAAAATATGTATTATTATTTTTTTTGAAACAAATTTTTATTAATTTTAAAGATAAAACAACACATCATTAACCATTAAATACATAAACACATAAAACCTCTTAACATTGTAAATCCTTACAAGTCAAACAAAACATTATTTTTATACAGCATAATTCCAATTTATCCCATCTCCATATGGACACACAAACATCTTTCAGCAAGTTTCTCATTTTTTCTCTTTACTCCTATTCAATTTCATTTCTCTTCCATATTTATCCATTTTATAGTTATCATATTCTTTTCTTTCTGGCTTGTATAAATTATTCTCGTCTAGCATTCCTCCAAGGTTTTATTGATTCTTTCCTTTTTTTTTTTTATAAAAAACAAATTTTGTTAGTTTTACCATAAGCACAATACACAAACATACAAACACAAAACATAAACAAAACTAAAAGATCTTTTCTGAAGGTTGTCTGTTCCCGGGTTAAAACTCTTTACACAGACACAAATTCAAACATCATATTCAACCCATATCTCCTTCCAAATCTTATTATCATTTTCTTTTTTATATATATATATAAAAACCATTTTTATCAGTTTTATAAAAACAATGCACAAAAAATCAAGGCATAGCAGCTTATAAATTCTTTTCTAAGAAAAAATAATAATAATAAACCAATAAAGCATAACATTTCCAGATTATAATATCAATATTTCATATAATATTAACTTCATATCTTGTCCCTACTTCTCTTTTCCATCCAAATTATTTATTAATTAAAATTTTATTGCCTTTTATCAATACACAAAATCCAAAAAAAAAAGCATATATATCCTTCCATATCTTATTACCATTTTCAATAACATTCTTTGTCTGTTCTATTTCCAATTATCCATTCATCTTTTTTTTCTTTTACTATACTTCTCCTGTACACCAATTGGAGTAACATCTATAACTCATTACCCTAACTTAGAAATACTACATATAGCAATCTTTCTTGGGATTCTGTTTAAAAAAAATTCTAAAATTACATAATAAATTTTATATTCTAAATATACATATAAAAACACACTCTTATATACCCTCCAGAATCCCTCTTTTAATCTAAATTAAATTCACCCATTATCTCTAAATAAACTTTTTTTCCTTAGGTCTTGCTTCCCCACATTAAGGCTTCTCCTCCCCCCCCCCTTTCTCTCTTGCTTATTCTTCTCCTTGCCCTTTCTACCCCTTTGTTTTTTCTCTTCGCTTTTCTTGCTCCTTTTCCTTTGCTTTCTAACCTTGCCTCCATCTTTTCGCTCATTTTTCTCTCTTTTGGTTGTTTTTATAATTCTTAAAATCCCCTTTTTCTTATCCTTTTTCTCCTCCTCTCCGGAAGGGACCCATTGTTCATCAAAGATGGCTTCTTCTTCCTCTTCTTCCTTGTCCCAGTCCTTCTGCTGCGTAATCAACTTTTCAAAGGAACATAACGCCATTTCTAAGAATTGAAACAAAGCGCCCAAAGTATCTTCTTTTTTATATTTTTGATATTCAATCTCTAGTTCATCCACAGACGATGCCATTATGAAAAGGGAAACTTTTTCCAAAACAACCACAAGAATTTTTAATCAAAGACAATCAAAAGCAATTAAAAAAAGAAAAAAAGTTCCAAAAGTTAATACTTTTCTTCCTTCTTCTCTTTCTCTTTCTGAATTAATTTTTAATCAAAGAGGTCCAATTACCATATATCTTCTTTTGGGATCCACCAAGACGTTCTAATCAATCTCCTCCTTTTTCAGCTTCTGCTCCAATTTTTTTTTTTTCTCCCTTCCCACTTGCAATGAGAATTTTAATAATCAAAAATCCATACCTCCAGCAGAGATTTTCCAATTTCTCACATTTTTCAATGTCCAAAAATCCCTTTGTCTCTTATCTTAGCTTTCAAAACAATCCACTTTCAATGTCTAATATATCCAAATATTTCTGCTTTTTCCGTGGGGTGGGAGAGTAAAAAAAAAAAAAAAAAAATTCCCTTTAACAGCTTCTCTGCCGCTTTTCGCTCTTCTTAGGGATACAATGTATCCTCCAGCAACAAACAGCTCAATTCCAGGCAATTTAAAAGGTGTTACTTGACCCGGCTCAGACAGAACTTTCACTCTTCACACTTCCTCCAGCACAGTTCTTACCCGGTTGCTGGCTTCTTCGTGGCGGCCATTGCTGACCGCCGCTCCACCGCCTTGGGAAAAAGGGGTTTTCCCGGAGAAAGGGGGGGTCTGCGATGCCCCCACCTCCCTTTCCGACTCCCCTCTGTCTTCAGCTGTCCCTACAGGGCAGCCATATCCCCCTGACCCATCTGGATCGGGGGTACCTCGACGGCTAGCACAGCAGGAATCGCGAGCTGTCGCGAATTCCTGCTGCCCCGAAGCCACGCAAACCGGAAGTTTTCGGAAAATATGTATTATTTTAAGTGTTATTTAGGGGAAAGTTAAAAAGTTGTCATACTTCAATCTGGGTTTACAGGAGAAATATTGTATTAGATAGAAAGGATAAGTCGGTGATTGAAAGAAAATGGACCAAAGATGCAAATAAAATTATTTAATCGAGATGGAATAAATAAAATAGAATCAAAAGAATGACTAGGAGAGAGAAAATATATGGAAAATAGAGAATGTTAAATAAGATATGAGATAGTATATTAGGTGAGAATAAACTTTGATTGATGTCTGTATAAAAAGAGTTAACCCGGGGTAAGGCGCCTTCCAAAAAGAAGTTTTATGTATTTATGTTTTGTGGAATGTTTGCTTAAGTTTGACAGGATGTGGAAGAATACTAATGAAATTATATTCAGTGAGTATATAATTTTAAGGCAGAAGAAGTATGATTAAATAGAAGGAAAGGGAGTAATAAAGAGAAGTTTGGAAAAGATATAAAGTTGATTAGATAAGATAAATATATAGAAATGTGATAATTTGGAATTATCTTCTTAAACAAGATGGTTTATTTGTTTCTTTTAGAAAAGATATTTTATGTTACTACATCCTATGTTTTGTTTGTGTGTGTAAAAAAAAAAACTAATAAAGTTTGTTCAAAAAAAAAAAAAAGGAGTTCCAATGTCATTTCAGACAAATGGCCGTCGTAAGTCAAGGACAGCAATGTTCAGAGTCCCCCTGTGAGGAAGATGGTTGTTCTGACCAAGACTGTTCCTGAGACCGTAATTAAGCACATGCTCAGTTAAAACAACTCTTTGTTTTTTTGCAATGCTGGGAATTATGAGCATTCCCAGCCAGTAATGAGTCCCAAAGAGTTCCTTGAGATAAGCACCCACCTTTCTCTCCTCTGCATGGCTGCCAACAACTAAAGTGCCAAATGAACTGTAAAAAAAAAACCCAACTGAAGTACAAAGTCCACACAGAGCTTCAAGGTTTAATCCGAACGTTGCTTCCTGCAAAGGTTTTGTCACCTTGGCCTGACTTTTATCCCTAAGGGGAGAGGCGATCATCTCCCAGCCTTGCTCCTGAATTGCCCCTTTTGTCTCAGCTGCTCTTGCCTTCTAGCAGCTCTGCGCACACGCGCCCTGGGAATAGGCTCCCCTGGCTCCTATTCCTAGCTGCTGCCAGGCTCTGGTGGCTCCAGAGGCAGCACCGCACTCCCAGATGGCTCCTGGCCCCATCCCTGAATCGGACGCAGGACCCTCATCCGAGTCCTCTCCAGACTCCCGGACTGCTCCCCGTTCTTCCCCACTGTCCGGCTCCGCTACTATCTCCGCACTGGCTGCCATTGAACCACAACAGGTGGGCGGTCCTTAAATGTGATAAATACAGGTAGACTCACCCTCCAAAAAATTATGTCACAAAGCGAGACAGGTGTTAAAAGTGAGTTTTGCGGGAGAAGGCGGAGCTTCGTTCTGGTGATACAGCTGCGATCTCGGGGCTCTGAGATCGTAGCCGATATTTTCGCCCCTGGTCGGTCCTAACAGACCTAAACCGTCCCGTAGAGACGGTGATCGTGAAGGGCATTGTTCCAGGATCCCAGAGATATCGCAAAATCTCTGGTTTGATCCGGAAGAAGCCCTTTTGCTGGCAGCGGAGAGGCAGCCTCCATAGCTGCTGAAGTCGGGACAGCTCCGGAAAGAAAGTGATTGGAGTGAAGTGTGTCGGCTGGGTGAGAAAAACTCTTTTGTGCTGTAAATTCGCTGAGGTTGGAAAGTTCACCCGGGATAAAGAAGAAAGCTGTGAGATTTTTTTTTGACTGAAATTGTTTTGAGCGGCGTTTTTTAAAGTGATGTCAAATTGAGGCTTGGGTTTTTTTTTTTTTCTTTTCTTTATACTTTTTGGGAAAGATTTTACTGTGACTTTGTAGGTAACCAGATTGAATTTTCTCTTATATATATTTTTATGCTCCCTTTGATTTTATGCTCCCTTTGATTTTTTAACTTTCTTTAGGATAGAGGCTCCCTTTGGCTATTTTTTCCTTTTTTTCTGTATATATTATTCCTTTTTTCTGGCGGGGGGGGGGAGAAAGAGCATTAAGAAACTTTGTAACACTGCCAACTAGAGGCTTGAAAGTATCTTCATTTGAATTGGAGAGAATTGCAAAAAGACCTCATCTCAAGGACTTTTTAACGTGATAAGATAGAGGGAGAACACAGCAAAATATTATTGCAGGTGCTTTCCTGGACTGTTATCAACAACACTTGAGGTTTGGCTTTGAAGCTGCTGGAGAAGAGAGTCATAACAAGAGCCTTGGATAAATAACAAAGTGCAGTGTGTCTTCTTATATATACCCCATTCGCTAGCCTTTTTCTAAATTTTAATTTTAGTAATATTTTTATTTTTGCCTTTTATTTAAAAGGGAAAGCCTCAGAGTTTTTTCTTTTTTCTTCTTTATTTTTCTTTTCTTTTTTATTGGGACTTTTTTGCTTTTCATATTTATGTTTTTGGACTACTTTGTTGTTGTGGTTGTTTTTTTTTTTTTTTTTTTGGATTATTGAGACTTTTTAATTGGATTAAGGTGTGAAGAATCTGAAGGAACTTTTTGTTTTTTTTTCTCTTTTTGCTTTTTCTTTTTTCTTTTTTCTTTTGCTCTTAATCAATATTATTATTTTTGGATTTGTTTGTTTTTTCCTTTCTATTTTTTCTTTTTTTATGGTGGACTATCTCGTAATTGGATTAGGGTCTAGTAGAACCTGAAGATCTTTCTTCTTCCTTTTTTCCTGTTTCTTCTTTGGTTTCGTGTTTTTTACTATTGGAGTTCTCCATTTTGGATTATAATTGGCTGCTCTACCAGTTGGATTAAAAGTCAAGAAGAATTTGAAGTTTTGGAAACATTGAAATGAGCAGGAAACCAATACCATCTGGCATTTCTGCTTCTACCGCTGCTTCCCCACCAGCTGGAGGACAACGTTTAATTCAGACAATGTTGAAGCAAGATAAGGAACAAGAAAAAGTAACTTTACAGATGATTATGCAAGGAATCCAAGATCTCAAGACAAAATCAGATATCATTGAACAAAGAACAGGAAATATTGAACAAAGAACAGAAAATATTGAACAAAGAATAGAAAATATTGAACAAAGAGCAGAAAATATTGAACAAAGAATAGAGAAGACTGATGAAAAAGTGGAAAATATTAAACAAATGATGGTTAAGTATGAGGAGAGATTCCAAAAAATTGAGGAAGAAGGAAAACAAAGAGAGAAGAAGATTGGAAATATTGACAGCAGACTAACAGCGGTTGAACAAGAAAAAGGTGGGATGTTGAGGTGGGAGATGGAAAGGTCAGAATTTTACCTCAGATTTCAAAATATAGAAGAGGAAAAAGGAGAAAATTTGGCAGCGGTAATGATAGAAATTTTGGCAGATGCTTTGGAAATTACAGAGGAAAAGATGATGGATGGAATAGATGAGATATATCGAGTCTATACAAGATATGCGATGAGAAATAAATTACCCAAGGAAGTCCATATTAGATTTACCAAAAAATCCATTAAAACGCAAATATTACAAGTAGTAAGAGAGAAAACACTGAAATACAAGGGTAAAGAGGTTGTGGTTTTAAAACAAATACCCAGAAGAGTGAGAGAGATGAGAAGATAATATCGATTTCTGACCAAAATACTATTGGAAAACGAAGTGAATTATAGATGGCTGATTCCAGAAGGACTAGTGTTTGGGTGGCAAGAGCAGAGATATAGAATTGATTCAATTGAGAAAGCAGAACTTTTCCATGCAGAATTCTTTGGAGAAAGAAGAGAGGAAGCAGAGAAAGAGGCTTTATCAATTGAGTTTCAAGATGAACAACTGGAGACTGAAAAAGAAAAAGGAGCAGCAGGGGGACAGATGGATAATAAAGAACAGCGTGAAGTGAGATCCACGAGAGCTGTTAGACCTAAATATAAAGCATAATCATGGAGGAAAAAAAACTGATTACAATGAATATAAATGGACTTAATTCAGCTGTTAAAAGAAGGAAAACTTTTCATAAATTAGAGAAATTAAAATTTGATATAATTTGTTTACAAGAAGTTCACATTAAAAAACAACATGAACAATTGTTATTACAGCCAAAATTGGGGAAAATATTTACCTCTTTGACTCAATGTAAGAAAAGAGGTGTGGTTTTATACATTAAAGAGGCTATTCCAGCAAAATTGATTTACACGGATGAAGATGGAAGAGTATTAATGGTAGAAATAATGGACAATAATATAAAAATACTCTTGATTGCAATTTATGCTCCGAATGATAAACAAGAAGAGTTTTATAAAAAGCTACACATGAAAATAATTGGACTGGACTATGTTAATATAATTATGATGGGAGATTTTAATGGAATTGTGGACAATAAACTGGACTATATAGCAACAACAACAAAGCAAAATAGAAAGGCTCTCCCAAGGTCTTTTTTTAAAATGACAGATGAATTAACTTTAAAAGATATTTGGAGAGAAAGAAATGTTAAAGCTAAACAATATACTTTTTCTTCAAATAGACATTTATCATGGTCCAGATTAGATATGATTTGGATCTCAACAGAACTAATATCTAATATTAAAGAAACAAATATTGAAACAAGTAATTGGGCAGATCATAGCCCAATGACAATTCAATGGAAGGGACAAAAAAAAAGATCGAGATGGACATTAAATAATACTATTTTAAAGGAGAAAGATTTTACACAATGGATGGAGAAGGAATTGGCTTTTTTCTTCAGAGAAAATAAAAAAGAAGATACTTCAACGCAAAATGTGTGGGATACAATGAAGGCATACGCTAGAGGTTTGATAATAGATTATACAAGAAAAAAGAATATTAGGAAAAGGCAAGCTTCTAAGGCCTTGGAAGATGAGTATAAAATTCTTGAAAAAGAATTACAGAAAATGCCACAGAAAAAGGATATTAAATTGAAGCTGGATGTAATTAAACATAAAATGGAATTAATAGAGAAAGAAGAACTGACACAGAAAATTAGAAACTCTAAACAGAATTATTTTGAAGATGCAAATAAACCAGGTAGATGGCTAGCATATAAATTGAGAAAAGAGAAGGAATCAAGAAAAATATTGAAGTTAATAGATGAACAAGGCCAAGTTTGTTATGGGAATAAGGAGAAAAAAGAAATTATTCGAGATTTTTATGGGCAATTATATAAACAAGAGAATATTGATGAAGAAAAAGTCAAACAGTATTTACAGGAAGCTAATTTACCAAAGATACCTAAAGAGACTGAAGAAATGCTAGAAAGCAATATAACAATGATGGAACTAAATGAAGCATTTAAGAGACAAAATAATGGGAAAGCTCCGGGTCCAGATGGGCTTCCAGTAGAATTTTATAAAACATTTCAAGAATTATTGAGCATCCCATTGTTAGAAGTTATGAATTAAGTTATGTTAAAAAAGATGATACCTAAAACATGGTCAGAGGCTTATATTACACTCATACCAAAGGAAGAGACTGACCCATTGCAAATTAAGAATTATAGACCTATTTCTTTATTGAATGCAGACTATAAAATTTTTGCTTCAATCTTAGCAGAAAGACGTAAAAAATATTTAAATAATTTTATTCACTCAGATCAAAATGGATTTCTGCCAAAGAGACAAATTAGAGACAATATGAGAGTAATCTTGGACACTTTGGAATACTATGAGGCTCATCCTGAAAAGCAAATGGCTTTGATATTCCTAGATGCTCAAAAAGCATTTGACAACGTGAACTGGAGATTTATGTTATTATTATTATTGGAGCAGATGGGTTTCGCTAAAAAATTTATTCAAGCAATAGAAGCTATATATAATAAACAGACAGCAAGGGTAATGATGGAGGGGGAACTTACAGATTTTATTAACATAAGGAAAGGCACAAGACAAGGATGCCCTCTATCTCCTTTGCTATTTGTGTTGACCTTGGAAGTGTTGAATAGAAATATTAGGGATGATAAAAGCATAAAAGGAATGAAAATTAAGAAGGAAGAATTTAAGCTACAAGCTTTTGCTGATGACTTAGCTTTTATTTTGGAAGATCCGCTAGAAACAGCTCCAAAGTTACTGGAAAGGATAGAGGCATATGGAGAGGTGGCTGGTTTGAAAATAAATAAAGACAAAACAAAGATTTTGACAAAGAATATGCTATTGAGACAGAGAGAAGAATTGGCAGATCTTTTGAAAATTCAAGTTACAAATAAGGTTAAGTATCTGGGGATATATTTGACAACAAGATGTAGCACATTAAAGGAGAATAATTATATTAAACTTAAACAACAGATAACTATAGATTTGAAGAAGTGGGAAAACTTGCAATTGTCATTAATAGGGAGAATTTCAACAATTAAGATGAATATCTTACCTAGAATTTTATTTTTGTTTCAAACAATACCAATTAGGCTTGGAAAAGACTATTTTGAAGATTTAAATAAAATTATGTTGAAGTTTATATGGCAAGGTAAAAAAGCGAGAATAAAGCTAAAGCTTTTGCAAGATGCTAGGATTAGAGGAGGTTTTGGTCTGCCTAATTGGGAATTGTATTATCAAGCTGCAAGTTTGATGTGGGTCAAAGAATGGATAACATTAAGGAAACATAGGTTGTTGACATTAGAAGGGCATGACTTGCTGTTGGGTTGGCATGCTTTTTTATGGTATAAGGGAACTAAAACACAGGGTTATTTTAGAAGACATTATGTACGGGAGTCTTTGTGGTTAAATTGGGAGAAGATAAAAAGACAATGTTATTTGAAAATTCCAGTTTGGTTATCGACCATTGAAGCATTCTCCTATCCTATAATCTACAAGAAGGAACAAACAGTTAGATATGGGGAACTTTTGGATGAAAAGGGTGAACTTAAATCGATCCAAAACTTAGAGGAACAAGGTATAAGGATGAATTGGTTTTCATATGCACAAATACATTCAAGGTATGATGAAGATTCCAAAACGGAGGGATTTTATGATAAACAGACTGATTTAGATAAGATCTTGATGGGTACTGATGAGAAGGTGATTAAAAAACTGTATGGTTATTTACTGGGAATGAAATTAGAGGAAGAACAAGTCAAAGAAACTATGATTGTTTGGGGGAAGAATTTTGGATATGGGATTGATTTAGAGAAATGGCAGAAATTGTGGTCTCAAAATTATAAAATGACAATGTCAACAGCATATAAAGAAAACTTGTATAAGATGTTTTACAGGTGGCACTTTCCTCCGACAAGAATAGCAAGAATGTTTAAGAATAAATCTGAAAAATGCTGGAAATGTCATCAGATACCCGGCTCATATTACCATATGTGGTGGACTTGTGAGGATGCTAGAAAATATTGGACTATAATTCGCATGTGGTTGGAAAAAATGACAAAGAAACATATAGACTTGAAACCAGAGATCTTCTTATTGGGAATTTTACCTGATATATATAGTAAAGATTTGAAATACCTGATTGTAAATGTATTAACAGCGGCCAGGATTGTATTTGCTAAAAATTGGAAGAATGAGAAAATACCATTACAGGAAGAAATTATTAAGAAAATATTGGAATGTGCTGTGATGAGCAGATTGACATTTGAAATTAGAGAGCAAGAGGATAAACAATTTTACGAAATTTGGGATCTTTTTTACAAATGGCTAGATGATAAAATACGATAATAGAATATTTAGAAAGATAGTAAGGAATATCTTTATTTTGCTATTATTTTGCCATTTGATATTATATTTATAAAGGATTTTTTAGGATTGATTTGATATGACTAGATGATTTGTTATAGAGTAAACTGGTTTAAAGTATTGTTAGCTCATAAAGCATGAATGATTAAAAATATAATCAAAAACTTCTTTTTTAGTGATATTAGCATATATAAGTTTGGATTGACAATATGAGTTGTTATGTAACATAATTGTAATTGAGACTACAGAATGAATGCACAAAAATGATGAACCAACTGACACACTGGATGTACATATAAGAGTTGATGTTTTTATGTTTTGTTTGTCTTGTTTGTTTGTAGAAAATTAATAAAAACTCTTTCAAAAAAAAAAAAAAAGCGAGTTTTGCCCCATTTTACGGCCTTTTTTGTCCCAGCTGCTAAGTGAGGTGTTGGAGACCTGAATCTGGCCATTGACTTGGCTCGTCAGACGGTTGCCAAAGAAGATGATGTGACCCCCCTCCCCCGGAAGACAGCGCCCATCATAAATAGGAGGCAGAATTTTGATGACGTGACTACGGGGATGCAGCAGGGGTCGTTAAGTGTGAAAACTGGTCCTAAGTCCTTTTTCTTCAGAGCCTTTGTAACTTTGAGCAGTCACTAAATGGAAATGTTGTAAATCAAGTTTTACCTGTAAATGGATGGATGGATTAGGCATCATCTGTCTCTTTTTATGCCTTTCACTTTCATTTTTTTTTTGTAAATCCCTCCCTCTCATCTCAAGGTGGACAAACCTTGTGTCAGGGTTCCGCCGATTGCCCGAATTAAATTGTGAGCTTCGAGTCAAGGTTCAGAAGAACCCAAAAGATTGATGAGGAGCAACAGGTTGGCATTGACACGTATGTAGCCCATTCTTACATGTCATTTACGTGTGACCCTGTTCCCCCCCCACTCCCTCTGGGGTGTGTCATCAATCAGATTCTCCAACGAAGGATTTTTGTGGGGCGGAAGATCTGGTAACCTGGGCTACAATCTTTGTAAGAGAAGTGTGGAATGTACTTCTAGTTTTAATGGCCATACTGCTCCTACACATTCCGCCCCCCTTCTCCCTTTGCAACTCGAAAAAAAAAGGCACAGGAAGGTTTTACGAATTGACCCCCAGTTAATGTCCCTACAAACCACCTGATCAGTGGTGGGATTCAATATTTTTTTTTACTACCGGTTCTGTGGGCGTGGCTTGGTGGGCATGGCCATGTGAATGGGTAGGCGTGGCTTTTCTTTGCATTTTTGCAGAGGAACCTCTGGGGGGGAGGTGTTTGCTCCCAGAAGGCTCCTCTGGGGCTCAGGAAGGCAAAAAATGGAGAAGGGGGCCCTGAGCCCCTCCCTCCATTTTTTGCCTTCCTGGGCCTCAGCAAGAGGAATCCCGGCACAGCTGACCTGCTCCGTCTCCGACCGGGGCTGTTTCACCCCTTGTGCTGGTTAGACAGTATATAGCTAGTTTGGGAATGAGAGCTGTCCCCTTAAGGGAATGCCTCATGGGAAATGTAGTTCATGTCATGTGGTCACATCTGTACTCCTGATTGGTCACTGAATTGACCTCTGTTTGGGGTGGGGGGAGTTTTGTTCATTCTTACCTGGACCCAGCAACGTGCTGGAGTCTTCCCTTGCTGTATCATTATGGGATGAAGATAACTATCTTTTTACACTATGAAGACAACAATGCAAAGATTGGACATTAGATGAATCTCAGCATAACTGTGAGTTAACCTTGAGGATGCTTGATCTAATCCAATAAATAAACTTTGTATGGAAGCCTTTGTAGTGTTTAGCTCCTTATCCCAGGTATTTTGGGAAGATAAATATTGCTTGGGACAAGATACCCCTCCTTAGGCAACCTGGTGGCCCTCAGCTCCCCGGGGATCACCATATTGATGCCGAAGTTAGTGCACACACCCGATCGGCATAGCCCACTGCAGCCCAGAATTCCTGAGCTCAAGCGATCTGCCAACCTCAGCCTCTGGAGTAGCTGGATTACAGGCTCGCACCACCACGCCCGATCGTATGAACAGCTGATTGTCAGGAGGGGGGAAAAAAGGAAGCTGATTGTCAGGAGGGGCAAGCATCGGGTGGGCGGGGCAAGCAAGCCAGCAGCGACCAGGCGACCAGATTGGGGGACGTGGCCAGCCAGAACTTACTACCAGTTCGGTAACCCACGCCAAATCCTTGCTACTGGTTCGCCCGATCTGGTTCGAACCGGCTGAATACCACCACTGTACCTCAGCAGTCGCCAACCAGTGGGCCACGAGAAAATTTTGGTGGGCCACAGAGAAATCTCACCCCCAGAGCATCCCCCCCGAAGCAATTAATCCAGGCTCCGCAGAAACACAAGGCTGCTCAGCCCACACATGGCCCGCAGGAACCCTCCCCGCCCACTCACTCCTTACCCAGCAAACTTGTCTGCTAAATTGCTATTTTTCCTTTTTCTGGCTATCAGCTGTTCTGCTGTGCCGGGAGATTTAGATTAGTTAGGAAGCAGGAAATGGTTGGATTTCTTGCTTTCTAGCTAGTCTTAAGATCTTCGGCTCTGCTTTTAAGCACAGCCGAACCTCCCTTAGGACTGAAGGTGCTATTATTCAGTGCAGATCACCGCAAGCAAATTTTATGTGACAGACTGAGCTAGCCAATGGTAGATAGGTAGATTAGTGAATGAATCTGTGAGCAACTCAATCTGCCTGCCTGCTTTGTGTGATTTTGGGTAAAAGTTGCTCTTTTTTTAATAAAAAAATCAATATTTATATAAATATTTATAATATTCACATACAAGCCATGCCCAGTCAGTCACATGACCACCAAGCCACACCGACAAATTAGGCCACATCCACAGAACCAGTTAGTGGTCCCTGGGATTTAAAATTATGAGTTTGATGGTCCCTGAGGTCCAAAAAGTTGGCAACCCCTGCTGTACCTGATCCATTCAGGTGGGGTTAGGGTTAGGGTTAGCATGGGCAGGTAGGACAAGAGGAAATATGGCTAGACTACATTTATCACATTATTTTTGATGGGGTATTTTTTTTAATAGATGGTAGGAATGTAGTTGACGTAATGTAACTTGGATTTCAGCAATGTGAAAAAGTTTGGAGTCTCTTTGCACTCACAACAAGCTAAGGCCAGGCCTCCTTGAATTGTGTTAACTCTTACCTGCCGCTAATTTGCCTTGATGGGAGGAACATGGGCCAGTCCCAGAGTCTGGGGAAGGCTCCGACGAGGGCTCTGTGTCAGAGGCAGAGATGGGGCCAGAGCTGTCTGACAGTTATCAGCTGCCTTTGGAGTCAGAGATCAGTGGGGAAGAAGAACAGCTGGAGCCTGTTCCCAGTGTGCGCATACACAGAGCTGCCAGAAGAAAGGAACAGCTGAGGAACAAGAGGCAGAGATGGGGCCAGAGACGTCCGACAGTTATCAGCTGCCTTCGGAGTCGAAGATCAGTGGGGAAGAAGAACAACTGGAGCCTGTTCCTGATGTATGCATGTGCAGAGCTGCCAGGAGAAGGGAACAGTTAAGGAACAAGGGTCGACTCGGGAGTAAAGTCACAGGTGAACACTGAATGGCCCCTGATAAAGGTCTGTGGTTGCAATTCACCCTTGAAAGACTGCTTGCCAGGGCTTTTCTGGATAAACCAAGGTCAGAACAAGAGAGGTCGTAAAATGGGGCCAAACTCAATTTAGCCAGTCTTGCTTAACAATGGACCCCCATTGTGGTTCTAAGTCAAAGGACTAATTTGAAGAACCCCAGTTCCTGATTTATTTTTTTTGGCACCGGACGCTACCAGGACAACAACACCCCCCCCCCCCATCCACGGCCGGTGCAGCCCTACCTTCCGAGTGATGGGAGAGGATGAGCAGGTTGATGCAGGAGGCCCCAGCGCCGGATCCAAAGATGGTGATGCGCTCCGGGTCGCCCCCGAAATGACCAATGTTCTCGTTCAGCCACCTCAAGGCCTGGATCTGGTCGAGGAGGCCGTAGTTCCCCTTGGCCGACTGGTTGCCGGTGCTCATGAACCCTGTTGCAAGGAAAAGGAAGAAATCAGAAAACCGGGAAGAAGGATTGGGGTACAATGGTGCCACCAGGGGTGGGGTTCAACTTTTTTTAGCCACCAGCTCTGGGGGTGTGGCTAGGTGGGCGTGGTCATGTGACTGGGTGGGCGTGGCTTCTTCTTCTTCTTCACAGCACAACCCTCCCCCGCATTTTTTGGGCCTCCTGGGCCTCAGGGAAGCCTCCTGGGCGAAGCAGTAAGGCGGCAAGGGGGATCCCACACAGCTGATCGTCAGAACAGCTGATTGTTCTCTCCTTCTTCCTCTCCTTCCTTCCTCCTCTCCTTCCTTCCTCCTCCTCTCCTTCCTTCCTTCCTTCCTCCTGGGCACAGTTGATCGTCTCAACAGCTGATTTTCAGGAGGAGGGGGAAAAAAAGAAATACCATAATGAGTGACTGGGCAGGGGAGAACACAGCGATGTCGGGCATGCGCAC
This sequence comes from Hydrophis major, assembly GCA_033807585.1. Classification (NCBI taxonomy): domain Eukaryota; kingdom Metazoa; phylum Chordata; class Lepidosauria; order Squamata; family Elapidae; genus Hydrophis; species Hydrophis major. Next base: position 152,631 of record JAUCBL010000083.1, read on the forward strand.
AATGTTGCGCATGTGCGATAAAGACTCACTGGGTGGGGAGGGGAGGGCGGAGAAGGGCGAGGCCAGCCAGAGCCATGATTTGCAGATTCTCCGAATTGCACAGAATCGTAACAACCAGTTCTATAGAACCGGTCCGAACCAGTCAAATTCCCACCCCCTGGTTACCCAACTCCCAGAATTCCCCAGCCAGCAAGGGTTTACCAGAATTTAGCAATGGGCAGGACAAGAAGAAATATGGCTTGACTACCTATATCAGTGGTGACTAACCATTTTGGGTTCCTGTGCCGAAAATTGCATGCGTGCTCACTCACTTGCCAGCACCCAGAAGCCAATGCACATGGGAGGGGGCCTCCACATCCCCTGCGCATGCACACGTGATCCCCTGTCACCCCCTTACCCGCACTGCGCATGCGCGTGCCTCCCAGCTGATTTTCTGCCCTTTTTCGGCCTCCCAGAGGCTCAAGGGAAGCCTCTGCAGCCTTTGGTGGCCGAAAAAAGGGCCAGTTTCATCACTATTTTTGGAAATACACAAAATGATGAAACAGGCCTGTTTTTCAGCCTCCAAAGGCTGCAGAGGCTTCCCTTGAGCCTCTGGGAAGCTGAAAAAGGGACCAAAAATCAGCTGGGAGGTGTGCGCATGCGCAGTGAGGTAAGTTTGCCTGGGGCTCACGTGCCGTAGGTTCGCCATCCCGGGCCTATACTGCATTTTTTTAAAATAAATAGATGGTGGGAATGTGGCCACCATAATATACCTTGATTTCAGCAAAGTGGAAAAGTAACTGATGAAAAGCTACATTAATAAACAGGTCAAAGGTGGGCTAAATGAAATGAAAATTAAGTGGGACGCTGGTCTGCTGGGGAATTCTGGGAGTTGAAGTCCACCCGCCTTTAGAGGGGGCCAAGGTTGAGAAACACTGATTAGAGCAAGGCTGTTCCAAACTTGTGGACTCCAACTCCCAAAATTCCCTAGCCAGCAAGGTTTTACCAGAATTTAGCACTGGGCAGGACAAGGATTGTAGGTTGACTACCTTATATTACACTTTTTTGGACTGGGCAATTTTTTTTTGGTGGGAAGGTGGCTGATGTCATATTCCTTGATTTTTCCAAACATGGTGATTTTTAAAACTTGTGGACTCCAACTCCCAGAATTCCCTAGCCAGCAGAATTTAGCAATGGGCAGGACAAGAAGAAATATGGCTACGCCGCATTGATCACCATTTCATTTTTTCATAGAGTAACTTCTTGAAATAGATGGTGGGAATGGGGTCGATGTAATCTACCTTGATTTCAGCAAAGTGAAGAAAAAAAAAAGCCATGGTAAGCTGAATTAATCAAAGAGTTAAAGGTGGGCTAAGATGACAAGGTGGGCTAAGATGATGTGCTGGCTGGGGCATTCTGGGAGTTGAAGTCCACCCATCTTATAGGGGGCCACGGTTGAGAAAAACAGAGGAGGGGTCAGCAAACGTGGCCCCTTTTAAAGACTTGTGGACTTCAGTTCCCAGAATGCGTCCCAAGCCAGCAATGTCCATTTCCCATTTTAATTGTCATACCTGGCTTGGGGCATTCTGGGAGTTGAAGTCCCACAAGTCTTAAAAAATGGCGGAAATGGCTTTCGCGTCTCATTTTAAACTAAAGGAGCAGCAATCAATGGGAAAGCATCTTTTCATATCTTTTCTTCTCCTTTTTCTTTCTTCTCCTCTTCCTATCTTTCTTTCCCTTTTTCTTTCTTTCTCTTTTCTTTCTTTCTCTTTTTCTCTTTCTTTCTTTTTCTCTTTCTTTCCTTCTTTCTCTTTTTCTCTTTTTCTTTTTTCTCTTTTTTCTTTCTTTCTTTCTTTCTTTCTTTCTTTCTTTCTTTCTTTCTTTCTTTCTTTCTTTCTTTCTTTCTTTCTTTCTTTCTTTCTTTCTTTCTTTCTTTCTCTGGTTCTCTCTCTCTCTCTCTCTCTCTCTTTCTTTCTTGCTTGGGCTCAACATTTGCATTGCCTTCCAAAATTCATAATCCCTCCTCTGTCCCGGGGCTCTTTTGCTGGAGATTACGAGGCCCAGGCCATTCATTATTCAACACTTTCTGAATGAAATATTAATTTCTGCTGTGTCTGGGTAAAAATTTCACGCCCAGAGAGGGAGGTGAAAAGGGGAGAAGGAGGAGGAGGAGGAGAGGAGCCACACCCCACGCCAATGCGACAGACGGTGCTCATTTTAAGGCCGCAGCCCTTACGCCCAAGCCAGCATCATTTGGCCTCCAAAACCAGGAGTCCTCCATCTTGGCAGTGGCACAACCATTTTGTTGTACTACAGGGCCCATCCTCCACAGGAAATGGTTGCACAAGGAGGCTTCAGGGCAAAATGCAATGTTTTTAATAATATGCTGTTCCAGATTTTGTGTGTGTGTGTGCATGTGTGTGTGTGCATTGGTTAGGAGAACAAGGAAAACATGAGATTGTCCACACAGGACCAGGTAGGAAAAAATAATTGAAAATCAGGGATTGTGTGTTTTATTGCACAACAATGCTGCAGGGTAGGAATTGGGCCATCCCAAACAACCGTTTTGAAAGCCATCCTTTACCTCCCACAGCCCTTAAGTCCGTGTTTCTCACCCAGTCTATATGTGTACTTAGGCAAGAAAAACCCAAAGTCCACATGTAGACCTATAGGTGAAACCAGGCTCAATAGCAGTCACTGTAATAAGAGATCTTGGAGTCTTAGTGGACAACCAGCTAAATAGGAGCCAGCCGTGTGCAGCCGCCGCCAAAAAAGCCAATGCAATCCTAAATTGCCTTAACAGAGGGATACAATCCAGATCAACGGAGGTGCTACTACCACTCTGTAAAGCCTTAGTAAGGCCACACCTTACCACACCTTCATCCAGTTTTGTTCACCACATTACAAAAAAGATGTTGAGACTCTAGAAAGAGTGCAGAGAAGAGCAACCAGGATGATGAGGGGACTGGAGGATAAAACATATGAAGAACGGTTGCAGGAACTAGGCCTGGGTAGTCTAGGGAAAAGAAGGACCAGGTGAGGCAGGAGAGCAGTTTTGCAATATTTGAGGGTGGAGGGTTGGACTAGATGACCTAAAAGATCCCTTCCAACTCTGTTAATCTGATTTTAATGAACAAAAGGACCAGGGGAGGCAGGAGAGCAGTCTTCCAATATTTGAGGGCGGGGGGGTTGGGCTAGATGACCTACAAAGTCCCTTCCAACTCTTGTTTAAAAATAGACTTGTGGGTTTCAATTCCCAGTACACACACACACACACACACACACACACACAATTCCAGAAGAAAGTTAAAATGCAAAATGCAAGTCTTAAAGGGGCCGTGTTTGCTGGCTGAGGAATTCTGGGAATTGAAGCTCACTAGTCTATTTTTAAACATGTTTCTTTTTTTTAATATATTTTATTCCAAAAGAAAGTTAAAATGTAAAATGCAAGTCTTAAAGGAGCTGCATTTGCTGGCCTGGAGGATTCTGGGAATTGAAGTCCTGACGTCTTTTTAAAAAATGGGGTCTAGTTTGGAGAGGCCCTGATTTATGGGAAAGGAAAGGGGTCACCCTCCCTCTCCCCGAGGCAAAGGCCTAGCCTGGGGACCCCCCCCCCCCATACCCAGCACGCCGAGCCGGTAGTTCAGGGTGACAACAATCACATTTCCATACGCAGCCAGCACACTGCCATCAAACATGTTTCCGGTGCCTTCCATGTACGATCCACCATGGATGAACAGCATGACTGGTTTTTTCCCACTGTCTCGGATATCTGTGGGGGGCAAGAAAAATCACCAGCATGAGGCAGAGGAACCCAAGAGAGAGAGCAAGTCCATCCTTTTACACCCCATATCCCCCAATCCTGACCAGGAGAGGCCTATAACCACAACATCTGAAGGCCCTCAAGAAGCCGGAGGTGGCCATCTTGTCTTCTGGAGAACCACTTGGAGTTTTGGTTTTGGACCCAGAGAAGCGTCCATCAACAAGGAGAAGGGTCCTCCAAGCAAAAGAACCTCAGGCCACAAGGTTGGTGGGGAGGCGGGATAGTCTTCTGACCAAGGCCATCTCCAACTACTCAACCCAACCAACCAAGCGGTATTGACCAGCACTGAACAACAATGTGTTAAACCTAGTTTTGGGGAATGGAAACATCTGCAAGAGAGCAACCAAGGAAGCCTTCCACCCAATGAAGAAGCATGGAGGAGAAGCTGCAGTTTGAGGAGAACCCAAGGATCACCTGAGGAGGCCAGGGTGGTCTAGCAGGAGAAGGAGAAGCTTGGCGTGAAGGGGTTGGCAGGAGGCTGAGGAAGGGCTGGAGCAGAACACACTTAGGGAGGGGGAGAGAAAGATGATGACGAGGACGAAGTGGACAGCCCAGGCAGTCAAGAAGATCCAGGGTTTCCCACCAGTAGGGGTTTTTTTGGGGGAGCAACCCAAGGTGATGAAGAGGAAGAGGACCAGTGGGGGGAGGAAGGTGGACAGCAAGAGAAAGGGGGGATGATGAGATGGGCCACCTGGGCCAGGTGGGCATCGCAGGGTGGGTGTGTGTGAAAAGTTTTGAAAGGTCCACCAAACCGAGCTGCCAAACTTTTTGGAGATGATGTTCTGGAGATGATGTTCTCCTGCTTTTAGCCCCCCTCTGCTTTGCAAAACTGGCTCCCGGGTGTCAAAAGAATTCGGGCGGTGGGGGAACCTCCTTGCAAACTGCAAGTCCACCTCTATTTTTTTTTGGGGGGGGAGGAAAAAAAACAACCCAACCCCACCACCAGCCCAATGCCCCCCTCTCTCCCCCTCCCCCCCCACACCAAACCCCTGATTCCTGTTTTTAGGTCACATCCCATTTCCATGGCAACCCAGAGCCTAATTAATGCAGCGCAAGGGGGGAGCGTTAATTAGGCGCACGAGGAGGCCTTAATTAGCAGTTTCCATTCAGCCCCTCCCTTTGTCTTTCCTGAGGGGAAGGAGCGGGAAGGGGGGGTGAGGAAAGGGCACCCCCGCTGCATCTGCATGAGGGCACTCTTGATGCACAGCTGTCTCAGGAGAAGGTCTTTGTAAATTTCTCTCCTTCCTTCCTTCCTGCATCCAATCCTTTCTCTTCCATCCTCTCCCTTGCTCCCTCCCCCTTTCTCTCCCTCTCCCTCTCCCTCTCCCTTCCTCCTTCCTTCCTTCCTTCCTTCCTGTTCTGTCCCCTCATTTGAATTCTTGAGATCCCCACGGTTTGATTGGCCAAAGCGCGGGGCGCTCTGATTGGCTAGGTGAGCCACGCCGATTGGCTCGCTGAGAATCTCCCGCGATTGGTCAATTCGAATTGTGGAAGATTCAAAGCGGTGCCATTGGCCGCGGCCACCGCGGCTTGAAAATAAAAAGCCGCGAAGTTTTCCTGTAGCCTCAGTTCGGTTCCGGACTAATAAAAAGAGCTTGAAACACAGTCACCGACTCCTGGCTTCTGTCCACGCGGACATAACACTTCCTTTCCTTCCTTCCCCATCCCTTCTTCTTCCTTCTTCCATCCCATTCTTTCTCTTCCATCCTTTCCCTTGCTCCCTCCCCCTTTCTCTCCCTCTCCTTTCATCCTTCCTTCCTTCCTTCCCCATCCCTTCTTTCCTTCCTTCCTTCCTCCATCCCATCCTTTCTCTTCCATCCTTTCCCTTGCTCCCTCTTCATCCTTCCTTCTTCCTGTTCCTTCCTTTCTTCCGCCCTTTTTCTTTCCTTCCTTCCTTCCTTCATCCCATCCTTTCACTTCCATTCTTCCTCCCTTCCTCCCTCCCTCCCTCCCTCCCACTTTCCCTCCCTTCCTCTCTCTCCATCCTTCTTCCTTCCTTCCTTCCCCATCCCATCCTTTCTCTTCCATCCTTCCCTTGCTCCCTCCCACTTTCTCTCTCTCCCCCTTCATCCTTCCTTCCTTCCACCCTTCCTTCCTTCCTTCCTCCATCCCATCCTTTCTCTTCCATTCTTCCTCCCTTGCTCCCTCCTTCTCCCTCCTTCCTTTTCCTTCCTTCCTTCCTCTCTCCCTTCTTTTCCTTCATTCTTCCATCCCATCCTTTCTCTTCCATCCTCCCTCCCTCCCTTCTTCCTTCCTTCTTCCAATGGCTGTTTGCAGTTAAAATGGACTTTCTATTACTTTCTCCCTGCTGCTAAATGATTCCTGCCTTGAGTTGGGGGAGTGGGGTTAGACTAAAAGACAACGCTCCCTGTTCAATTAAGCATGTCAAGGGAACAGGGTTGTTTTCCTTTCACTCACGAGGCTTGAGGGGTGACCTTGGCAATGCCCATGGGGCAGGACCTCCCAAAATGGCTGACCTACCTCCCCGAACTCCTTAGCCAACCATATTCACAATGAGTGGCAGTGAGCGACGGTATTAATTGTACACAATGAATTGAATGCATTAATAGTTTCAATCAAATTCTATTGATGGGCTGGCCTTGCTTACCTCTCCTACCACCACAAGCAGATTACTACACCCACGTCTGAATACATCCTCACCCACTGTCTTCTATGTTCAAGTTCAAAGATCAATTCCCACAATTCCTCGTGCACCAAACAACCTTATTGACTTGTAAGATGTATGGATTTCAACTCCCAGAATTCCCTGGCACAAATTCATTCCTTTTGAGATGTTTATTGTGGCACGCTTAACTCTCCTGCAATCCCTTCCTCTGCAATCTCTCTGCCCTAGGGCAGTGGTCACCAATCAGTGTCCCACGGCCCACTGGTGGTCTGCAAGAAAACTTTGGTGGGCAGCAGATAAATGTCACCCCCAAAGCAATTAATCCAGGCTGCACAGAAACACAAGGCTGCTCAGCCCACATGGCCCGTAGGAACCCTCCCCACTCACTCCTTACCCAGCAAACTGGCCTGCTCAATTGCTATTTTTCCTTTTTCCCTGACCATCAACTGTTCTACTGTGCTGGGAGATTTAGATTAGCTTGGAAGCAGGAAACGGTTGGATTTCTTGCTTTCTAGCTAGTCTTTAGATCTTCGGCTCTGCTTTTCAGCACAGCCGAACCTCCCTTAGGACTGAAGGTGCTATTATTCAGTGCAGACTCACTGCAAGCAAATTTTATGTGACAGACTGAGCTAGCCAATGGCAGAGAGATAGATCTCTGAATGATTCTGTGAGAGACTCAATCTGCCTGCCTACTTTGCCTGATTTTAGGTAAAAGTTGCTCTTTTTTAATAAAAAAATCAAATTTATATAAATATTTATAATATTTACATACAAGCCATGCCCAGCCGACATGACCACCAAGCCACACCCACAAATTAGGCCACATCCACAGAACCGGTTAGTGGTCCCTGGGATTTAAAATTATGAGTTTGGTGGTCCCTGAGGTCCAAAAGGTTGGCGACCCCTCGACTAGATGATCTCCAACGTCCCTTCCAACTCAGTTATGCTCTTAAGGAATGGTTCTCACGCGTTCAAGTTGTATGGACTCTTTGTTTACTCCCAGCTAGGCACTCCCCACGTGACAATAGGGTGTCTGAAACTTTTTGCTTCTCAGCCAGCGGACCCCCCCCCCAAACATCTGGAAGGTGTCGCAGCTATTCAAGGTACTGCTAAGAGTCCAAGCAGGAGGGAAACAAAGGGAGAGCTAATCTCCAGAAAACTTGTAGGTGGGAAATGTGGCCTCCTGCCAGCCAGCACTGGAAAGCCACCAATGTGCCAGCACATTTCCAAAAGCCATGCCTTGGGGAAATCCCCAAGTCAATTCAAACTTGTTAAGCCTGGTTTCCCCAACCAGGGTTAGGGAGACAAGCTAAACAGAATGTGCAGCGTTAGTCAGATAGGCACACAGATAAATGAGTGAGCTAAGCTTGTATGTTTATTAACATACAGTAAAAATAACAGATACGCTTGTGCTATCAAAAATATAGTTTATTCCATTATGAGTTCATAGCATAGTCAAAATAACAGTCCAATAGTCATGTATCATTTAGTCAGTCCATTCAGGGATATTCAGTTAGCAAAGTCCGTGCAGAATATCCTATGTCAGTTCACTTACAAATCAGTCCTTTGTTTTCTCTCCCGTTTGAGCAATGCAGTCTTGATTCCAAGCAGTAATCAGGGATCATCAAAGCCAGAGAGAGAGCAAGCTGTCGTCTTGCTTCTTTTAAAGTGCTTTCACAACCACTCCCTTAATTACTGTCCCACAGTTAAAGTTGCAGAAACTTTAACATACAAACTATGATTACTTAGTTATTATTTTACCTAAACCAGTTAGGGTAAACAATGTTATCCCTAACAAAACTCTCTCCATATTCTTCTCCTCGTGGAAGCCGGGGAACTGATTTGGGGAGCTGAAACTTCTCGAGAATTTAGGGAAGGAAGTTCACGCTTGTAGAGAGGGCAGCTCATCGCTGGTTCCAATTGTCTTCTCATTCTGTTGGATCATTAATGGGGGGGGGGGTTCTTCAGTTGCCACCATGTGACAATAGACCAGAGGTCTTCAAACTTGACAAGCTTGAAGACATGTGGACCTCCAAGAATTCCTCCCCCAGTCGTGTCAGTTCAGGAATTCTGGGACAGTTGGAAGTCCACCAGCCTTAAACTTGCCAAGTTGGAAGACCGTTGAGATAGATGATAAGATAGATTAGATAGATAGATACTGTAAATGATTGATAGAGATAGATGATAAATAGATGATAGATAACTATAGAAAGGTAGATGATAGACAGACAGATAGATAGATAGATACCCTGTTTCTCCAACAATACGCCCCCCCCCCCAATAGGAAGTCCCAGCATGTTTTATAGGCATGAAATGAAATTAAGCCCCTACCCCCAAATTAAGGCCTATATTAAAACATGCGAAATGGGGGAATGGTGGGGGGGGGCTTGCCATTAGGAAGTACTTTTGTTGCACACCCGGATATGGTGCTACCTGTGTTGACCCCGATACGAAGTGCCCCACCAATGCCGAGGTCAACATCTAAGCCATCACCGCCCGCCCGAAGATGCAAGGGGGGGGAATTAAGTCACCCCCGAAAAGACGGCCTAACCATTTTTTCAGGGCTCAAAAAAAAAAAAGACCCAGTCTTATTATATGAGAAACACGGTAGATAAGATAGATAAGATAGATAAGATAGATCAAGGGTCTTCAAACTTAACAACTTTAAGACTGTTGGACTTCCAACTCCCAGATTTCCTCCCCCAGTCATGTCAGCTCAGGAATTCTGGGAGTTGGAAGTCCACCAGTCTTAAACGTGCCAAGTTGGAAGACCCCTGCGATAGACAGTAGAAGAGGCCAAAAAAAGGACTTCTTCCTAGAAGAAGCATCCCACTTCTGGAAACATCTCCTGGGGAGACATCCTCATGGTGTTGAATCCTGTTGGGATCAGATGGAATACTAGGTTTGTCCTTAAAACATATGAACTGACATATGAGTTTCAGGCCCTCTTCTCTAGGGTTTCGTCCTGATTGTTCTTCTTCGAATTTCATGACACCTTCCTAAGCAACGTTGAGCAACACAAGAGGCCAGAAGACTTCCTAAACTGTTGGGCAACTAAGTTCCCCACAAATAGTCCTTCAGTAGCATCTCAAATGGAGGGATTTGGCCAAAGAGTGATCCCCACTCTCTCTCTCTCCATTCTGGTCTTCCCAGATCATTAGATGTGTTACGTTCACTGATCGGAAAGGAAGGCGCGAGACTTAGTGACTTTCTACCTCTTTATTCATTCCGAGATCAGCTCGGTTCAGCTAGGGTATGCGGCGGCTTATATAGAACTTTCCGGCCAAGCCGCGGCCAATGACACCGCTTTGAATCTCCCGCAATCGGTTTCCTCCAATCGCGGGGGATTCACAGCGGGCCAATCAGTGCAGCTTGCTCGGCCAATCGGGTAGCCACACGTCTTAGCCAATCAGAACGGTTCTTTACAAGAATGCTAATGTACAATACAGAACACCCCTCCCCTCTTGGTATGGTCCTACGTGACGTAGTCCTGTAAGTAGGCGGGGCTCCGTACTTGTCTACTGGACCTGCACAGGTTAGTTGGCGTCTGGTCTTCGAGCGGTTCAGTTGGGTTCTGTGTCGCTCCTTGTCTCATCAGTGGAACCACCTGGAAGGGTGAGCCGGGCCTTTTGCCATAGCTCCCTCCCGGTCTACTCGGGTTGGTTGAGCTGCTGGCTTTGTTGCTGCCGCCTGGCCCCTCCGGGCTGGTTGAGCTGGCTTGGCTGTTCCTCCCAGGTGAGGCTTCGAGTTGTTCGTCTGTTCCTGTTTCGGTTGGTAAGTATTCTTGGTTTCTTTCTTGTGGCGTTTGGTTATTTTGGTTTCCAGGGTTTTCCCTCCCCTCTTGGCTAGTATTGGAGTTTCCCCTTTCCCCTGTGGTTTCTTTCTCCATGTATGCTTGCGTGTCGGTTGTATTTCCCGTGTTGGTTCTCGATCTTAATTGATCGATGTGTCTTTTCCATGTTCGTCCGTCGGTTGTCTGTAGCTGGTACGAGCGGGGACCTGTCATCTGGGTTAGGGTTGCTGGTACCCAGAGTGGGTCCCCTGTGAGGTTTTTTGCGTATACTGCGTCGCCCGGTGTGAATGTTCGGTGTTTGCTAGATGAGTCGGGGGGATTTTCTGGGTTGTATGTGGGGTGCAGTCTATCGAGTGGGGACCTTAATTTTCTTCCCATTAATAGTTCTGCCGGGCTTTTGTTGGTTGTCGTGTTTGGGGTTATGTGCTGTATGAATAGCATTTTATTAATTTTTTCTTGTATTTCCCTGGTTTCTATTTTTTGGATTGTTTTTTTCGTAAATTGGACCATTCGTTCCCGCCCTCCCATTTGCCGCCGGATGTGCTGGCACTGTCAGCGCATGTCGTATTCCCTGTTCCACTAGGAATTTCTCGAATTCCAGCGAGGTAAATTGGGGCCCATTATCTGGTACAATGACGTCTGGGAGGCCGTGGGTTGTGAATAGTCTGTTGAGTTCTTTGGTAACAGCCTCCGTGGTGGTAGTTCTCATGTTGCTTACCTCCAGCCAGTTGGAGTAAGCATCTACCATAATGAGGAAGGTGTGTCCCTTCGTAGGTCTGACGAAATCTATATGAATCCTGGACCATGGTCCCCTGGGGATTTCCCATTCTCGGATTGGGGCGGAGGGGGGGCTTGGCCTGGATGCTTGGCATTGCCTGCATGCTGCCACCCAAGCCTCGATTTGTCTGTCCATCCCCGGCCACCAGGCGTAACTCCTGTCTTAAGGCTTTTGCCCTGACGATGCCCGGGTGCCCCTCATGTAATAACTCTAGGACTTTTTTTTGTAATTTTTCTAATATGACAGCCCTATCCCCCCATAGTAAACAACTCTTTTGTAAAGACAGTTCTGTTTGCCAGTTCCGAAATGTCCTGAATTCCTCGTCGTCGTATTTTTTCGGCCACCCTTTCTCTACCCAATGTAAAACACATTTGTCTTTATTGGTTTCACGGGCAATGTCTGACGCAGTTACGGGTAGATTGGGTAGGGTCTCTATGCTAAGGGTGGACATTGTAGGTGCTGGGTCAGTGTCCAGGTCGGGCAGCGGCGTGCGGCTCAGGGCGTCTGAGTGGGTAATTGTCTTACCGGGTCGGTGGGTTAGCCGGTAGCTGTAGGCGGTGAGGAATTTGGACCACCTTGTCATTCTTGGGGATAGAATGTTTGGGGTGGCCCTGTTTTCTGCCAGGATTCCCAGCAATGGCTTGTGGTCGGTGATGATGGTAAAAGTCCTGCCGTAGAGGTACTCGTGGAACCTCTTTACTGCGGCGACGATTGCCAGAGCCTCTTTGTCCAGCTGACTAATTTCTTTCTGGTTTTGAGAGGGTTCTTGAAAAGGAGGCGATGTGTGCTTCTTTTCCGTCGGGGAGGGTGTGGCTGAGGACGGCTCTGACGCTGAAGGGTGATGCGTCGCATGTGACCGCCAATGGTAGTGTCTCGTTGTACTGGATGAGGACGGCATCCGAAGTGAGCAGGTCCTTGGTTCTGTTGAATGCGGCTTCCTCACGTTTCCCCTAATTCCAGGTGGCTGCCTTGTCCAGGAGTCTATGCAATGGTTCCGCCGCGGTCGCCTTCTGGGGCAGGAAAACATTATAGAAGTTAAGCAGTCCTAGAAATGCCTGTAACTCTGTTTTATTTCTCGGCCTGGGGGCTTCCTTGATGGCTCTGATTTTTTTTTCTGTTGGGTGAATTCCGTGCTGGTCTAGGAGGTACCCCAGGAACTCGACCCTCTCAGTATGCAATTGGCATTTTTCTTTTTTGACTTTTATCCCCGCGTCTTTGAATTTTTGTAGCACCTCCCTCAGGTGACCTTCCAGTTGTTTTTGGTTGGCCGCAGACACCAGCACGTCGTCAAAATAGGGCACCACCCCCTTGATCCCTTGTAAGAGTCTCTCCATGAGGCTCTAAAAGATTCCTGGTGCTACGCTGACTCCAAACTGGAGTCTCTTGCAGCAAAAAGCCCCCCGGTGGGTTACTATGGTCTGCGCCTCGGCGGTTTCTGCGTTGACCGGCAATTGTTGGTAGGCTTGTGCCAGGTCGAGCTTCGCGAAAACCTTGCCTCCCCCCAGTGAGTGAAGAAGGTTCTGCACTGCTGGGACGGGGTAAGTGCTTTGTTGTAAGGCGCAGTTTAGGGTGGCCTTATAATCCCCACAGATTCTCACCGACCCATCGGGCTTGACTGGGGTGACTATGGGGGTCTCTCACCGTGCATGATCGGTTGGTTCTCGGACTCCCTGTTTGATGAGCTTGCCTATCTGCTCATCGATCTTGAGTCTGAGTGCGAAAGGTACCCGCCGCGGCTTTAGGCGTATCGGGGAAACGCTGGGGTCTAGACTGAAGGAAATAGGGGGCCCTCGGTACTTGCCTAGGGTGCCGTCGAACACTTCCTGGAAGTCCCTTGCGAGTTGCTCTTCCCAGTCTGCTTCGGTGATGTGGTCGATGCCCGTCACTCCGATTCCGAGCGGCGCGAACCACTGTAGCCCCAGAAGGCTGGGGCGGTCTCTGTCCACTATTGTCAGGGGAAGTCTTTCGGTGTGCCCCTTGAAAGTGACTTCAAAGTGTCCTGTTCCGACTACGGGGATGCGGTTCCCTTGGTAGTCTTTTAGAATTAGTTTCTGGCTTTCCAGCTCCCTCTTGTGGATGGTGGGTACCAGGCACTTGATTTCCTGCCATGCAACCATGGACAGGTAGGACCCGGAGTCTACCTCCATTTTGCATGGCTGCCTCTCAATGCCCACTTCCACGTGTACCTTTCGGGCATCCCCGCTTGACGAATGGCTGATGATGACCGTCTGATAGGTCTCTTCTTTTTGTCGGTTCTCGCCATCTCGTCAGCCCCGTCCATCTCAGCTCCACCGGCTCTCAGCTTGGCGGTCCCTTGCCCGGGGGGGGGGGGTGCTGTCTCATCTTTGGCTGCCGTTGTTTTGCCGTTGGGGGCTGTAGTTTTATTTGAAATGGCAGACTCGAGCGATGTGTCCCCTTTTGTCGCAATGCCGGCAGATCGCGTCAAAGAAATGGCAGTCTGCCCGCACCCGGCGCATTGTAGTCCCGACTTACGACCTCGCCGACTGCGCCGATCTCTGTTTGCTTGGAGTCGGTGGATGTCCTCCTCTTCGTCAGTGGTGTCAGAGGGGGAGTCGAGGTCGCCATGATGGGTGGTGGTGGTTGCCTGGCGGGTCGTCTCTGGGCGCATCTCCGGTGCCTGGGTCACTTCGGTGGCTGCGGTTCGATCTGTCCCGTCGGGTAGTCACATTCAGGCTGCAGACTTCCGGGTTGCCTCAGCCGCGGTCGCCTCAGCAAGGGTGTCTGCGAGGGAGATGTCGCCCTTCGCCATCAGTCGGCTCTGCGGGACAGGGTCTTTGAGCCCCAGGACGATGCGGTCTCGGAGTGCCTTGTCCATGTCTGTGAAACCGCACATGCCCCCCAGGTTTCACAGATCGGCTACGAAATTGCCGATGCTCTCACCCTCCTTCTGGTCCCGGCAGTAGAAGTCGTGCCGCCTGATGAGGGTGGGCACGGCGGGGGCATAGTGGCTCCTCAGCAGTGGTTCGAGATCGGCCCAGTCCATTGCCTTTACATCTTCGGGTTTCGCGAGGGCTTTCGCCATCTTAAACACTGCAGGCCCGCAGTGTGTCAGGAAGACGGCCCTTTTTTTCTGCCCGTTCGCATCCATGAGGTTTCTGCTTTCCAGGAACATCAGGAACCGATCTATGTAGGATTCCTAGTCCTCGGTAGCTTGGTTGAAGGGTGCGGGTGGCGCGATGCTGGCCATCTTGCTGGCTGCTCCGTCTGGGTGCCACGTGCTTGGTGGGTATCAATTCTGCGATCCCACCTTCGTCGCCAGTGTTACGTTCGCCAATCGGAAAGGAAGGCGCGAGACTTAGTGACTTTCTACCTCTTTATTCATTCCGAGATCGGCTCGGTTCGGCTAGGGTATGCGGTGGCTTATATAGAACTTTCCGGCCAAGCCGCGGCCAATGACACTGCTTTGAATCTCCTGCGATTGGTTTCCTCCAATCGCGGGGGATTCACAGCGGGCCAATCAGTGCAGCTTGCTCGGCCCATCGGGTAGCCGTGCGTCTTAGCCAATCAGAACGGTTATTTACAAGAATGCTAATGTACAATACAGAACAAGATGGACGAGGGAAACCAATGTTGATGACATCTGAAGAGCTTCTTTATGTTAGTCAAGTTTGCCTGACCCATGATTAACAGGCAGGAAGCAGCGGGTGAAGCTAGGCAGAATTCGCACCTGATACCTGTACAAGTAGACCCCCCAAGGCTGTGTCTCTCCACTTCTCTTCTACACCAATGACTGAATCTCAAACAATCCATCTGTTAAAATATTGAAGGTTTGCGGATGACACAACAGTGATTGGTCTCATTCGAGATGACGACGCATCCGCCTGCAGACAGGAGGTTGTACAACTTGCCTCATGGTGTGACCGGAACAACCTGGAACTGAACACACTCAAAACCCTAGAAATGGTGGTAGACTTTAGGAGAACCCCTCCCATGCTACTCACCTCTTACAATACTGGACGTCACAGTGTCAACAGTGGAGACCTTCCAATTTCTGGGTTTTATCACATCACGAGACCTAAAGATGGACACCTAACATCAAAAACATAAAGAAAGCCCAAAGAAGAAGGTTCTTTCTGGGTCAACTCAGGAAGCTTCAAACTGCCCAAGGAGCTGCTGATCCAGTTCTACAGAGGAATTATGGAGTCTCTAAAAAAGGATGCAAATAACCAGGAATATTAAATCCTTCCCTTCCCCTCCATCCAAGTCAGAACCAAAGAAGCTTCTTGGTTGAGAAGCGAAGCATCTTTTGCTGATCCAGTTCTACAGAGGAATTATTGAGTTTGTCATCTGCACCTCTATAACTGTCTGGTTTGGCTCTGCAACCCAACAGGACAGACACAGACTCCAGAGAGGAATTAGGATTGCAGAAAAAAAACCCATTACTACTAACCTGCCTTCCATGGAGGACCTGTATACTGCACAAGTCAAAAAGAGGGCTGTGAAAATATCTACAGACCCCTCATATCCCAGACATAAACTGTTTCAACTCCTACCCTCAAAACGATCCTATAGAGCCCTGCACAGCAGAACAATAGACACAAGGACAGGTTTTTCCCAAATGCTAAACTAAACTATGATTCTTGACAAATGTATCTTTTCTTTTTATGTACACTGAGAACATTTGCACCAAGACAAATTCCTTGCGTGTCCAATCACACTTGGCCAATAAAGAATTCTATTTAGAGCCACTTGAAGACGGGTGGATTCCTTCAACTCCTCGAATCCCCTGGCATTCACGCATTCCTTTCGATGGGTACGTCCATTGCAACCTCATTGTTAACTCTCTTCTAATCCCTTTCTCTGTAATCTCAGAGGAATTTCACTCTAGGGGATAGGAGGGGAAAAAAACCCAGGTGTGGCTGGCTGGGGAATTCTGGGAGTTGGAAGTCCACCCACCTTCCAGTGTCCCCCACAAGGAGAGGGACGGGGGGAAACCCAAGATAAAACATTCAGGCCTACATCCCATCCAAGAACATCACGAGCCCACGTTGTTCTGGAAGGATTTACCGCTGGCTCATCTCCAGAAGAGGCTGATCGGAAAGGCTCTTCTTGGAATTTCCCCAAGTCCTCCATTTCCAACCTGCCACTTTTTTCATCGTGCCCAGAAAACATTGGAAGAGAGGAATCCTGATGCAGACGGTTCTCAGGGACTCGGATGAGGGGCCTGCATGTGAGGCAGGGATGGGGCCAGGACCATCAGGGAGTGATGAAAAAGCAAACACAGACAAAGGCAGCAGCCTCCACCTTTTAAGGTTTAATAACGAATTCTGTTCTGAAGGCTGCTTTCCCCTAATTAGCTCCGACAAGAAAGAGCCTTGCCAAGTTGTTTGTCAAGGCTGCGAAAAACCCAGAGATAAGAATTAATTTACAAGATTCTCCAAAAACGAACTAAGATGTCCACCTGTGCTGTCCAGACAGTTTACAATTAATGGGAATTGGGATAGTTAGTTTGGAATTAGGAGCTGTCCCCTTAAGGGAATGCATCATGGTAAATGTAGTTAAGGTATCCTGGGAAATGTAGTCCATGTCATGCGGCCACATCGGTAATCCTGATTGGTCACTGAATTGACCCTTGGTTGGGCTGTGGGAGGTTCCTTCACTCTTGCCTGAACCCAGCATCTTTTTTTTTTTTTTTTGAATTTTTTTTATTAATTTTCTACAAACAAACAAGACAAACAAAACATTAAAACATCAACTCTCATATGTACATCCAGTGTGTCAGTTGGTTCATCAGTTTTGTGCATTCATTTTGTAGTCTCAATTACAATTATGTTACATAACAACTCATATTGTCAATCCAAACTTATATATCCTAATATCACTAAAAAAAAAGAAATTTTTGACTATACTTTTAATCATTCATGCTTTATGAGATAACAATACTTTAACCAGTTTATTCTGTAACAAACCATATAATCATACCAAATCAATCCTAAAAAACCCTTTATAATTATAGTGTCAAATAACAAAGGCAAGTAAAACAAAATAAAGATATTCCTTACTGTCTAGCATTCTAAATATTCTATTATCGTATTTTATCATCTCGCCATTTTTAAAAAAGATCCCAAATTTCATAAAATTGTTTCTCCTCTTACTCTCTAATTTCAAATGTCAATCTACTTATCTCAGCACATTCCAATATTTTCTTAATAATTTCTTCCTGTAATGGTATTTTCTCATTCTTCCAATTTTTAGCAAATACAATCCTAGCCACTGTTAATACATTTACAATCAGGTATTTCAAATCTTTACTATATATATCAGGTAAAATTCCCAAAAAGAAGATCTCTGGTTTCAAGTCTATGTGTTTCTTTGTCATTTTTTCCAACCACATGCGAATTTTAGTCCAATATTTTCTGGCGTCCTCACAAGTCCACCACATATGGTAATACGAGCCGGGTATCTGATGACATTTCCAGCATTTTTCAGATTTGTTCTTAAACATTCTTGCTATTCTTGTCGGGGGAAAGTGCCACCTGTAAAACATCTTATACAAGTTTTCTTTATATGCTGTTGACATTGTCATTTTATAATTTTGAGACCACAATTTTTGCCATTTCTCTAGATCAATCCCATATCCAAAATTCTTCCCCCAAACAATCATAGTTTCTTTAACTTGTTCTTCCTCTAATTTAATTCCCAGTAGATAACCATATAATTTTTTAATCACCTTCTCATCAGTACCCATCAAGATCTTATCTAAATCAGTCTGTTTATCATAGAATCCCTCCGTTTTAGAATCTTCATCATACCTTGAATGTATTTGCGCATATGAAAACCAATTCATTCTTATACTTTGTTCCTCTAAGTTTTGGATCGATTTAAGTTCACCCTTTTCATCCAAGAGTTCCCCATATCTAACTGTTTGTTCCTTCTTATAAATTATAGGATAGGAAAATGCTTCAATAGTCGATAACCAAACTGGAATTTTCAAATAACATTGTCTTTTTATCTTCTCCCAGTTTAACCACAAAGACTCCCGTATATAATGTCTTCTAAAATAACCCTGTGTTTTAGTTCCTTTATACCATAAAAAAGCATGCCAGCCCAACAGTAAATCATGCCCTTCTAATGTCAACAATCTATGCTTTCTTAATGTTATCCATTCTTTGACCCACATCAAACTTGCAGCTTGATAATACAATTCCCAATTAGGCAGGCCAAAACCTCCTCTAATTCTAGCGTCTTGTAAAAGCTTTAGCTTTATTCTCGCTTTTTTACCTTGCCATATAAACTTCAACATGATTTTATTTAAATCTTCAAAATAGTCTTTTCCAAGCCTAATTGGTATTGTTTGAAACAGAAATAAAATTCTGGGTAAAATATTCATCTTGATTGTTGAAATTCTCCCTATTAATGACAATTGCAAGTTTTCCCACTTCTTCAAATCTGTAGCTATCTGTTGTTTGAGTTTAATATAATTATTCTCTTTTAATGTGCTACATCTTGCTGTCAAATATATCCCCAGATACTTAACCTTATTTGTAACTTGGATTTTCAAAAGATCTGCCAGTTCTTCTCTCTGTCTCAATAGCACGTTCTTTGTCAAAATCTTTGTTTTATCTTTATTTATTTTCAAACCAGCCATCTCACCATATGTCTCTATCTTTTCCAATAACCTTGGAGCTGTTTCTAACGGGTCTTCCAGAATAAAAGCTAAATCATCAGCAAAAGCTTGTAGTTTAAATTCTTCCTTCTTAATTTTCATTCCTTTTATGCTTTTATCATCCCTAATATTTCTATTCAACACTTCCAAAGTCAACACAAATAGCAAAGGAGATAGGGGACTGAACCCAGCATCTTGCTGGCATCTCACCTCCTTGCTCCTTGCTCCTTTGATATGGGTTGAGAGATTACCATCCTTTTACACCAGAAAGTCAGCTATGCAGAGAATTGGACATTGAGATGAATCTCGACGTAACTGTAAGTTATATTTGGGGATGCCTGATGAACCAATAAAGAGACTGTATGGATGCCTTTGTGGAGTTATCTGTGTGTCCTAAATTCAGCTAGTAATTATAAAGAGCAGAAGAGTAATAAAAGGATGGTAATCTTTCATCCCATATCAAAGGAGTAAGGAGCAAGGAGGTGAGATGGCAGAAGGCGGCAGTAGCAGAAATGGCCAAAGCCCAGGCCAACCAACAAGCAGAAATGGCCAAAGCTCAGCAGCTGAGCTTCAGAGCTTCTTTGCTGTCTGCAAAGAATGCTTTTCCAAATCTGGCTTTTATCCTCTTGAGGGAGGGGCCATTACCTTGCAGCCTTACTCCTGAGTTGCCTGTGCTGCTATAATTGTTCTTTCCCCTGAGCAATCCTTCATGCACGTGCATTTAGCACAGGCTCCTCAGGAACCTCCTCGTC
Organism: Hydrophis major; assembly: GCA_033807585.1. NCBI lineage: Eukaryota > Metazoa > Chordata > Lepidosauria > Squamata > Elapidae > Hydrophis > Hydrophis major. Next base: position 172,009 of record JAUCBL010000083.1, read on the forward strand.
GCTGCTGCCAGCCCCCACAATCTCTGAAGGCAGCAGCCCACTCCCTAATGGTCCTGGCCCTTCATCAGAGTCCTCACTCTCCTCAACCATCTACACCTGCTGCTGGCTAACCACAACAGGGAATGGAGTGCTGCTTTCGGAGATTGTGGAGGCTGGCAGCAGCAGTGAAGAGGTTCTCCGAGGAGCCTGTGCCCAGTGTGCGTGCACGCAGGGCTGCTTGAAGGAAAGAGCACCTGTAGCAGCACAGGCGACTCAGGAGTAAGGCTGCAAAGTAATGGCCCTCCCTTAAGGGATAAAAGCCAGTCTGAGAAACCAGAGTTCTTTGCAGGAAGCAAAGAAGTTCTTGTACTTCAAGCCTTTGCAAAAACTTGGCCAGGCTCTTCCTAATTAGTTGGAAGCAGCTTTTTATCCACGAAGGAACGGGATTCATAAATGAAACAGTAAAAGGTTGTGCTGGTACCTTTGTCTCGTCTTTGCTCTCTGGGAATCAGGTTTGGGTCAGAACAGTCACTTGCCGTTGTTAAGCAAGTAACACAACTGTTAAGTGGAGTCGGGCTCCCCCCCATTGATTTTGCTGGTCAGGTGGTTGCAAAAGACAACAAATGGTCAAAATTGGGAGCGTCCTATCAAATTCTGAACCTGTGAACAGTGGTGTCTCCCAAGGCAGTGTTTTAGGACCAACTCTCTTCATACTCTACATAAATGACCTCTGTGATCATATTAAGAGCAACTGTGTTCTCTTTGCTGATGATGTAAAGCTATTCAACACCACAGGCAATACTGCTACCCTTCAAAAAGATCTTGACTATGTATCAGAATGGTCAAAAAAATGGCAACTTCAAACCTCAACAAATAAATGCTCTGTCTTACATATTGGCAAAAAAAATATATCAGAAAATAAAATACAGGCTGAATAGTCAAGACCTGGTTGATGATCCAAACTCTGTCACGGATCTTGGAGTACTCATCTCAAATGACCTAAGTGCTAGAGCCCACTGTAACTACATAGCAAAAAAGGCGTTAAAGAGTTGTTAACCTAATCTTACGTAGCTTTTTCTCTGGTAATATTACACTACTAACTAGAGCATACAAAACATTTGCTAGACCAATACTCGAATACAGCTCATCAGTCTGAAACCCACATTACGTATCTGATATTAACACAGTTGAGAAAATCCAGAAATATTTCACAAGAAGAGTTCTCCACTCCTCTACTCGTTGCAGAATACCTTATGCCACCAGACTCGAAATTCTAGACCTAGAAAACCTAGAACTACGCCGCCTTCGGTCCGATCTAAGGATAGTACATAAAATCATACATTGCAACATCCTATCTGTCAATGAACACTTCAGCTTCAACCAAGAGCAAACAATAGATACAAACTCAAGGTTAATTGCACCAAACTTGATTGCAGGAAATACAACTTCAGCAACAGAGTGGTCAATGCCTGGAATACTCCACCTGACTCTGTGGTTTCTTCCCCAAACTCCAAAAACTTTAACCTTAGACTGTCTACTATGGACCTCACCCCTTTCCTAAGAGGTCTGTAGGGGGCGTGCATAAGTGCACCAATGTGGCTACTGTCCCTGTCCTATTGTTTCTTTCTTTTTTCTGATTCATATCCATTTCATGTATTCATAACTATGTTTATACTTATACCTGTTATCTTATAATCGCTTGACAAAACAAAATAAATAAAATAAATAAATAAATAAAAGGCGACCGGGAATACGAGTCGGCCACCGCGTTGTCTCAATTTGGATCATGGGGCCATGGGGATACCGCAATGGTCATCAGTGTGAAAAATGACCGCAAGTCACATTTTTCACTTTCAAATGGCCACTAAATGAATCGTTGTCAGTTGAGGACCTCAACTTACAACCAGCCGTTTAGTAAACGGTTAGAATTACAACGGCACTGGGGGGAAAAAGTGACTTATGCCTCAGTCCTCACAATTACGACGATCACAGCATTCCCCATGATCAAAATTTGGGGACTTGGTAACTGACTCATATTTATGACGGTTGTAGAGTCCTGGGGAGGGGGTCACAGGGTCCTAGCTGGCTTGGAAAATCAATGGAGGAAGCCAGATTCACTTAAGGACCATGTGATCCACTTAACGGCGGCCGTAATTTCCTTAACAATAGCACACAAAACAAAAAAAGGTCATAAAAGTGAGGTGTCTCCCTTAACAACCGTCTTACTTAGCAACAGACATTCTGGCCATAAGTCGAGAAAGCTTGAAAGAGCTGTTTCTTCAGGCCAACCGTATTCCGCCCTTTCCAAGAAGAAGGGGTGGCTTTTTTTCCAATCGTGGTTTGTTCCAACAAGCCAGGGTTGTGCTGCGGCTTTGGACTCTTGGCCAGCTCTCAGAGAAACCACCGTTCGGGGAAGGTGGTTCATTCCCATGGCTTCCGGCCTTCGAGCTAGGCTGAAGGCGGAAGCAAAAGGGCGATGCCGGCCCGTTGAAACACCGTCGACTCGGGTTGTGCGAATGGGTTGTTGTGGGTCCCTGAGGAAGGCCGGGATTTTTGGTCGGGAAGCGGAGGGGCGGCTGAAATCCGGAGGAAAGAATCTACAGCAGTCGGGTGGACTTCCAAACTCCCAGAATTCCTTGGCACGAAGGCGTTCCTTTCAACGGATATGTACCCACTGTGCTTGCTCTCTTATCATCCCTTCCTCTGCAATCTCTTCCGTTCCAGGGAATGGTAAGGAAGAGGGGAGGGGGGAACCAGGCACCGCTGGGCCAGGGAATTCTGGGAGTTGTGGACTTCTCCACACCTCTTAAAGGGACCAAGCTCTGAAGTGGTGCCAGGAAAGGAAGGAGCAGGGTTAAGCCATCAACTGGAGCTAACCAGGTTGTTACACACACACACACCGCAGAAACTAGCATGGAAAACTGTATGTAGGTTGAAGGTTTTTCTTCCTATGGTGGCTGGGAATGGACCAAAATCCTGGACCGCTTTTCTTTAGGGGGGTTGAAAGACCCCCGAGAGCTGCAGGTGAAACTCCCTCCATGAAGAAATAAGTAGGCAGAAAGCAACTGCCCCCTCCCCATCTCCCCCACCCCTTCAATCTGCTCAATCCGAGGGAACGTAGCCAATATATTCAGCCAATTTTATATATCTGCCCAGATAAACGAGACACAGTGGAAACATGATAGACAGCTAGATGAGAGAGGGAGGGGGAGAGAGAGAGAGATGGAGAAAGAGGATAGTGATAGAAAGACAGGCAGACAGAATTGTTAGGTAAATGGGATGGATCGAGGGATGGAAGCAGATGATAGATAGATGATACAGATAGATAGATGGATGGATGGATAGATAGAGATAGATAGATAGATAGATAGATAGACAGACAGACAGACAGAAAGAAAGAAAGAAAGAAAGAGAGGTGGAGGGGGGACAGACAGACAATCAGGCAGGCAGGCAGGCCCATCCAATCCAAGCTGCCCTCCTCTCTTCCCCTTCTCAGCCTGCATAGGATTTTGCAGATCCTCTCATTTTGAAATCAGCTCTTGGCTGACCCTACCCAACCTTCCCTCCCGGTGGAAATCACACCCCTGTGGACAGCGGAGGAGAGAAATAATAATAATATATCCAGGATGTATTTTTGCCTTCCTTTGAGAACTGCTGTTTAACACCTTTCTTTCTTTCTTTCTTTCTTTCTTTCTTTCTTTCTTTCTTTCTTTCTTTCTTTCTTTCTTTCTTTCTTTCTTTCTTTCTTTCTTTCTTTCTTTCTTTCTCCTTCCTTCCTTCCTTCCTTCCTTCCTTCCTTTCTTTTTTAAACGCCTTTCATTTATTTCAGGCCTTTTCTTGCCTTCTTCCCCACACCCCACACCCCACCCAGGGCAGGGGAGAGGCAGATGAACCTCAGGGCTAAGCAAAAGGCAAGGGGGTGGGCTAGGGTCCAATCCATGCCATGCTTTGCACACACACACACACACCCCACAAAAATAACAATAACTGGCTAAATTATCCCTCATCCTCATGATTAGACAAAGCCAAGTTTCTAGTCCTGAGTGAGGTCTCATCTGTTGCTGACTCTAAAAAATAAATAAATCTCCTTTTGTGGGGGGATGCAGCACAGAATTACCCAAACTCAGTTAAATCATCCCCTAATTGTGTGTGTGGGGGGGGGGTGTGTGTGTCAGAAATGGTGTAGGGGGTTGGACTACATGACCTATAAGGTCCCCTTCCGACTCTGATGATCTGTTATCTGAGTAAAGCATGCCCCCCCTCCCAGCTTTTGCTGAGTATACTTCCCATCAGCCCTTGAGGCAGAAGAGGCCTGTGATGTCACGAAGCCTCTCCCACTGGCCAGATAAAGGAGCAAATCCACCCCGAGCTGGACTGCATTGACACAGCCAATCGGGTCCTTTTAGGGGCTTAGGCCTGGCTGTGCCAGCTAGTTCTGTCCTTGGGAGAGGCTGGCTTTGTTTTGGCAGCTGTTCTTTCTCTCCGGCTCTTTGGCCTGGAGGACTGGGTGAGTGGAAATGGGTTAGCTGACAAGGTTTTAGGCATTCCCACAATAGAAGTAGTTGGGTGGCGTTAGTTTAAGCCACTCTCCTTCCTTCCTTCCTTTATATTCTTTCCTTCCTCTACTTCCTTTTACCCTCCTTCCCCTTTCCTTCCTCCCTTCCTCTTTTCTTTTCTTCCTTCCTTCCTTCCATCCTCTTTATCTTCATTCCTCTCCCTCCTTTCATCCTCCTTCCCCTTTTCTTTCCTCCCTCCCTCTTTTTATTTCCTTTCCTTCATTCCTGTCCTTCCTTTCTCCTTCCTTCTCATTCCCATGTCCTCCATTCCTTTCTTCCTCCTTTTTATCCTCTTTCCTTTCTCCCTTCCCATTCTTCCCTTCCTTTCCTTTCTTCTTTCATTCCTCTCCTTCCTTTCATCCTCCTTCCGCTTTTCTTTCCTCCCTCCCTGCCCCTTTTCTTCCTTCCCCCTTCCTCTTTATCTTCTTTTCTTCCTCTCCTTCCTTTCCTCCTTCCCTTTTTCTTTCCTTCTTTTCTCCCTTCTTTCCTTCCACCCATCCTCTTTTTTATGTTCTTTCATTCCTCTTTCTTTTCATCCTCCTTCCCCTTTTCTTTCCTTCCTCTTTCTTTCTCCTTCCTTCTACTCACTCCCACATCCTTCCTTCCTTCCTCTTTTCTGACTTTTATCATTTCTCTCCTTCCTTTCATCATCCTTCCCCTTTTCTTTCCTTCCTTCCTTCCTCTTTTCTTCTTTCCTTCCTTTCCTCCCTCCCTCTCCTTCCTTTCACCCTCCTTCCTCTTTTCCTCCTTCCTTTTCACTTTTTATTTCCTTTCCTTCCTTCCTGTCTTTCTTTCTCCTTCCTTCTTACTCACTCCCACGTCCTTCCTTCCTTCTTTCCTTCCTCTTTTCTATCTTCTATCATTTCTCTCCTTCCTTTCATTCTTCTTCCCTTTTTCTTTCCTCCTTCCCTCTCCTTTTTCTTGGTCACATATCTCCTCAACGGAAATCCTGCTATTGGGCCTACAAAACAACAACAGCCACCCACTTCAGCCCCAGCCTCTTAAGATGAAGATCAGGGAGCTGAAGACTCTTCCTCGACAGTCTCCTCCCTCCCTCCCACCCATTCCCTTTCCATTAACCCAGGATCTCCTGTTGGGCCTCCAATCCCTCTTGCTCCTATCCAACAGGAAAGAAATTCTGTCCATTTGCCATGTGGCCAGAAAAGCCGCAGCCTGTGAGGCGCCTCGGTGGTTGCCCATTAAGTAAATAGCCCGAGGCCCCTAAACCAGCTCAGTCTACTCTGCTCCAGGCAGGGAGCCTTGTTTGATGCTAGAGATTTCCTCCCTACCCTGCCATGTCTGAATGCTCCAATTCCAGACCTTGGCTGTTTTAAGACTCGGCAAGTTTAAGATAGGTGGACTTCAACTCCTGGAATTCTTTGGCACAAATGCATTCTTTTTTTATATGTAAACCTATTGTGGCTGGCTTACTCTCTTATAATCCCTTCCTCTGCAATTTCTCTGTTCTAGGGAGTGGGGGGGGGGAACAGGCATGCAGTGGCTGAGAAATTCTGGGAGTTGACATTCACAAATCTTTTTTTTTTTAACAAACTTTATTAGTTTTTGTTTTACACACACAAACAAAGCATAGGATGTAGTAACATAAAATATCTTTTCTAAAAGAAACAGATAAACCATCTTATTTTTTTAAAAAAGATAATTCCAAATTATCACATTTCTATATATTTATTTTATCTAGTCAACTTCATATCTTTTCCAAACTTCTCTTTATTACTCTCTTTCCTTCTGTTTAATCATACTTCTTCTGCCTTAAGATTATATACTCATTGAATATAATTTCATTAGTATTCTTCCGCATCCTGTCAAACTTAAACAAACATTATACAAAACATAAATACATAAAACTTCTTTTTGGAAGGTGGCTTCCCCCGGGGTAACTCTTTTTATACAGACATCAATCAAAGTTTATACTCACTTAATATACTATCTCATATCTTATTTAACATTCTCTATTTTCCATATATTTTCTCTTTCCTAGTCATTCTTTTGATTCTATTTTATTTATTCCATCTCAATTAAATAATTATATTTGCATCTTTGGTCCGTTTTCTTTCAATCATCTACTTATCCTTTCTATCTAATACAATATTTCTCCTGTAAACCCAAATTGAAGTATGACAACTTTTTATCTTTCCCCTAAATAACACTTAAGATAATACATATTTTCCGTACTGATTCTGCTCCGTACATTCCAAGTATTACATTTCAAAATAATAAAACAAAAAAATAATTTTGAATTTAATAAGTAATAATAAAAGTAAAAAAAGGAAAGAAAAAGGAATGTTAAATTTATAATAAGAACAATATTTCATATGAAATTAAATTCTATTATTAATTCTTAAACAATAAAAATATTTCATAAAAAATTAAACTCTATAATTAAATCATGGCTTCCCTTTAATACATTTTAAAATCATATAATATTCTGGTTTTCTAACTCAGCTTCAAATACTAATATCTACAATACACTCTTATGTACTTTTGCAGAATCATTTTAATAAAATTATCTTACCCCTTGTCTCTGAAAAAAAAATAGCTTTTTAGCATTTTGTTTAAAGCCTTTATGACTTCTCTTTCCTTTTCCCCTTTCTTTCTTATCCATTCTAGCTTTTTGACCGCCCCCATCTCTCAAGTTTCACTCTCTTAATCTTCCCTCTCTGTTGTATTTCTCTTTTCTGTTGCTTTCTGACATCATATCGCTTTTCCATCTCATTTTTATTTTTCTTGGTTGCTTTTTTAAGTTCTAAGTTCACCTTTTCCTTGCCCCCCTTTTGCTTTTCTTCCTCCACTAAGTGTGTCTGTCCATTAAAGATGGCTTCTTCTCCTTCATCCCAGCCTTCCTGTCATTGTCGTATTTCTTGATAGGTAGAAATCGCCATTTCTAAAAAGTGAAAAATAGATCCAGAAGAGCCCTTATCTTCTTCTTTCAGTCTTTGAAATTCCATTTGTAGTCCTTCAAAAGATAATGCCATTTTTTCTTTCTTTCTTTCTTTCTTTCTTTCTTTCTTTCTTTCTTTCTTTCTTTCTTTCTTTCTTGAAACAACCCTAATGTCTTTAGTCCCTCCCCCTTTTTTTTAACAAAAATTCACAGAAATCTCAAAGTCATAAAGCAAACCAAATCAGAGCAAACAGTTTCATTTAGCACTTTCTTCTTTCTATATTTTCACCTCCTAGGGTAGAATTCAAATACACAGTTCCAAGATGATCTTCTAGAAGTCTTAATGTCTTTTATTCCTGTTCTTATAGGCTCAAAGGAGTCTCCTTCAGTACAATCTTATAATAAGTCTTTATCTCTTCCCTTCCCCTTGTAAAAAATAGAAAAAAATTTAAGTTTTTAAATGCAGTGTCCAGAAATCCTTTATCCCTTGGCTTTAAATTTCAAATTGGATTGCCTTCAGTGCCCAAGTAGATTTTCCAGATCTCCGTCTGCTGTTTCTATGGGGAGGGAGAGTGAAGAAAAAAAACCTTTCCCTTGACAGCTTTCTTCGCCACTTTCCAACTTCTTTGGGAAACAATGTATCCTTCAAGGAATTCAAGCGATTCAGTTTCCAGGGTAAAAAATTTTTATTGTCCCGGTTCAGCCAGCACTTTCACTTCTCCTACTTCCTCCAGTGCAAATCTTACCCGGCTGCAGGCTTCTTTGTGGCAGCCATTACTGACCACCGCTCCACCACCTTGGGAAAAAGGGTTTTTTCCGGCTGGGGAGGGGGTTTGTGACACCCCCAGACCCCTGTCCGGATCCCCTCTCTCTTTGGCTGCCTCTACAGGGCAGCCATATCCCCCAGACCCATTTGGATCGGGGGCACCTTGGGGGCAAGCGCAGCAGGAATCACGGAGAGTCGTGAATTCCTGCTGTCGCCGAAGCCACGCGAAACCAGAAGTCGACGTTCACAAATCTTAAAGTGGCCAAAGTTAGACACCCTTGATCTAGATCAAGGGTAGTCAACCTTTTTATACCTACCACCTACTTTTGTATCTCTGTTAGTTGTAAAATTTTCTCTAACTGCCCACCGGTTCCACAGTAATGGTGATTTATAAAGTAGGGGACAAAACCCGTACTGCCCACCATGAAAGCTGGAACGCCCACTAGTGGGTGGTAGGGACCAGGTTGACTACCACTGATCTAGATCCAAGAATTTGCCAGGAAAACTGGGCCTCTCTTCTCGGCTGCAGGTCCAGCAGTTACGAGCCTAGCGAAGAAGCCCATCGTGCAAATTCCCATCGGGAAAGTCGGCCTTGGATTCTTTCAAGATGTATCCCAGAGCCACAGCCGACACAGGACCCCAACTTTTGTGGGGTGCTATGGGCAGATCAACCTCTCCTCTCTTTACTCTAGAGGACCCACAAAAGCTCTTTACTACCTTTCTCCAAGCTGTTTTGTCCAAAATGTCTCAAAATGGTTTCCGGAGGTCCATGGGGTTGCATCTATCCCTGGTCCTTCAGGACAGGGGAGAACCAAACGCAAAGCCTTTGAGATATTTACAGATTGGGTCAAGTGTGCAAACATGAGGAACTCATGTCACCAGGAAGGAAGAGAGATTCCTCTTTCCAGTCAAACCCAGTGGTGGGATTCAGCCGGTTCACAGCGGTTGGGGAGAACCGGTTGTTAAAGTTCCCGAGCGGTTTGGTGAACTGGTTGTTGGAAGAAATCACGAGGGGCAGAGAACCGATTGTTAAATTATTGGAATCCCACCACTGGGACTCAAACCCCTTTCTTCTCCTCTTCCTGCCCTCTTTCTTTTAAAACAAATTCATGGTTGATTAAGGTCTCAGTCAATTCTGGGAGAGAAGGCGGAGCCACGTCGCTGCAATACAGCTGCAATCTCGGGGCTCCGAGATTGCAGCTGATATCTTCGCCCCTGGTCGGTTCCAACGGACCTAAACCATCCCGTAGAGACGGTGATAGTAAGGGGCGCTTTCTGTTGATCCCAGGGACATCGCAAAGTCCCTGGTTGATCCAGGAGAAGCCCTTTTACCATCAGCGGAGAGGCAGCCATTAAGCTGCTGAAGCTGGGGCAGCTCCGGAAGGAAGAGATTGAAAGAGAAAGTGTATCAGTTTGGTGAGGACTTTTTTATTATTATTAATATTTGGGACTAAAGGACACCCTAAGAATGAGAAGAAATCTGTAAGATTTTTGACAAAACTGACTTAGCGGCGATTTTTAAAGAGAAATGTCAAAGTGAGGCTTGGCTTTTTACTTTTACTTTTTTTTTCACTGAACTTCTATTGAGATTTAGCAATTGTTAACTGGACTGGTTTTTCTTCTTATATTTACCTATTCTTCTCCTTTTTGACTGTTTTTATTTTTTAGAATAGAGGCTCCCTTTTGTAATTTTATACATATATATATTTTCTCAAGTTTTTGCGGGTACTTACATGTATGGCATTCAGCTTTGTTCGGGTATTTTCCCACGTCATAGTAGTGGTGCTTTTAAAGTTGTAGCAATGTTTCAGCAGAATCTCATCTGCCATTATCAGGCTTCTGTATTGTGTCCGTCTGTGAGTCAGACTTTTACAGTGGTTTCAGATTTAAATTTGGGGCAGCAGACACTGGAACTTGATAAGATAGAGGGAAGAACACTGGAGAATGTTTTCACAGGTGTTCTTTGGGACTTCTATCAACAATTGAATATTTGAAGCTTGGCTTTGAAATTTGTGGAGAAGTCATAATAAGAGCCTTGGATAATTAAATAAAATGCAGTGTGCTCTTTTTCTATTTTTTCTTAGCTGTCTTATCCCTCCTCTTCAATCCCACAGTATTTCGTAATATTTGTATATTTATTTTTTATTTTTCATTTCTTTTTAAAGGGAAAGCCTCAGAATATCTTTTTCTTATTGGGACTTTTGCCTTTTCCATCTTCATTTTTGATCCATTTTTAATTATTGAGATCTTTCAACTGGATTAAGGTGTGAAGGACCTGAAGAATTTTTTTTTCTTACTACTTTTTAATACTATTGGGTTTTATTCTTTTTATTTTTATTTTTTATTTTTACTTTGAATTATAATTGACTATCCCACAATAGGATAAAGGTCCAGAAGAACCTGAAGAACCTTTTCTTTTTTCTTTTTAATTTTGGGCTTTTTAATTTTTATTGTCTTTTTTTATTCTTTTTTTTTCTTTATTTTTCCCTAATTGGATTATAATTGGCCACTCTACTAACTGGATTAAAAGAGCTCAAAGACCCTGAGTTACCTAAATGAGTAAGAAATCCATATCTTCTGGCATTTCAACTTCTGCTCCTGCCTCCCCAACAGTTGGAGAACGACATTTAACCCAGATAATGTCGAAGCAAGATAAAGAACAAGTGGATTTAAAGATGATTATGCAAGGAATTCAAGAACTTAAAATGAAATCGGATATCATTGAAAAGAAAAGAGAAAATATTGAACAAAGAGCTGAGAATATTGAACAAAGAACAGAGAGTATTGAACAAAGAGCAGAGAGTATTGAACAAAGAATGGAGAGTATTGAACAAAGAATTGGGAAGACTGATGAAAAAGTTGAAAATATTCAACAAATGATGGTGAAATATGATGAGAGACTCCAAAAAATTGAAGAGAAAGACAAACAAAGAGATGAGACAATTGGAAATATTGACAGCAGATTAACAACGCTTGAACAAGATAAAAGTGGGATGTTGAAGTGGGAGATGGACAGGTCAGAATTCTATCTCAGATTTCAAAATATAGAGGAAGAAAAAGGACAAAACTTGACTGCAATAATGATAGAAATCCTGGCTGGAGCTCTGGGAATAACAGAGGAAAAGATGATGGATGGAGTAGATGAGATATACTGAGTCTTTACAAGATATGCGATGAGGAACAATCTACCAAGAGAGGTCCACGTCAGATTTCCAAAAAAAACTGTTAAAACACAAATATTACAAGTGGCAAGAGAGAAGACGTTGAAATATAAAAAAAAATGAGATTGTGGTCTTAAAACAAGTACCCAGAAAAGTGAGAGAGATGAGAGGAGAATATCGATTCTTGACTAAAATATTATTGAAAAAAGAGGTGAATTACAGATGGCTGATTCCAGAAGGATTAATGTTTACATGGCAAGAACAGAGACACAGAATTGACTCAATTGAGAAAGCAGAAATGTTCTACAATGAATTTTTCGAAAGAAAAGAAATAGAGACAGAAGAAGAGATCATCTCAACTGAACTTCAAGAGGACCAAATGGGGATGGGAAAAGAAGAAGGCGCAGTAGGAGGACAAGCAGAGACTAAAGAACAACATGAAGTAAGATCTATGAGAGCAGTTAGACCTAAATATAAAACATCATGGAGGAAAAAAAACTGATTTCTATGAATATAAATGGACTGAACTCAGCTACCAAAAGAAGGAAAATTTTTCACAAATTAGAGAAGTTAAAATTTGATATAATTTGTTTACAAGAAGTACACATTAAAAAACAACATGTACAATTACTGGTACGACCAAAATTAGGGAAAATATTTGTTTCCCTGACTCACTGTAAGAAAAGAGGAGTGGTTTTATACATTAAAGAAACTATCCCAGCAAAACTGATCCATACTGATGAAGATGGAAGAGTATTAATGGTTGAAATAGTGGATAATAATACAAAAACACTCCTGGTTGCAATTTATGCCCCGAATGATAAACAAGAAGAATTCTACAAAAAATTACATATGAAAATAATTGAACTGGACTATGCTAATATAGTTATGATGGGAGATTTCAAAGGAATTGTAGACAATAAACTGGACTATACAGCAACAGCAACATGACAAAATAGAAAGACTCTCCCTCAGTCTTTTTTCAAAATGATAGTTGAATTAAACTTAAAAGATATATGGAGAGAAAGAAATGCTAAAATTCAACAATATACTTTTTATTCAAACAGACATTTATCATGGTCCAGAATAGATATGATTTGGACCTCAACAGAATTAATATCTAATATTCAAGAAATAAATATTGAAACAAGTACATGGGCAGACCATAATCCAATGACAATTAAATGGAAAGGACAAAAAAGAAGATCTAGATGGACATTAAATAATACTATTTTAAAGGAAAAAGACTTTACACAATGGATGGAGAAAGAATTGGCTTTCTTCTGTAGTGAAAATAAAAAAGAAGATACTTCAATACAGAATGTTTGGGATACAATGAAGGCATATGCGAGAGGATTAATAATAGACTATACAAAGAAAAAGAACGTTAGGAAGAGGCAAACCATCAAAGCTTTAGAAGATGATGACAAAAAACTGGAAAAAGAATTACAGAAAATGCCACAGAAAAAAGATATTAAACTTAAAATGGACATAATTAAACATAAAATGGGTCAGATAGAGAAAGAAGAATTGGCACAAAAAATTAGAAGCGCTAAACAGAACTATTTTGAAGATGCAAATAGGCCAGGTAGATGGTTAGCATACAAACTGAGAAAGGAGAAAGAATCAAGGAAAATATTACAGTTAACAGACGATCAAGGCCAAATGTGCTATGGTGACAAGGAGAAAAAGGCAATTATCTGAGACTTTTATGGACAACTATATAAACAAGAGGATATTGATGAGGAAAAAATTAAACAGTATTTACAAAATGCTAACCTACCTAAGATACCTGAAGTGACTGAAAAAATGTTAGAAAGTACTAAAAAAATGATAGAATTAACCGAAGCACTCAACAGACAGAATAATGGAAAAGCACCAGGTCCAGATGGGCTTCTGGCAGAATTTTATAAAACACTACAAGAATCATTGAGCATTCCATTGCTAGAAGTCATGAATGAAGGTATGTCAAATAAGAAGATACCTAAAACATGGTCAGAAGCTTACATTACACTTATTCCAAAAGAAGGGGCCAATCCATTATAAATCAAGAACTATAGACTTATGTCTTTATTGAATGCAGATTATAAAATCTTTGCTTCAATTTTGGCAGAAAGGCTTAAAAAATACTTAAATAATTTTATTCATCCTGATCAGAATGGATTTCTGCCAAAGAGACAAATCAAAGACAATATGAGAGTAATTCTGGACACCTTGGAATATTATGAGGCGCATCCTGAAAAACAAATGGCTTTGATATTTCTAGATGCCCAAAAGGCATTTGATAATGTGAACTGGAGATTTATGTTACTACTACTGGAACAGATGGGTTTTGCCAGAAAATTTATTCAAGCAATAGAAGCCATATACTATAAACAAACGGCAAAAGTAATGATAGAGGGAGAACTTACAGACTCTATTAACATAAGAAAAGGTACAAGACAAGGATGCCCATTATCACCTTTGCTATTTGTATTGACTTTGGAAGTGTTGAATAGAAATATTAGAGAGGACCAAAATATAAAAGGAATGAAAATCAAAAAGGAGGAATTTAAACTACAAGTCTTTGCAGATGATTTGGTTTTCATTTTGGAAGATCCTCTAGAGACAGCTTTAAAACTATTGGAAAAGATAGAGATGTACGGTGAGATGGCTGGTTTGAAAATAAATAAAGATAAAACAAAGATTCTGACAAAGAACACGTTATTAAGACAAAGAGAAGAACTGGAAGACCTATTGAAAATTCAAGTCACGAACAAGGTTAAGTATTTGGGGATATATTTGATGTCAAGGTGTACTACATTGAAAGAGAACAATTATATTAAACTCAAACAGCAGACACCATTTGATTTGAAGAAATGGGAAAACCTACAACTGTCATTAATAGGCAGAATTTCAACAATCAAGATGAATATTTTACCCAGAATTTTATATTTGTTCCAAACAATACCAATTAGGTTAAGTAAGGATTACTTTGAAGATTTAAATAAAATTGTGTTGAAGTATACATGGCAAGATAAAAAAGCGAGAATAAAATTAAAACTTTTACAAGATGCTAGAACTAGAGGAGGATTTGGCCTTCCTAATTGGGAGCTGTATTATCAAGCTGCAAATTTGATGTGGGCCAAAGACTGGATAACATTAAGAAAGACTAGATCGTTGACACTAGAAGGACATGATTTATTACTGGGCTGGCATGCTTTTCTGTGGTATAAGGGAACTAAATCGCAGGGCTATTTTAGAAGGCATTATATACGGGAGTCTTTATGGTTAAACTGGGAGAAAATTAAGAGACAATGTTATTTGAAAATCCCAGTTTGGTTATCAACTATTGAAGCTTTTTCTTATCCCATAACATACAAGAAGGAACAAACAGTTAGATACGGGGAATTATTGGATGAAAAGGGTGAACTTAAAACAATGCAAAATCTAGAACAAGGTATAAAGATGAATTGGTTTTCATATGCACAAATACACTCAAGGTTTGTTAAAGATTCTAAAACAGAGGGATTCTATGATAAATTGACTGATTTAGATAAGATTTTGACAGGTACTGATGAAAAAGTGATTAAAAATTATATGGTTATTTACTGGAAATTAAACTAGAGGAAGAACAAGTTAAAGAAACGATGATTGTTTGGGGGAAGAATTTTGGATATGGGATTGATTTAGAGAAATGGCAAAAATTGTGGTCTCAAAATTATAAAATGACAATGTCAACAGCATATAAAGAAAATTTGTACAAGATGTTTCACGGGTGGCATTTTCCCCCGACAAGAATCGCAAGAATGTTGAAGAATAAATCTGAAAAATGCTGGAAATGTCATCAGATACCTGGCTCATATTACCATATGTGGTGGACTTGTGAGGACGCTAGAAAATATTGGACTAAAATTCGCATATGGTTGGAAAAACTGACAAAGAAACATGTAGATTTAAACCCAGAGATTTTTTTATTGGGAATCTTACCTGATACATACAATAAAAATTTGAAATATTTGATTGTAAATGTATTGACAGCAGCTAGGATTGTATTCGCTAAAAATTGGAAGAGTGAGAAAATACCATCACAGGAAGAAATTATTAAGAAAATATTGGAATGTGCTGAAATGAGTAGATTGACATTTGAAATTAGAGAACAAGAAGATAAACAATTTTATGAAATTTGGGACCTTTTCTATCAATGGCTAGATAATAAAATATAATAATGGAATATTTAGAATTTTAGGAAACAATGAATACGTATTTCTTTTTTTTTCCTTGATACTATTCTTATAAAATTTTATTAAGATAGACTTGGTATGACTTTATGATTTGCTATAAAATAAATTAAGTAAATTATAGTTATCTCATTAAAGTATGAATTAACAAAATTATAGTCAAATGATTGTTTAATAATGATATCAGGTTATATAATTGTTGATTGATAATATGAGTTATTATGTAATATAACTACAATGGAGACTATGAAATGGATACACAAAAAAAAGTGGTAAACCAACCGATACACTGTCTGTAAATTCATGAAGGAAAGATGATGTCTTTATGTTTTATGTATTTTTGTTTGTTGTTAAAATTAGTAAAACTGTTTTCAAAAAAAAAAAAAGGTCTCGGTCAATTCTCAAGAAAAAAAAATCCGCCTTAAAATTACAAATACAGGACAAGACGGGCTAAAAGAATTTTCTACTTCCTTACTTCCTCACACCTCATTTTACAATCTGTTTTTGCTACAACCGTCCCAAGTACCGACAACTTGAATTGTGATCACATGACCACAGGGCTGCTGCAAACAAATCTGATAATAAATAAATCTGAGGGTCACCCTTTTTTCCCCCATCACAACCTCAAATTAATTGTAGTCCATCACGGACTCCCCGTACGTGTACACAGCCATCTAGTGACTGTTTGAAGTGAAAAATCTTATGACTGTTTTGCACACTTAACTACTGCAAGTGATTCACTAAACAACAGGGGGAAGCAAAGTCATAAAACGAGGCGACAACCACCAGCAGCCAAAATTTTGGGCTCAATTGCAGTCTACCTGTACAATTCCCACACCCAGCTAAAGCACTTTTTTTAAAAAAGCAAAATATCTCGTAAACCCCTCTGTCTATTGATCTACATGGATAAAGGGCATTTTCCCCCTTCCCTAAAAATGGAGAGATAGAGAAGAAAAAGAGGACAAGCTAAAGAAAGAAGGAAACTGAACCACTGCTGAAAACTGTGAAGATTGTTTTGGGGGAAAACAAGAAGGGAAGACAGGGGCTTTTTAGTTCGAAGAGAAGACCAAAAAAAGCAAAAAAAGCAAAAGCAAAAAAAAAAGCAGGGAGTTGGCCAAAATTCATACATCTAATATTTCATTTGTTCTGGGTTTTGGTTTTTTTGTTTTTTGTTTAATTTAAAAGAAGAGGAGGAGGAGGAGGAGGAGGAGGAGGAGGAGGAGGAGGAGGAGGAGGAGGAGGAGGAGGAGGAGGAGGAGGAGGAGTTTAAAAACCAAAAAACGAAAAAGGAAAATATTTTTGTTTTTTGTTTTAAAAAAAGCAAGATTGTGAAACATGCAGAAAAAGAATACCTTCGTCTGGAGTGGGATTGTTAGCTGATGCTTCCTCACGCTTTTTTGTGAGCGGACCTACGAACAAGAAAAAAGAAGAAAAAGGAAAAATGGGACAGGGGAAAAAAAAGAGAAAGATCAAGGAAAAAAAGAGAGATTTTTTTTGGGGGGGTGCATCAAAAAGGGGAAAAAAACCTTTTTTTTTTTTTTTTTAAGCAAAATACAAACAGTCTTTAGGGCTGTTTTTTTGTTTATACGTTTGTTTCATTTGCTGGAATTCCGTATCACATGTGTGTGCGTGTGTGTGTCGGCACGAGAGCGATTTACTTTGTTATTTTTATTTTCTCCACCCCCCAAAAATAATACACACAAACACAAAAAGCTGTTAAATGAAAGGTTGGTTACAGAGGAAGCAAATCGGGCAATGGGGGAGATGGTTAAATTTGGGGAACGGACAGAAACCAATTGCCTTGGAGACCCCCTCCCCAAGAGTGGGAAAATGAGGGGTTCCAATCCTACCACTTTTTTTGTTTGTATTGTTCTGTTTTGTTTTCCTAGCTGTGCATTTCACAAGAGGTGGACAGGTAGAGATGTTCAATTGGGGGTGGAAACCCAGATGATTCGTGGGTTGAAAAGGCTACGCCACTTTGGACTCCCTGCCCCCAGAGATCTTGAAACTTGGCCACTTTAAGACCTGTGGACTTCGACTCCCAGAATTCCCCAGCCAAGTTCTTTTTTCCCCACTTCCCTGACTTTAAGATATATTATGTCTACTTCATTCCCACTGAAGTCCACAAGACTTAAAAGTGGCCAAGGTAGGAGACCCTACTATAAAGTTAATGCAAACCATCAAGGAAAAACAGGATGCCAATTTGCAGTGATCTACTAGATTCTATACATCAATCTATTCTATACATAGATTCTATGCTCCAAATGTGACCATTTTAAGACCTGTGGACTTCAACTCCCAGAATTCCCCAGCCAAGTTCTTTTTTCCCCACTTCCTTAACTTCAAGATATATTACGTCTGTTGCATTCCCACCATCTATTAAGTATTTTTTTTTAAATGCAATAGTCTATCTGTTCTTGTCCAATCCTTGCTGAATTCTGGCAAACCCTTGCCGGCTGGGGAATTCTGGGAGTCGAAGTCCACAGGTCTTAACAGTGGCCAAGGTTGGGAGACCTGCTATAAAGTTAATGAATCTAGGAAAAGCAGTGCCAAGGGATGCCAATTGCCAATGGTCCACTATTCTATACATCATGGCTCTCCAAATTTGACCACTTTAAGACCTGTGGACTTCAACTCCCAGAATTCCCCAGCCATGTTCTTTTTTCCCCACTTCCCTGACTTTAAGATATTTTACGTCTACCGCATTCCCACCGTCTATTAAGTAAGTTATCCTTTCCCAAAAAAATAAATAAATGTGATAACGATAGTTCTAGCCACAGTTGTTCTGTCCATGCTGAATTCTGGCCAATCCTTGCCGGCTGTGGGAATTCTGGGACTTGAAGTCCACAAGTCTTAAAAGTGGCCACCTTTGGAGACAAACACCGCTCCCTCAATTAACCAATTAACCTGCCAGGACGACACCGGAAAAACAGACCCAAGGGCTAATGCAGGGGCCTGCAACCTTAAACACACAAAGAGCCATTTGGACCCATTTCCCACAGAAAAGAAAACACCGGGAGCCTCAAAACCTGGGTGGGTGTGGCCAACTCAACATCACTCACTCCCACCCAGTTGTCACATCCTGCTCTGGAATATGGAGCGAGTCTCCATCATCCGCCATCCCCCTTACCTTCTCAGGCCAGGTGAGGAGGGACGGGGAAGGGAAGGGACAGCCAGTGGTGGGATTGGCTGAGGAAAGTCAGCAGAGGGCTGAGAGAGCCACATGTGGCTCCGGAGCCGCAGGTTGATGACTCCTTTGATGCAAAGGACTTTTGCTTAGAGGGGTAAAAAAGGCTGGATTATTGGGGTACCGAGCCAAGAAACATAGAAAACTGGGGTGGGGGGACAGGAGTCAAAACAGTCAAGATGGCAACCACAACTGCACTCCGATTGTGCATGAAAACGCACTGACAAAAGAAGGGAGGCTTCCATCAGGACCAGACAGGCTGCTCGGATTACGGAAGGGAGGAAGCCCTGGAGGGACAAGGATGGTTTATGTAGTCTTCTTCAAAATTGGGAGAAGCTTCTAACAAAGTTCTCCATCTTCATCTTAATCCCCAGCGCCCCCCCTCCCAAAAAAAAAATCCCCATCCAAATCGATGGGAAAATGAGATTCTGGCCTCTGGGGTCCCCTCAGAAAGTGTTGTGGCTACCAGCAGCAGGTGTGGATGGTTGAGGACAGCGAGGACTCAGATGAGGGGCCAGGACCATCAGGGAGTTACTTGACTGTTGCCTTCAGAGATTGTGGGGGCTGGCAGCAGCGCTGAGGAGGTCCCCGAGTAGCCTGTGCCCAGGGTGCGTGCACGCAGGGCTGCTTGTAGGAAAGACCAGCTGAAGCAGCACAGGCGATTCAGGAGTAAGGCTGCAAGGTAACAGCCCCTCCTTCAAGAAGATAAAAGCCAGCTATGAAGCGGATGTTCTTTGCAGGAAGCAAAGACGTTTTGAAACTCAGCCTCGTGGACATTCCAGTATCTTAAGTTGGTATTTGAAGACTCTTGTTTTGTGAAATATTTCTTATCGGTGATTCTTGGCAGTCTCGCACAGTTGTGGCAAGGCTCATGCTTATCAAAGTTAATTAGTTTGCAGCAGCCTATTAACTGGGGATTCGTTAAGACTCATTAAAAGATTTCTGTTCCCTTTGCCTCATGTTGGTTTTATTGGACAAGGGTTTGGGTCAGAACAGAATGGCTCACATATACATCCCCTGCGCACTCCATTTTGTCCCTCTCTTTTCAGGGGCGCTCCACATTGGCAAGAGGCCCTCAACAACTCATCCAACCTGGCTTGTCCCCAGTCCAAGGATCTGCAAGCTTCTACCTTCTCCAGCCAGGGGAGGCAGTGGAGGATGGGTACTACTAGCTACTGGGATGGGAAAGGCGGACTGATATTGTAGGGGAAGGGGGCCCAGCAAGGATGGGCCAGAGGGGACATCAGGAGAAGGGGGAAGAGGGGGGTTTGCACCCCCTCCTCCCAGCTCCGTTGGCCTTCATGGGTGCAAATTCTCCCCCAGCTCTGTTGGGTCAAGTAGGGGGAGAGGGTCCCCTTCCTTTCTCTGCCCTATATGGGGATGCTGGGTGTGTGTGAAGACAGGACCATCTTAGAACAGAGTTGGAAGGGACCTTAGAGGTCTTCTAGTCCAACCCCCCAACCCGCCTAGGCAGGAAACCCTACACCCCTTCAATCTTCAACCAAGAGACCAGGGAGAGGAGGGGAAAAAAGCAGAAGTAGGTTGCAAGAGAAACCTCCACAGCACCCCCCCCAAAACTCCCCTCATCCTTTCCAACTGCCCTGCCATCCCCTTCCTCCCCCTCTCCCCCCCCAAAAAAAGTCCTGGGAATTGTAGTCTTTCTCACTTTTCCTTCCCAAACTATAATTCCCAGGGTGCTCCGATTTGGGTACACAGCTTCCTTCCCTAGCTTGCTGGCCTTCTGAATTCATTTCCCCTCCAGATGTGCTAGACCACAACCCCCATCGTCCCCGAGGGGGGGTTGGGCGATCTGGGGGTTGGGAGATCTGGGGGGAGCACCTGATCAAGGAGTTGGCTACCCTTCCCTGGAACTGCAAAAAAAAAAAAAAGGATCACCTCATTCGAAGATGTTCAGGGAGGGATCTCCAGAAGGTCTGTTCAAAAGGGATCTACTGGGCAATTAAACCAAATTAATCCCGCAATACTTTTATTTAAAGTTCTGGAAAACATAGTGAACCCCCCAAAATATTTTTTGCAAAATTGCAGCTGGGAGAATTTCCTTATATAGTTTTTTTTGTGGGGGGGGGGGAGTTTTGCGGGTAGAGGACCAGAATCCCTCGACTTACAACCGTCCGAAGTTACAGCATTGGAAAAAAGTGCCCTGCAATCGGTCCTCGCGCTTACGACCATTATTTCTCTTGTATTTAGGACGGTCGCAGAGTCTGGGAGAGGGGGGGTGTCACGTGAGCCCCTTCGGTGACCTAATCTTAGTGATTCGCTTAACGTCTTGCGGCGAGGGCCAGGCCCCCACTTTAAAGGCCTGGTCTTGTTTAGCAATGGAAATGGCGGTCGTAAGCCAAGGAACTCCAAGGCTCCAATTCCCCTCCCCCCAATGAATTATTTTTTGGGGGTCTGACTTTTAATTATAAGGGAAGAACATCCAAACTAATTCTGAGTAAGCAACAAACCAGATTTCTTTAAGGGCATATTGGGGAGGGTGGTCTGTGCTTTTCTTGACTAAGCAGGAATTGCAGGGGGTGGGGAGGGGGAGGAGAAGGAAAGGGGGTGGATGGGAAGAACCCCGGAAATATCTTTCATCCTGTCTGCTGCACACATCTCTTCAAAGGGGCATGGGAAGGGGAGGAGGAGGAAAGAGCAAGAGAGAGGGGGAGGAAGAGGAAGGAAAAAGGAGGAAGAGGAGATGGAAGAGGAGGAGATGGAGGAGAAAGAAGGGAGAAGGAAAAAGAGGACGGGGGAGGAAGACGGAGAAGAGGAGGGGGAACATGGGGCAGGAAGAGTGGGAGAGGAAGGAGATGGAGAAGATGGAGGAGGAGGAAGGGAGGAGAGGAAGGAGGAGATGGAGGAGGAAGGAGGGAGAAGGAAGTGGAAGAGGAGGAGGGGGGAGGAAGACAGGGAGGAGGAGGGGGAGAGCAAGGAGGAGAGGGAGAAGATAGAGGAGGAGGAAGGGAGGAGAGGAAGGAGGAGATGGAGGAGGAAGAAGGGAGAAGGAAGAGGAAGAGTAGGATGGGGGAGGAAGACAAAGAGGAGGGGGAAGGGAGAGGAGGAGTAGGAAGATGGGGCAGGAGGAAGGGGAGAGGAAGGAGGAGATGGAGAAGAAGGAGGAGGAAGGAGGGAGAAGGAAGAAGGAAAAGAAGGAGGAGGAGAAAGATAGGGCAGGAGGAGGGGGAGAGGAAAGAGGAGATGGAGGCGGAGGGAAGGAAAGGAAAGGAAAGGCAGGAGAGGAGAGGAGAAAAAGGAGGAGGAGGGGGAGGAGGAGGGAGGAAGAGAGGGAGGAGGGGGAGAGGAAGGAGGAGAGGGAGAAGGAAGAGGAGGACTGGAGGAAAACGGAGAGGACGGGAAGGGAGAGGAGGAGGAAGATGGGGCAGGAGGAAGGGGGGAGGAAGGAGGAGGATGAGGAAGGGAGAAGGAAAAGGAGGAGGAGGAAGATAGGGCAGGAGGAGGGGGAGAGGAAGGAGGAGATTGAGGTGGAGGGAAGGAAAGGAAAGGAAAGGCAGGAGAGGAGGAAGAAGAGGAGGGAGGAAGGGGCTGACTCTGAGCCCAATTTTTCCAAATTAAAGCCATTTTTCACCTGGTGTAAACTTGCTCAGCAGAAACCCTCCCGCCTTCTCCCCCCCCTCCCCCGCCACCCCATGCAGGAGAGGAGTGTTGGGGTGGTTAGGAAAGAGGACTCTGCTGCCTTCCCCTCCCCAACCACGGGGACCTCCCCTCCCCACAAGACCCCTTGGACAGAGGGGGAGGCTGTCCTGAAAACAAGCATCAAGGATGAGAATCTGCAGAGGGCTGAGGAGGGGAGGTGTCAGAGAAGGGGGGGTGAAAAGGGGGAGGACGGGGAGGGGGGGAAGAGAAGAGATTTGGGGGGTCTGCACCCCCCACCCCCCTCGGCAGCAGCATCAAAAAAAAAAGGGGGGGGGGAGACTCAGCTGTCTGCTTTTTACAATCTCCCATTTTGCCTGAGCTGGGATTTTTTCCCCCGTTGCCACGGCAACCTGACTTAGCAGCACTGCAAAAGAAAGGGTGGCGGCCTAGGAAATTGGGGAAGTGGGGGGAAACAGGAAGGCAGGGGAGGGGAGGAAAGGTTCACGCACGCGGCTGCTTCGAAGCCAGTCGACTTGCGACGGTGCGTTTAGGGGCAGCCCTCCATCCCTCTGGGATCAAACACGGGGACCCTTGGCAAACTCGTCTTTACGAGGGTCGGATTTCCCTCCCCGGGGTGGGGGTGGGGGGGTTTCAGGCAATCCCCCTTTTGCGACCGTCGGCAGGCCGCCTCGCTCCTTTCCAAATGGCGGGGATTTCCCTTCAGCAAGGGTGGCGAGGAAAGGGTCGTAAAACGGGGCCAAACTCAGCGGGACCCGTGCCTCGCTTAGCGATGGAGATGTTGGGCTCCATCGCGGTCGTAAGTCGAAGACTAGCTGCATTAATATTTGATACATTTTAAAATCTTCAGCTGACTTTCATGTTCAATGAATAAAAGTTTGTAATAATAATAATAATAATAATAATAATAATAATAATAATAATAATAATAATAATAGTAATAATAGTAATAATAGTAATAGAAGATACATTTTTAAATGTTCAGCTGATTTTCATGGTTAATGAATAAGTTTATAATAATATTTGTGATACATTTTTAAAAATTCAGCTGACTGAGTTTCATGTGCAATAAATAAAAGTTTATAATAGTAATAATAATTGATACATTTTTAAATGTTCAGCTGACTGAGTTTCATGTTTAATGAATAAAAGTTTATAATAATTGTGATACATTTTTAAATGTTCAGCTGTTACATGTTTAATGAATAAGATAATAATAATAATAGATACATTTTTAAATGTTCAGCTGACTGAGTTTCATGTTCAATGAATAAACGTTTATAATTGTGATACATTTTTAAATGTTCAGCTGACTGTGTTACGTTTAATGAATAAGTTTATAATAATAATACATTTTTAATGTTCAGCTGACTGAGTTACATGTTCAATGAATAAAAGTTTATAGTAGTAGTAGTAATAATAATAATAATACATTTTTAAATGTTCAGCTGACTTTCATGGTTAATGAATAAGTTTATAATAATAATATTTGTGATACATTTTTAAATGTTCAGCTGACTGAGTTTCATGTTTAATGAATAAACGTTTATAATAATTGTGATACATTTTTAAATGTTCAGCTGACTGTGTTACGTTTAATGAATAAGTTTATAATAATAATAATAATTAATACATTTTTAAATGTTCAGCTGACTGAGTTTCATGTTCAATGAAGAAAAGTTTATAATAATGATGATGATGATGATGTATGGTTTCCCACCATAGCAACGGGTTGGACTTGAAGACCTCCAAGGTCCCTTCCAACTCTAATCTATTCAATAATAATCATCATCATAAAATCTCTGCCTACCGCCAACTTCCACGCAAACCCAGAGAGTTTCCCATGCTTTGGCCAGGATTGGAGGTCGCCCCAAAGGTTTTGGGACTGGGAAAAAGGGACTTTTCGGAACCTGGCACACACTCACACACACGCATGCATGCAAACACACACACACACCCCTGACCCCCTCCCCTGGCTGGGATCAGTTGGGTGGGGAGGGGGCCAGGTGTGTGTGTGTGTGTGCATGCATGCATGTGTGTGTGTGTGTGTGTGTGTGTGCCAGGTTCCGAAAACCTTATGGCAAGGAAGGGAGGGTTTTTTTTTTTCCTGCCCAGCATTCCTATCCTTTGGGAGAGGAAGCCCACCAGTGTGCATTTGCACACACGCGTGCAAAGAGAGACAGGACTGGCAGGAATTCTGGCAGGCGGACTGCAAAACCCCCGACCCGGTTTTAAAGGAGGGGGGCAGGGCCTTGAGTTGCTTCACGGAGTTGGAAGGGACCTTGGAGGCCATCTAGTCCACCCCCCCTCACTCAGCAGCCCAGATGGGTTGGCGTGTTGAGATCCAAAACGGGCACCAGGGGTGGCAGAATCAGGGGGGGGAGGCATTCGGGGTTCAGGAAAAAAAAAGGGTGGGACTGTCTAATTAAGGGGGCACCCCAAATGAGAGATAAACCAATGCTGGTAATCCTCATTTAGTGACTGTTCAAAATTACAACGGGGCTGGGAAAAAGAGACTTTTATGGCCCTTTTTCACACGACTTTCGCCGCATCCTCAGGGTCATTAATCAAAATTCAGGCACTGGGCGGTTGGCTCGTAGTTATGAAGGTCGCAGCCCACGTCCATGAGGAAAGCTGGATTCACTTAATGATGGCCTGATTGACTTAATAACTATGTTGTTCCCCCAATAAGGGGGGGAAAAGGTTTGATTTGTTTAATGACCAGGGCAAAAAACAAAAACAAAAAAGGTCGGGCACAACTCGTTTAGCGACTGCCTGGCTTTGGGTTCCAATTGTGGTCGCAAGTCGAAGACTAGGGGAGGGGGAGGGTAAAATCAGGAGCTTTGGAAAGGAAGAGGAAAAGGGGGAGAGGAGGAGGAAGAGGAGGAAGGGAGAAGGAAGGAGAGTTATGGGATGCCCAACTGGGCCATTCAGTGGCCTTCAGGTGGTCCTCGGCTTACGATGAATTCACTCAGCGACCGTTTGAAGTTAGGACGGCACCGAATGGCGATTAAGGCCAGATTTGGGCATTCCTTTCCCAACCGGCACCTCTCGCCCCCCTCCCTTTTACCACCCCCTCACTTAGCGACGGAAATTTGGTCGCAAGTCTTAGAGATAAGTCCTCCACTTACACTCAAATTTTGATCTCGTGGCCATAAGGATGCCGGGACAGTTGTAAGTCCAAGGATTTTTTCCAGCGCCGTGGTAACTTCTAAGGACGGCTAAAAATGAACAGTCATAAGTGCGACAACTGCCTGTGAGGGATAGTCTCCAAGTTACGATGGAGCCCACAAAGTTCCTGGGGCTGAAGTGAAATGTGTGTTTCAAGCCCGGTTTTACGACCTTTTCCTGGCCACCGTCGCAAAGTGAAGCACCAGCGGTTTGTTAAGTTAGTACCATACTGTTAGGGATAACATTGTTTTACCCTAACTGGTTTAGGTAAATAATAATATGTAATCATAGTTTGTAAGTTAAAGTGTCTGCAACTTTAACTGTGGGACAGTAATTAAGGGAGTGGTTGTGAAAGCACTTTAAAAGAAGCAAGGCTACAGCTTGCTATCTCTCTCTGGCTTTGATGATCACTGATTACTGCAAGGAAACAAGTCTGCATTGCTCGAATGGGAGAGAAAACAAAGGACTGAATTGTAAGTGAATTGACATAGGATATTCTAAATGGACTTTGCTAACTGAATATCCCTGAATGGACTGACTAAATGATGCATGACTATTGGACTGTTATTTTGACTATGCTATGAACTCATAATGGAATAAACTATATATTTGATAGCACAAGCGTATTTGTCATTTTTACTGTATGTTAATAAACACACAAGCTTAGCTCACTCATTTATCTGTGTGCCTATCTGACTAAGCTGCACATTCTGTTTTAGCTTGTCTCCCTAACCCTGGTTGGGGAAACCAGGCTTAACACTGGTTATGGGCCCAGAGGCTGCAAAGTCAGTTTAACTAGGATAAAACAGATTTATGTAAAAGTGAGAGTTTGTGTTGTTATACATTACAGTAAACAAACAGCTGTGTTTTATTAATTATAGTTTTATATCCATATAAGAAAACATGGCACAAGTCAATCTACAAAGTTTGTCCCTTATATCCAAGTTGGATGGAACAAACTATGTATCATGGTCTATGAAATGTAGTATGCTTCTACGAAGAGAAGGTTTGTGGAACATAATTGAAAATCCACCAAACATAGAAGAATGGGATCCAGAGGATAAGGAAGATAAATTAAAGATAGAAGAATTTATGCATAAAAATGAACAAGCAATTTGCATTATTGCTTTAACCTTAACTGATATGCAGCTTGTTTATATCCACGGAGAGAATACAGCTGTTGGGTGTTGGCAGAAGCTGAAGAGGATTTATGTTCGAGATAATGTTGGTGCTCACATAAATCTAACACGGAAGCTTTTCAGTACGCATCTCCAGACGAATGGTGATATGCTGAGTCATTTGAAAACTATGCAAAGCATTTTTCAAGAACTGCACGAGAAAGAGCTTATTTTCTCTGAACAACACCAAGTCTACATAATTCTATCTTCCCTTGATGAAAGTTATGATAACTACGAAACTTCCCTTGAAATATTGCCAAAGGAAAGTTTAACTTTAACTGATATAACTGGCAGATTGATTGAAGAGGCAAGAAGAAGGCTTGAAAGAAATGAGTTAAGGAGGCAGCAACCTCAAAAAGAAGATAATGAATCTCCTACTGCATACGCAATTAAAAAGTGCTTTAATTGTGGAGGAAGAGGACATTTGGCAAGATTTTGTAAAAAGGCAAAGTGCCAAAATGCTGGCCAGAATACAAAAAGTCATCAAAAGATAAATAAAAATTTAGAGTTAGCCATGTATAGTAACGGAGCTGTAAAAAATAATTTATGGGTGGTTGACAGTGGAGTATCCCACTGTATAACAAATGATAACAAAAATTTTATTAAAATATCCAAGAGTACACAGCAGATATGGTTAGCCAATGGCTGGAAACTGAAAGCTAAAGGTCAAGGTATAGCATATTGTTCTTTTATAAAAGAGAGTGTAAAAATGTTATATGTACCACAACTTAAGTTTAATTTAATTTCAGTTAGAATTTTGGTTAAACTAGGATATGTAGTTACTTTTAAAGGAGATAACTGCATAATTGAGAAAGAAGATAAAAAATTTACTGCATCTTTAAGAGGTGAATTATATGTGTTAAATGATGATGGTTTAAAGGTGGCTAACACAGTTTATGAAAATAAGAAACCTCATGATGAATGTATTCACTTGTTACATCAAAGGCTAGGGCATTTAAATTTTAAAATGCTTAAGAAAACTGTTCAATTATCTAAAGGAATAAGTTTGAAACCTTGTAATAAGTATTTGCAATGTAATGCCTGTAATCAAAGCAAAGCCAGGGTCACACCGGCTAATAGAGTTGATGGATTTACTACCAAAGAACCTTTAAAAGTAGTATTTGCTGATTTGATAGGTCCGAAAAAACCAAGTGTAGGAGGAGCTCGTTACATACTAAGTATAATGGACCACTATTCTAGATATGGGTTTTGCTATTTAATGAAGAGCAAAACTGAAACGTATCAGAATCTCTTTAATTGGATAAAATTTGCTGAAAGGAAAACTAAAAAGAAATTAGTAACTCTTATAACAGATAATAGTACGGAATTTACAAATAATAAATTCCAGAACAGACTAAGAATGTTAGGTATTCAACATAAAAAGTCTGCACCATATGGGCCACAACATAATGCCTTTATAGAGAGAAGAGGCCAAACATTACAATCAATGACACAAACTATGATGTCTGATTCAGGATTACCTGACAATTTGTGGGGAGAAGCAATAATGTGTGGTAATCAAATATTAAATAATGTTGTTAATTCAACAACAGGTGAATTACCATTCACACTGTGGCATGGTACAAAACCTGATTTAAGTTACATGCACACATTTGGAGCACCAGCATGGGTGCATATCCCTACACAACTTAGACAAAAAGGACAGCATAGAGCTAAAAGATTATTTTTTGTAGGATATACATCTAATCATAGATCTTATAGATTCTGGGAACCAGGTACATCTAGAGTTTACACCAGTGCCAGTACTAAATTCCTAGAACATGTAGGATGGAATAGATTAGAGCAAGATTTAAATAATGAAGTAATTATTGAACCCTACAAAAGGCAGAAAGAACAGATTAGTTATAAGAAGAGTCCAATTAAAGAAGAAGTCCACGAAGAGCAAATAGGACCAGAACAAGAGGAAACAGTTGATCAGGAAGAGTTAGATAATCAAGAAGAGTTAATAAATGAAAGTCCACCTGTAAGTCCTGTAATACCTAGACGTACTACACGTGTAACTAGACCACCTGATAGGTATCTAGCAAGTATAGTTTGCCAAGTAACTAAAGTTCCAACTAGTGTAGATGAACTTAGGATGTATCCTGCTAAGGATCAGGAGAATTGGCAAAAGGCAATGGAAAAAGAAACTAAATTCATTAAAGGTAATGAAAGTTTATGAAGATGCTAAATTACCTCCAGGAGAAAAATCCATTGGGTGCAAATGGATATTTAAAATAAAAACTGGAAATGATGGGACTGTTACCCATAAAGCTAGGTCAGTAGCTCAAGGATTTAATCAAACTGCATCTGATTACGATGAAGTTTTCGCACCAAGTCTTAAAGCAACATCTTTAAGAGCAGCATTAGTGTGGGCAGCTAAGAAAAACTATGTCATTAACCATTTAGATGTAGAAACTGCTTATCTGCATGCACCATTGCAGCACACTATATATTTAAGAAAACCAGTAGGTATAAAAGACAATAAAGTAAATAGTAATGATTGTTGGAAACTCAAAAAGAGTCTTTACGGGTTGAAACAATCTGGGTTTGAGTGGAACCAATATATTGTGAAAGAGTTAAACAATATAGGTTTTAAATCTGGTTTAGCAGATCCATGTGTGTTTAAAAGAGAAAATAATGGAACGGTGTCATTATTGTTATTATTTACAGATGATATTGCTTTGATAACTAAGACTAATAATGAAGCTAATGAGATTATATCATTATTAGCCAAAAAGATAAAATTAAAGCATTTAGGTGAAATTAAAAAGTATCTAGGATTGAAACTTCCGGTTTGCGTGGCTTCGGGGCAGCAGGAATTCGCGACAGCTCGCGATTCCTGCTGGCTAGCTGTCGAGGTACCCCCGATCCAGATGGGTCAGGGGGTTAAGGCTGCCCTGTAGGGACAGCTGAAGATAGAGGGGAGCCGGCTAGGGAGGTGGGGGCATCGCAGACCCCCCCTTCTCCGGAAAAACCCCTTTTTCCCAAGGCGGTGGAGCGGCGGTCAGCAATGGCCGCCACGAAGATGCCAGCAACCGGGTAAGAACTGTGCTGGAGGAAGTGTGAAAAGTGAAAGTTCTGTCTGAGCCGGGTCAAGTAACAACTTTTAAATTGCCTGGAATTGAGCTGCTTGTTGCTGGAGGATACATTGTTTCCCTAAGAAGATCGAAAGCGGCGGAGAAGCTGTCAAAGGGAACTTTCTTTTTTTTATTTTTGTTTACTCTCCCATCCCACGGAAAAAGCAGAAATATTTGGATATATTAGACATTGAAAGTGGATTGCTTTGAAAGCTAAGCTAAGAGACAAAGGGATTTTTGGACATTGAAAAATTTAAGAAATTGGAAAATTTTTGCTGGAGGTATGGATTTTTGATTATTTAAAATTGTTATTGCAAGTGGGAAGGGAGAAAAAAAAAAATTGGAGCAGAAACTGAAAAAGGAAGAGACTGTCTAGAATGTCTTGGTGGATCCCAAAAGAAGATATATGGTAATTGGACCTCTTTGATTAAAAATTAATTTAGAAAGAGAAAGAGAAGAAGGAAGAAAAGTATTAACTTTTGGAACTTTTTTCTTTTTTTTAATTGCTTTTGATTGTCCTGGATTAAAAATACTTGTGGTTGTTTTGGAAAAAGTTTTCCCTTTTCATAATGGCATTGTCTGTGGATGAACTAGAGATTGACTATCAAAAATATAAAAAAGAAGATACTTTGGGCGCTTTGTTCCAATTCTTAGAAATGGCGTTATGTTCTGTTGAAAAGTTGATTATGCAGCAGAAGGACTGGGACAAGGAAGAAGAGGAAGAAGAAGCCATCTTTGATGAACAATGGGTTCCTTCCGGAGAGGAGGAGAAAAAGGATAAGAAAAAGGGGATTTTAAGAATTATAAAAACAACCAAAAGAGAGAAAAATGAGCGAAAAGATGGAGGCAAGGTTAGAAAGCAAAGGAAAAGGAGCAAGAAAAGCGAAGAGAAAAAGCAAAGGGGTAGAAAGGGCAAGGAGAAGAATAAGCAAGAGAGAAAAGGGGGGAGGAGAAGCCTTAATGGGGGGAAGCAAGATTTTAAAAAAAAAAGTTTATTTAGAGACAATGGGTGAATTTAATTTCGATTAAAAGAGGGATTCTGGAGGGTATATAAGAGTGTGTTTTTATATGTATATTTAGAATAAAAAATTTATTATGTAATTTTAGAATCTTTTAAACAGAATCCCAAGAAAGATTTATATGTAGTATTTTTAAGTTAGGTAATGAGTTATAGATGTAACTCCAATTGTTGTACAGGAGAAGTATAGTAAAAGAAAAAAGATGAATGGATGTTTGGAAATAGAACAGACAAAGAATGTTGTTGAAAATGGTAATAATGGAAGGATATATATGCTTTTCTTTTGATTTTGTATATTGATAAAAGGCAATAAAATTTTAATTGATAAATAATTTGGATGGAAAAGAGAAGTAGGGACAAGATATGAAGTTAATATTATATGAAATATTAATATTATAATCTTGAAATGTTATGTTTTATTGGTCTATCATTATTATTTTTTTTTAGAAAAGAATTTATAAGCTGTTATGCCTTGATTTTGTGTGCATTGTTTTAGAAAACTGATAAAAATGGTTTTTATATACATATATAAAAAAAAAAAATGATAATAAGATATGGAAGGAGATTTAGGTTGAATATGATGTTTGAATTTGTGTCTGTGTAAAGAGTTTTAACCCGGGAACAGACAACCTTCAGAAAAGATCTTTTAGTTTTGTCTATGTTTTATGTTTTATGTTTTGTGTTTGTATGTTTGTGTATTATGCTTATGATAAAACTAACAAAATTTGTTTTTTATTAAAAAAAAAAAAGGAAAAAAGAATCAATAAAACCTTGGAGGAATGTTAGATGAGAATAATTTAAACAAGCCAGAAAGAAAAGAATATGATGACTATAAAATGGATAAATATGGAAGAGAAATGAAATTGAATAGGAGTAAAGAGAAATAATGAGAAATTTGATGAAAGATATTTGTGTGTCCATAAGGGGATGGGATAAATTGGAATTATGCTGTATAAAAATATTGTTTTGTTTGACTTGTAAGGACTTACAATATTAAGAGGTTTTATGTGTTTATGTATTTACTGGTTAATGATGTGTTGTTTTATCTTTAAAATTAATAAAAATTTGTTTCAAAAAAAAAAAAAAAGTATCTAGGATTGACAATTAACAAAACAAAAAATGGTTTTAAGATATCTCAAGAAGATAAAATTTGCCAATTAATTAAAACGTTTAAAATGGAACTTTGTAAACCGGCAAAGACTCCAATGAGTCAGGAAGTTTGCCAAACTAATGATCAAAGTCCCAAATTTGATAAGTCCATATATCAATCTTTGATTGGTAGCTTATCATATATAAGCAATTGGTCAAGGCCAGATATAGCTTATAGTGTAAATCAGCTGGCACGTTTTAATTCAGATCCACATCAATGTCATTGGCAATCATTAAAGAGAATTTTAAGATATCTTAAAGGAACACTGAACCATGCATTGTATATAGAACCAAAGGGTGATTTGAGTCTTAGTGCCTATGCAGATGCAAGTTTTGCAACTGATATAAACACTAGAAAATCAACATCTGGGATGGCTATATTATTTGGTAAGACACTAATAGGGTGGAGGTCAATCAGACAACAGCATATCAGCTTGTCCACGATGGAAGCGGAATTTTCATGTCTGTCATTATTATGCACTGACTTGATTTTGTACAAACAGTTATTATTAGACATGGGTACAACTGTAAAAGATTCCATTATTGTGTTCGAGGATAACCAAGCAGCTATAAAATTAGCTACTAGTATTGCTGTTAAAACTAGATCAAAGCATACTGATTTAAGATACTTAAATGTTAGAGAATCTATAAAGAATGGGCTAATTAAATTGGATTACTGCATGACAGAAGAAAACATTGCAGACCAATTTACAAAAGCTCAAGGAGTAACTAAGTTTAAAGAGAATTGTAACAAATATGATTTAAAGATGTAAATAGTTATATTTATATTATTATTTCCTAAAAGGGGAGAATGTTAGGGATAACATTGTTTTACCCTAACTGGTTTAGGTAAATAATAATATGTAATCATAGTTTGTAAGTTAAAGTGTCTGCAACTTTAACTGTGGGACAGTAATTAAGGGAGTGGTTGTGAAAGCACTTTAAAAGAAGCAAGGCTACAGCTTGCTATCTCTCTCTGGCTTTGATGATCCCTGATTACTGCAAGGAAACAAGTCTGCATTGCTCGAATGGGAGAGAAAACAAAGGACTGAATTGTAAGTGAATTGACATAGGATATTCTAAATGGACTTTGCTAACTGAATATCCCTGAATGGACTGACTAAATGATACATGACTATTGGACTGTTATTTTGACTATGCTATGAACTCATAATGGAATAAACTATATATTTGATAGCACAAGCGTATCTGTCATTTTTACTGTATGTTAATAAACACACAAGCTTAGCTCACTCATTTATCTGTGTGCCTATCTGACTAAGCTGCACATTCTGTTTAGCTTGTCTCCCTAACCCTGGTTGGGGAAACCAGGCTTAACACATACCCCACAGTCGTTAAGCGAATCCTCTTCCCTTGGCTTTGCTCGTCAGAAGGGACGCACGCCTCACCCAGCCCCTTTCCTGGGACACTGCAACAGGCATAAGTACACGCCAGTTGCCAAGCCTTGGAATTTGGACGGGCGTGAAGTGTGGGAAAATGGTCCTTGGTCGTGGCTTTTTCAATGCCGTCGTAACTTCAGATGGTCGTTAAGTCGAGGACGGCCAGGAAAACCCACATGTTTTCGGGTGTGCTGGGGAAACCTCCTCCAGAAGGTTGTGGGTCCTCCAGGACCATAGAGATTGGGCTGAAGAAAAGGAGAGGAGGGGGTCCCAAACTGGCCAAGCCCGAGCTTCCTTCCTTTGGGGAGAGGGTCTCCACCACCCCCACTTTCAAGAAGAGACTGGACTACCATCTGTCAGGAATGGTGTAGGGTCTCACTGCTTGGGCGGGGGTTTGGACTAGATGACCTACAAGGTCCCTTCCAACTCGGATGATCTGTTCTTTTGTAAGCCCAACCCCAGATACCCCAAAGAACAAGACCTCCTGCCTTTTGGGGCACCACCTTGCCACCTCCCCCTGACCCAATTAGTGGGATGCTGCCAGTTCAGACCGGTTCTTGCGAACCAGTATCACCAACAATCATCTGGCCCCGCCCTATCCTGTCCTATATTTCCGTGTTTTTCAGCTGTCATACAACCGGTAGTTTCCATTTACAGAGAGAGAGAGAAAGACCCTCATTTTCCGAACCCAAGGAGGAAGACGAAATAGCTGACAGGGAGCGGGAGCAGGGCTCCGTTGGCTGTGGAGGAAACTGGGGAAGAGCAAAGTCCAGCTGGGCAGAGCAGGGAAGAGGCAGAACAAGGGAGAGGGCATGCAGAGGAAGACCCAGGCCCACCCACCCCCTCTCCATCCTTGGAAAGGAACGCAGGGAGGAATGGAGAAGGGATCGGGGGGGGGGGGGTTTGCCTGGCTTACAGGGGAGGAAAGGGCCCTGATTCCCTTCATTAGGAAGAGAGTTGAAAAGAGATGCAGGCTGAGAGTGGCGTTCGCTGGGAGCAAACGGGTAGTTTATCCTGGGTTGGTTGGCTTTGCTTCTCTGCGTTCCGGGTTGAATTACTTCTGGAATTCCTTCTCCTGCCCTTCTCCTGATCATCTGAGTTGGAAGGGACCTTGTAGGTCATCTTGATTGGACTTTAAGTTACCGTTTTTGTTGACCATGTTTTGGACTTGAATCTCTGCTGGGAGAGTTTTTCTCTGGCCCAGAAGGTAATCAGGCAACCAGGACATTGGGGAGCGGGGGGGCAAAGTTGGAGCTAAAAAAAGGAATTATCTGATTGGGTTGCCTTTGGGCCACGCCCCTTTGGGTCATCGCAGGGGGCTTCATTGACCCGCTGGAAGAAAACTGTTTGCGCCCCCTTTTCCTCCCTCCCAAGAAAAATTGAGGTGGGCACACCTTGGGCAAAGAAGGGGCGCAGTTGGCATGCTGTGTCGGGTTGCAGGTGTGGGACAGATTCAAGCAGGGACAGAAATCAAGAGAAAAGAAGAGGGGGGGTGTGCCTTCGGAAGGGAAGACCCCTCTGGATGCCCAGCAGGACCCGAGAAGGGTGCTAAATACCCACCAACAACCCTACCGTGCCCACCCGCTTGCCCGCTGCTTACCATCATCCATGGGGACGTAGACGTTGAGGTACAGGCAGTCTTCACTCTGGTTCTGGATGTAGCCGGCCACGATCTCCAGGTTGTCGGTGAACCAAACCGGCAGCATGATGGCGGGTAGCATACCGTGGATGTTCTGCGGGCACACCGGGGCGAATGTCGTGGCATTGCGCACCTCGAACCAAGAAGCTGGTGCCTCGGGCGGCTGGAAGCGGCGCTCGCCGACAGGCGGCGTGGCGTAGGGGATGCCCAGGTACTGCACCACGGGGCCGAGGATCTCGTTGTTCAGGCCTTTCTTGATGCCACGCACCTTGCCGTAATTAGTGGGCACCACGGGGTACTTGTCTTCAGGCTTCTGGCCCGAGAGGGGCAACGGGCGCAAGGCCAGGCCCAGCAGCCAAAAGAGGAGGGCAGAACCCGGCCGGATGTTCAGCAACCGGCAGACAAAGCTCGGAGGCGAGAGGAACATGGTGGCCGGAGAAGGTGCCAGGCTGGAGGTCCTTCACAAGGGGGGGAGGGGGAGGAGAGAAAGAGTCAGGCACGGCCAACCCGAGGAGAAGCACCAGCAGAGGAGGAAGAGGAGGAGGAAGTAGGCTAGAGAAGTTGCAGGCCAAGCCCAGAAGTTGAGGAAATCAGGCCGTCCTAGCAGGAGAACCCCAAAAATGTTCTGGCCAAGATAGGACATCTGTTGCATTCCATGGTGGGTGTAGAGCACCTCAACGGCCGGCCAGCCAGTCTGAGAGAGGCACCTAGAGGTTCAGGGAGGAAGAAGAAGAGACAGAAGGGAAGTTGTGGGTCAACCAGAAGTAAGAAGAGAAAAAGGCAACAGGTAGGAGCAAGGTGGACCCAATGGTCCAACATGAAGAACAAATAACCTCCATCTCTGCTGAAGAGGTCTCCAGGAGATCAGTAGGGACTCACCTTCCCACCCACCCCCAAGTCTTCCAACCCCAAAACTCATTTTGGGAAACAGTCTGGGGTGAGCAGAAGTGTAGAAGGAGGGTTTAACATTCAGGCAAAGTTCTGGTGGTGGACTTCCAAGAAGACGCTGAAGCAACAGTAGGCGAGCATCTCACTGGGTTCTAGTTCCCAGGAAGAAGAGGGAAGGCCCATGTCTTCATGAGGAACCCAAGAGTACATCCCCACCAGGCCGCAGGTTGAAGTAAAAGACCACCAGGGTGGAGTCCACCTTAACCAAAAGCATCCCAAGGACCACCTACAGGATTCCAAGTTCCCTCAAGAAGAAAGAAGGATCAAAGCAGAGCTAAGGGGTCTCCAATCCAAGGAGAACCCATAACTCCTCCTGTTTTGGGGAAAGGGCGCCCTCCACCTCAGTCGTCACTGCATGGGGACATCCCAGGAGATGTGGAGATCTCGAGATGTCCAAGTGGCTTCTTCTTCCGCCCTGAGGACACCAGGAGGAGACTCTCCTGAGATGTCCCAAGCTCCAGGATCACCTCTAACCAAGAGGTGGAAGGACAATGGAGGTGTCCAGGTGACTCACAATTAAGACCAACTTGAGGGACACCTGGCTTATATAGGGAGTCCTCAACTTATGACCACAATAGGGGCCCCCAATTTTCTGTCACTTAAGAGAGAACACAAGTGAATTGTGCCCCGTTTTTACGACTTTTATTGCTGCATTTGTTAAGTAAATCCATGAGACACACGGTCGTTGAGTGAATCCAGCTTCCCCCCATTGGCTTCGCTTGCCAGAAAGTCGTAAAAAAAAGGATCACCCTGAGACTGTTGTAAAGATGAGTCAGCGGCCAAGCGTCTGGAGTTTCGATCACACGACCAACAGGTATGCCACGACTCGGTTGTTAAGTGTGAAAAATGCTCCTCGGTCCCTTGTTTCTGGGCCGTTGCGGCTTCAAACGGTCGCTAAACAAACGGTTGTATGTCAAGGACGGGCAGCCCTCAACCTACGGCCGCCATTGCTGTTGTTAAGTGAGTCATGCTCAGTTTTTATGGTCTGCATTGACACCATCGTTAAGTGGATCTCCGTGGCCATTCAAGGACTCCTGCCATACAAGGGGGTCCTCGACTTATGACCACACTGGGGCCTCAGCTCACTGTTGCCAAGCAAAGGAATTTTGTTCAGGGCATTTGGTCCCATTTGACGACCTTTTTTTCTTTTTCTGGGCCATTAAAACAAATGGTTCCGGTCGTTAAGTGAGCCACATCGTTGTTAAGTGACTCCGGCTTCCCCTGTTGACTTCGTGTGTTGGAAGCGGGGGGGGGGAATCACGGGACGCTGCACCCGTTCTGGACTATATGCCGCTCTAAATGTTCATACTTACAACGGCTGTAAGTCTGAGGACTGGTCATAAACAGGGTTTTCCCCCCCTCTGAACCCGCTGTAACTTTGACCGCTTGCTAAAGGAACGTCTACAGAGGAGGCTCAGTCTCCATAGAGTGAGACTGAGCGAATGTAAACAAATGGACGTTAAGTCAAGGACGGCCTGCAGACCAGACACTCTGTTTGGGTACCCCAGGCCCCACAACGGGGCAGGGGTCCTGGTTAGCATCGGGCCTTCCTCCTCCTTCTCCTCCGCGGAGGGCTGTGGCCTTCTGTCTCCCACCTCCTTGGCATCACCGTACCAAATTCTCCCCCGTCTTTAATTAAATAAAATTGGAGTTATTTTGTTGATCATTCACAATGTGGCAATTAGGAGTAGGAAACGTGTAATTAGTACCAAATTGTGTCTGGGACAATCCAAAGGCCCAGAGAGAGGGAGCTGGGAAGGGGTGGGGCGGAACCCCACACTCTCCCCACAATGCCTGGACAGACAGGGGAAGGGATTGGAGGAGGGACGAGGAGGAAGCAGGGATCCACACCTGGGACTTCATGGGAGGGGAGAGCCAAAGGGAGGAATGGATGGATTAATACAGGGGTCCCCCAACATTGGCCACTTTAAGACTTGGTGGAGTTCAACTCCCAGAATTCCCCATTCAACTATGCCTGTTTTTTCCCTCCTACTCCCTAGAGTGGAGAGATTGCAGAGGAAGGGATGACAAGAGAGAAAGCAGGCATACAGAGTTGAAGTCTTAGTGAAGCTGGCTGGGGAATTCTGGGAGTTGATGTCCACAAGTCTTAAAGTGGCCAAGTTTGGAAACCTCTGGATTAATGGGATGGAGAAAAATGAAGAGGAGATGGGAAGGAGGAAGGAAGAAGGAAGAAGAAGAAGAAGACACCATGGATGGAGGAGATATACACGCGCACACACACACACACACACACAACAGCCATGGTCTTCTGAGACTCACAGAGGCGTTGTCCATGGCCTGCAAAGATTCACACACGTTTCATCCAGGATCTTCTGAAGTTCACACAAGAATCATGTATGGTTTTCAAGACTCACCCAGACTTCCTCCGTGGACACCCAAGATTCACTGAGGCATCACTCATGGTCTTCCAAGATTCACACAATTTCATCCGTGGTCTTGCAAGATTCACACAATCATCAACCGTGGTCATTCGAAGCTTACCCACATCAATCATGGTCATCCAAGGGTCACCTACATCAACCATGGTTATTTGAGGCTCACACACATCAATCAGGCTCATTCAAGGCTCACAGACATCAACCATGGTTAACCAAGGCTCAAACACATCAAGCATGGTCATCCAAGGCTCAAACAAATCAGTCATGGTCATCCAAGGCTCCTGTCAGGCTGCGCTCCTTCTAGATCCCAAGAAAGAAATACTCAGACTCCATGGTGTAGAGCAAAGTTATCCTTTTACTGGGAAATAAAGTGGTAGCTACAAAGCAATTCCGAAACTGAGAAATTGGCGGGTAGAATGCACATACAAAGAAATAGGTTTGCTCCCACCCCCCAAAGTTCAAATGATTCTTCCAATTAAAACTTTTGAAACAGCTCATGTGGTCATCTCCAGATGGTGATGAGACGTCTTGTCAAATGACCTTGACATTTTTGATAAAAGTTCGCAGTTGCACAAAAGAGGAAAAAGATAGCCAAGAAACGGAAAGTTAAAGACAAGAATCCCCCCTCCCCTTACTAGCCCAGCAAGGAATGCAAACACCTCCAGCTTTCTTCCCATATAAAATCCCCCCTCCCACCGTTGCCATGACAGCCGAGAGAAATAATGAAACAATAGCAGAAAGGTAGAAGGGGAAGGTATCTTAGCAGAAAGGTAGAAGGGGAAGGTATCTTGAGGCTGACATTCGGACCCCCTAGAAGAAGGACATAAGTCCCTGAAAGAAAAACAAAATAGTTACATGTTAACATTAATGTACATCTCTATGGTTTATCAGGATATTTGGCATGAAATTTCTTTAACAGTTCAGGAGCCCTAAGGTCCTTTTCATTCACCCACTCAGAATGGGACGGAGGAAAATGTTTCCAAGCTACAAGGTATTGGGTACGACCCCTCCATTTTCTAGAGTCCAGAATTTCTTTAATTTCGAAATGTTGTTCCCCTCAATTAATATTGGCACAGGGGGATCAGATTGGATCGGTCTCAAGGCACAGGTACGTTCTGGTTTCAACAAACTAACATGGAAAACAGGATGAATACGACGAAGAGTCTTTGGTAAAGTCAGTTGAACAGTTACAGGATTTATTATCCTCTCAATGGGGAAAGGTCCTACATACTTAGGACCCAACTTCTTTGATTTTTGGGTAGTTTGTAAATACTTGGTCGAAAGGAATACTTTATCGCCCACTTGATATGACATCTGCGGAGCTCGCTTTCTGTCAGCAAATTTCTTATGAGATTGGTGCGCCTCATCCAAAGCTTTGCGGACAACTGGCCAATTAAGTTGAAGCTGAGATATCCAATCACTCAATGACTGGACAGTTGGGTTTTCACCAGGCAGTTCAGGTATGGGTACAAATTCTTGCCCCGTTGCTATTTTGAAAGGGGTGAACCCCGTACTACTGTGAACAGAGTTATTATACGCCACCTCCGCAAAAGGTAACAGATCCATCCAGTTGTCTTGTTGAAAATTTATGTAGCATCAGAGATATTGCTCTAGTGCCCCGTTAGTCCTCTCGCAGGCTCCATTAGTTTGGGGATGGTGGGCGGAGCTTAAGCTTTGGGTGGAGCCTATTAACTTCAGAAATTCCCTCCAGAAATTCGAGGTAAATTGGACTCCTCGATCAGAAACTACACGTTCAGGTACACCATGCAATCGGTAAACATGAAGAATGAAGAGTCTGGCTAAGGTTTTCGCCGAAGGGATCTTTGAGCAAGGAATGAAATGAGCTTGTTTGGAAAACAAGTCAGTCACCACCCAAATGACCGTGTGTCCACTGCTTTCAGGTAGATCTACTATAAAATCCATGGAAATTTCCTTCCAAGGGGCAGTTGGTCTGGCCACATTCTGTAACAGTCCTGGTGGCTTACCCGGCGGTCTTTTTGCTGAGGCGCAAATCGGACAACTCGCCACATAAGTCTCAATGTCCTTTTTCAAGGAAGGCCACCAAAACTGTCGTTTCACCAAATGTAAGGTCTTCACAAAACCAAAATGACCAGCCACTTTGGAATCATGGGTTTGTTGCAATACATGGCTTCTCAGGGTTTGTGGTACATACAATTTCGCCCCCATCCAGGCTAGGCCATCTCGAATGGTGCAGTTATTCGCATTTGCCAGAAACCACTCATCTGTCTTCAAAGCCTCCTTAAACTGTTCCATCAGATCAGTAGGTAGATCCCTCTCCTGGTTTCTTTTCTGTGCGCGGGTAACAACAGGGGCAGCCAGTTGTGTAGTGGATACGATTGGCCTTATCACTTCTTTTCGGATACTGTTGTATTGAGGCATTCTAGACAAAGCATCTGCCATCAAATTTTTTCCCCCTGGGATATATTTCAAGGAGAAGTTGAATCGCTTGAAGAACTGAGCCCACCTAACTTGTTTAGGGGATAGTTTCCGAGGGGTCTTTAAAGCTTCTAAATTTTTATGGTCGGTCCACACTTCAAATGGGTGTTTCGCTCCTTCCAGAAAATGCCTCCAAGCTAATAAAGCCCAACGGACTGCAAATGCTTCCTTCTCCCAAACGGCCCATCTCCTTTCAGTCTCAGTGAATTTACGAGAAGTGTAAGCGCATGGTTGTAGTGTCCCCTTCTCGTTCAATTGGAGTAAGACCGCCCCCACTGCTACATCGCTTGAATCAGCTTGGATCACGAAAGGGGCGTCCATGTCAGGGTGTTTCAGTATTGGTTCTGCAGCAAAAAGTCTCTTAAGTTTTTCAAATGCAGCTTGGCACTCCATAGTCCAATTCAATGGTTGACTGGGCTTTGGTTTCAATTCCCCTTTTGTTTTTAGGAGGTTGGTGATGGGCATAGCTATTTTTGCAAAAGACGGGATGAATTGGCGGTAAAAATTTGCAAATCCCAGAAAACTTTGAAGCTGTTTACGAGTTTTCGGTGGGGCCCAGTCCAAAACGGCTCGCACCTTTTCTGGGTCCATTTCAATGCCTTCGGGGGAGATACGATATCCCAAGTAGTCGATTTTTTCTTGATGGAACTCACATTTGGATAGTTTGGCGTACAGTTTGGCGGCCCTCAGCTTGTGCAACACAGAGCGTACCAACTTCACGTGGTCGTTTCTTGTCTCCGTGTAGATAAGAATATCATCAAGGTATACCAGAACCCCTTTGTATAAATGTTCGTGAAGCACTTGATTGATCAATTGCATGAAAACAGCAGGCGCCCCCTGTAAGCCGAAAGGGAGAACATTGAACTGGAAACAACCCATTGGGCAGTTGAACGCAGTCTTCCACTCGTCTCCCTCCTTTATCCGGATTCGGTAGTATGCCTCCCTCAAGTCCAGCTTTGTGAAAATCTTCCCCTTTGCCAGGTGGGCTAACATGTCCTTCATCAGAGGGAGGGGGTACATGTTCTCTACAGACACTGCGTTCAGGTTTCTATAGTCAACTACCAGACGTTTGGAGCCATCTTTCTTCTCGCGGAACATCACAGGGGCCGCCACTCGAGGTCTGGCAGGCGTGATGAAACCCCGTTTCAAGTTCTTGTCGATAAACGCCCTCAATTCCTCCAACTCCCCCGGTGTCATCGGATACATCTTCGGTTTCGGGAGCGTCACCCCCGGCAGGAATTCAATGCTACAATCGGTCGACCGATGTGGGGGGAGCTTGTCGGAAGCCTCTTCACTAAACACCTCTCTTAAGTCCCAATACTCCTTCGGGATTTTCTCCTCTCCTTCCACGTGTTCGGCACCCGTAGAAGCTATCTCGGCGGGTGCCTGGGACTTTGAATGGGATTCCTCCTCCCCTTCCGGATAGGGTTGCTCCTCCCCTTCCGGTGGCCGATCGGTGCGGATGCGTATCCACCCCTCTCTCCAATTTACATGGGGATTCCACTTCTGAAGCCATGGTAGTCCCAATATTAGAGGCTGTTCCATCCCAGGGGCCACAATAAAACACAGGGTCTCATGATGGTTTCCCAATGTCATCTCTAGGGGTTCGGTTACAAAACGTGCGGGGCAACCTCCCGCCACCGACCCATCCAGTTGGCAAAAGGATATGGGCGTTTTTAAAGTTCTCAGTCCAATGCCCTTCCCCTTAACCACTTTCATGTTAATTACACACCTCATGCACCCCGAGTCCAGTAAGGCCATCATCACTCCCTCAGTCCCCGAGGTGGGCCGCCTTAACTTTATTGGGATGGTCATGGGCCCTTGATTAGGACTTACCGGGACGTCATCTTCCGAATCTGTCTCGTTCTCGTCGAGTGGGGTTGGAGGTCCCAGCTCCTCTCCCGCCGAAAGGGCGACCTCTACAACCTCTCCTGTCTTCAGCCCGGTCTCGCGGGGTTTGGTTGAGGGGTTTTTTGGCTTTCTCCCGGGGTCCCGCGCTTTCAGTGGGTTCACCTTTACTCGACAATCCACCATCCGGTGGCCCTCCTTTCCACAACGGAAACATGCCGTGGTCTTGGCTCCTGCTGCCATCCCTCTCGGTTGGGGCCCTGAGGTCTCTCGGAGACGGGGGGGGAGCGGTTTTCTCCAGGCGGGGCCTCCTCTGCGTCTGTTTCTGGCTAGATCAATGTCCACCTCTTCCGCCAGCAAGTACCATGACTGTAACTCACGTGGATCCCTTCTGGAGATGCACATGTGGTATACATCTTCATTTAAGCCATCTTTGTAGGCTTCCACCAGGGCCCCCTGGGACCAACCTCGGATGTGGTATGCCAGCTGCCTGAATTCTTGGGTGTAGTCTGCCACCGATCTCCCCCCTTGCACTAGGGTCTTCATTCTGATTCTGGCCTTTCTCTCTGCCAGAGGGTCCTCAAACCTTCTCCTCAGTGCAGTCATGAAAGCATCGAGGGTTTGCAGTTGGGGGGAGTTATCATTGTACAAAGTCACCACCCAATCTGCTGCCATCCCTTCCAGGGTTCTGGTAACGCATCTCACTTTGGCTGCTTCAGAGGTGAATTCCCGCTCAAATTCTGCCATATAACTCCCAACTTGTACCAGGAAAAATCCCAAATCTCTGGGATTTCCTCCAAACTTTACATCTAGGGGGGGCAGGTGGCGTCTTCCAGGAGCCACTCCTATTGCTGGGGCTCCCCGGGCGGCAGCGGGCGGCTGCACTGGCGGAAGCTGGGCAAGGGGGGTAGAGGTAGCTTGGCTCCCCCAGGCTGATCTCGCTCCCTCTTCCCCCTCATACCTTTGAGTTGTGCCGGGCTCCTCAGGGACATCCATAGAGAGTTTCTCGGCTTGATCCAGCTTGCCTTCCATCTCCTCCCCCTCCTGCCATAGCCGTCCCCTCGCACCTTTTCGTCTTACAGTGATCCTGGGAGGAGGGGGGTCTTCAGGGTCTCTCCAACCAACCCCCAACGACCATCTGGGCATCTCGGCTGGGGTTTCTTCCAGAGTCAATTCGGCCAGCAGGTCAGCCACCGACGCTTCCAGTCGCAGCATCGGC
Organism: Hydrophis major; assembly: GCA_033807585.1. Classification (NCBI taxonomy): domain Eukaryota; kingdom Metazoa; phylum Chordata; class Lepidosauria; order Squamata; family Elapidae; genus Hydrophis; species Hydrophis major. The sequence continues at coordinate 215,898 of JAUCBL010000083.1, forward strand.
TGCCCCCCCGCAGCTCCCTGATCCTCTTCATCGCCGGTTGGAGACGACATGGGATGAAACCCCCTCGGAAGAAAAGTTGCTGGTTTTCTCCGGGTGGGTTGATGTGGCAGTTTCGGAATAATGTCAGGCTGCGCTCCTTCTAGATCCCAAGAAAGAAATACTCAGACTCCATGGTGTAGAGCAAAGTTATCCTTTTACTGGGAAATAAAGTGGTAGCTACAAAGCAATTCCGAAACTGAGAAATTGGCGGGTAGAATGCACATACAAAGAAATAGGTTTGCTCCCACCCCCCAAAGTTCAAATGATTCTTCCAATTAAAACTTTTGAAACAGCTCATGTGGTCATCTCCAGATGGTGATGAGACGTCTTGTCAAATGACCTTGACATTTTTGATAAAAGTTCGCAGTTGCGCAAAAGAGGAAAAAGATAGCCAAGAAACGGAAAGTTAAAGACAAGAATCCCCCCTCCCCTTGCTAGCCCAGCAAGGAATGCAAACACCTCCAGCTTTCTTCCCATATAAAATCCCCCCTCCCACCGTTGCCATGACAGCCGAGAGAAATAATGAAACAATAGCAGAAAGGTAGAAGGGGAAGGTATCTTAGCAGAAAGGTAGAAGGGGAAGGTATCTTGAGGCTGACAGCTCCAACACATCAACCATGATCATCAAAGGCTCACACATATCAATCACAGTCATCCAAGGCTCCAACACATCAACCATGGTCACCCAAGTTTCACATACATCAAACATGATCATCCAAGGCTCAAACAAATCAACCATGGTCATTCAAGACTCACACACATCAATCAGGCTCATTCAAGGCTCAAATACATCAACCATAGTTATCCAAGGCTCACACACATAAACCATGGCTTTCTAAAGGTTCATAAACATCAACCACTGTCATCAAAAGCTCACCCATATCAACCACTGTCATCCAAAGCTCACAGACATCAACCATGGTCATCAAAGGCTCACACATATCAAACATGGTTGTTAGGGATAACATTGTTTACCCTAACTGGTTTAGGTAAAATAATAAATATGTAATCATAGTTTGTTAGTTAAAGTGTCTGCAGCTTTAAATATAGGAAAGTAATTAAGGGAGTGGTTGTGAAAGCACTTTAAAAGAAGCAAGACCACAGCTTGCTCTCTCTCTGGCTTTGATGATCCCTGATTACTGCTTGGAATCAAGACTGCATTGCTCGAACGGGAGAGAAAACAAAGGACTGATTTGTAAGTGAACTGACACAGGATATTCTACACGGATTTTGCTAACTGAATATCCCTGAATGGACTGACTCAATGATACATGACTATTGGACTGTTATTTTGACTATGCTATGAACTCATAATGGAATAAACTATATTTTTGATAGCACAAGCGTATCTGTTGTTTTTACTGTATGTTAATAAACATACAAGCTTAGCTCACTCATTTATCTGTGTGCCTATCTGACTAACGCTGCACATTCTGTTTAGCTTGTCTCCCTAACCCTGGTTGGGGAAACCAGGCTTAACACTGGTTATGGGCCCAGAGGCTGCAAAGTCAGTTTAACTAGGATAAAACAGATTTATGTAAAAGTGAGAGTTTGTGTTGTTATTCATTACAGTAAACAGACAGCTGTGTTTTATTAATTATAGTTTTACATCCATATAAAGAAAAACATGGCACAAGTCAATCTACAAAGTTTGTCCCTTATATCCAAGCTGGATGGAACAAACTATGTATCATGGTCTATGAAATGTAGTCTGCTTCTACGAAGAGAAGGTTTGTGGAACATAATTGAAAATCCACCAAACGTAGAAGAATGGGATCCAGAGGATGATGAAGATAGATTAAAGATAGAACAATTTATGCATAAAAATCAACAAGCTATTTGCATAATTGGGTTAACCTTAACTGATATGCAGCTTGTTTATATCCACGGAGAGAATACAGCTGTTGGGTGTTGGCAGAAGCTGAAGAGGATTTATGTTCGAGATAATGTTGGTGCTCACATAAATCTAACACGGAAGCTTTTCAGTACGCATCTCCAGACGAATGGTGATATGCTGAGTCATTTGAAAACTATGCAAAGCATTTTTCAAGAACTGCACGAGAAAGAGCTTATTTTCTCTGAACAACACCAAGTCTACATAATTCTATCTTCACTTGATGAAAGTTATGATAACTATGTAACTTCCCTTGAAATTTTGCCAAAGGAAAGTTTAACTTTAACTGATATAACTGGCAGATTGATTGAAGAGGCAAGAAGAAGGCTTGAAAGAGATGAATTAAGGAGGCAGCAACCTCAAAAAGAAGATAATGAATCTCCTACTGCATATGCAATTAAAAGGTGTTTTAATTGTGGAGGAAGAGGACATTTGGCAAGATTTTGTAAAAAAGCAAAACGCCAGAACGCTGGCCAGAATACTAAAAGTCATCAAAAGATAAATAAAAATTTAGAGTTAGCCATGTATAGTAACGGAGCTGTAAAAAATAATTTATGGGTGGTTGACAGTGGAGCATCCCACTGTATAACAAATGATCACAAAAATTTTATTAAAATGTCCAAGAGTACACAGCAGATATCGCTAGCCAATGGCTGGAAACTGAAAGCTAAAGGTCAAGGTATAGCATACTGTTCTTTTATAAAAGAGAATGTAAAAATGTTATATGTACCACAACTTAAGTTTAATTTAATTTCAGTTAGAATTTTGGTTAAACTAGGATATGTAGTTACTTTTAAAGGAGATAACTGCATAATTGAGAAAGAAGATAAGAAAATTACTGCATCTTTAAGAGGTGAATTATATGTGTTAAATGATGATGGTTTAAAAGTGGCTAACACAGTTTATGAAAATAAGAAACCTCATGATGAATGTATTCACTTGTTACACCGAAGGCTAGGGCATTTAAATTTTAAAATGCTTAAGAAAACTGTTCAATTATCTAAAGGAATAAGTTTGAAACCTTGTAATAAGTATTTGCAATGTAATGCCTGTAATCAAAGCAAAGCCAGGGTCACACCGGCTAATAGAGTTGATGGATTTACTACCAAAGAACCTTTAGAAGTAGTATTTGCTGATTTGATAGGTCCGAAAAAACCAAGTGTAGGAGGAGCTCGTTACATACTAAGTATAATGGACCACTATTCTAGATATGGGTTTTGCTATTTAATGAAGAGCAAAACTGAAACGTATCAGAATCTCTTTAATTGGATAAAATTTGCTGAAAGGAAAACTAAAAAGAAATTAGTAACTCTTATAACAGATAATAGTACGGAATTTACAAATAATAAATTCCAGAACAGACTAAGAATGTTAGGTATTCAACATAAAAAGTCTGCACCATATAGGCCACAACATAATGCATTTATAGAGAGAAGAGGCCAAACATTACAATCAATGACACAAACTATGATGTCTGATTCAGGATTACCTGACAATTTGTGGGGAGAAGCAATAATGTGTGGTAATCAAATATTAAATAATGTTGTTAATTCAACAACAGGTGAATTACCATTCACACTGTGGCATGGTACAAAACCTGATTTAAGTTACATGCACACATTTGGAGCACCAGCATGGGTGCATATCCCTACACAACTTTGACACAAAGGACAGCATAGAGCTAAAAGATTATTTTTTGTAGGATATACATCTAATCATAGATCTTATAGATTCTGGGAACCAGGTACATCTAGAGTTTACACCAGTGCCAGTACTAAATTCCTAGAACCTGTAGGATGGAATAGATTAGAGCAAGATTTAAATAATGAAGTAATTATTGAACCCTACAAAAGGCAGAAAGAACAGATTAGTTATAAGAAGAGTCCAATTAAAGAAGAAGTCCACGAAGAGCAAATAGGACCAGAACAAGAGGAAACAGTTGATCAGGAAGAGTTAGATAATCAAGAAGAGTTAATAAATGAAAGTCCACCTGTAAGTCCTGTAATACCTAGACGTACTACACGTGTAACTAGACCACCTGATAGATATCAAGCAAGTATAGTTTGCCAAGTAACTAAAGTTCCAACTAGTGTAGATGAACTTAGGATGTATCCTGCTAAGGATCAGGAGAATTGGCAAAAGGCAATGGAAAAAGAACTAAATTCATTAAAGGTAATGAAAGTATATGAAAATGCTAAATTACCTCCAGGAGAAAAATCCATTGGGTGCAAATGGATATTTAAAGTAAAAACTGGAAATGATGGGACTGTTACCCATAAGGCTAGGTTGGTAGCTCAAGGATTTAATCAAACTGCATCTGATTACGATGAAGTTTTTGCACCAAGTCTTAAGGCTACATCTTTAAGAGCAGCATTAGTGTGGGCAGCTAAGAAAAACTATGTCATTAACCATTTAGATGTAGAAACTGCTTATCTGCATAAGAAGATAAAATTTGCCAATTAATTAAAACGTTTAAAATGGAACTTTGTAAACCGGCAAAGATTCCAATGAGTCGGGAAGTTTGCCAAACTGATGATCAAAGTCCCAAATTTGATAAGTCCATATATCAATCTTTGATTGGTAGCTTATCATATGTAAGCAATTGGTCTAGGCCTGATATAGCTTATAGTGTAAATCAACTGGCACGTTTTAATTCGGATCCACATCAATGTCATTGGCAATCATTAAAGAGAATTTTAAGATATCTTAAAGGAACAATGAACCATGCATTGTATATAGAACCAAAGGGTGATTTGAGTCTGAGTGCCTATGCAGATGCAAGTTTTGCAACTGATATAAACACAAGAAAATCAACATCTGGGATGGCTATATTATTTGGTAAGACACTAATAGGGTGGAGGTCAATCAGACAACAGCATATTAGCTTGTCCACGATGGAAGCGGAATTTTCATGTCTGTCATTATTATGCACTGACTTGATTTTGTACAAACAGTTATTATTAGACATGGGTATAACTGTTAAAGATTCCATTATTGTGTACGAGGACAACCAGGCAGCCATAAAGTTAGCTACTAGTATTGCTGTAAAAACTAGATCAAAGCATACTGATTTAAGATACTTAAATGTTAGAGAATCTGTAAAGAATGGGCTAATTAAATTGGAATACTGCATGACAGAAGAAAACATTGCAGACCAATTTACAAAAGCTCAAGGAGTAATTAAGTTTAAAGAGAGTTGTAACAAATATGATTTAAAGATGTAAATAGTTATATTTATTATTATTTCCTCAAAGGGGAGAATGTTAGGGATAACATTGTTTACCCTAACTGGTTTAGGTAAAATAATAAATATGTAATCATAGTTTGTTAGTTAAAGTGTCTGCAGCTTTAAATATAGGAAAGTAATTAAGCACTTTAAAAGAAGCAAGACCACAGCTTGCTCTCTCTCTGGCTTTGATGATCCCTGATTAATGCTTGGAATTAAGACTGCATTGCTCGAACGGGAGAGAAAACAAAGGACTGATTTGTAAGTGAACTGACATAGGATATTCTACACGGATTTTGCTAACTGAATATCCCTGAATGGACTGACTCAATGATACATGACTATTGGACTATTATTTTGACTATGCTATAAACTCATAATGGAATAAACTATATTTTTGATAGCACAAGCGTATCTGTTATTTTAACTGTATGTTAATAAACATACAAGCTTAGCTCACTCATTTATCTGTGTGCCTATCTGACTAACGTTGCACATTCTGTTTAGCTTGTCTCCCTAACCCTGGTTGGGGAACCCAGGCTTAACAATGGTCATACAAGGCTCACACACATCAACCATGGTTAACCAAGGCTCAAACAAATCAAGGCTCATCCAAGGCGCAAACACATCAACCATGGTCATTCAAGGCTCAAACCCATCAACTATGCTCACCCAAGGTGCACACATATCAACCATGGTCATCAAAGGCTCACACATATCAATCATGGTCATCCAATGCTCAAATACATCAACCATGGTCATCCAAGGCTCACACACATTAGTCATGGTCACCCAAGGCTCAAACACATCAACCATGCTCATCCAAGGTTCGCATACATCAACCATGGTCACTCAAATCTCACACACATCAATCATGGTCATACGAAGCTCAAACTCATCAACCACGGTCATCACAGTCTCAACACATCAACCATGGTCACCCCATACATCAACCATGGTCACCCAAGCTCAAACTCATCAACCATAGTCATTCAAGGCTCAAACACATCAAGCATGGTAATCCAAGGCTCACAAACATATCAATCAGGCCCATTCAAGGCTCACATATATCAACCATGGTCACCCAAGATTAACATACATCAACCATGGTCACCCAAAGCTCAAACATATCAACCATGGTCATCACAGTCTCAACACATTAACCATGGTCATCATAGTCTCAATACATCAACCATGGTCACCCCATTCAGGACCACAACCTGCCCCCATAAGCTGGCACAGCAGGCCATCTAGAGACTTTGCAAGCTCTACGGCTGAGAAGAGCATTCCTCTGCCCAGTGGGCAGGATTTCAACACCCATAATCCAGGGTTTAAAAAAAACCCGGAATGGACGAATGCATCAGGTTGTCCATGGACTTCAAACCTGACCAGCTCTTTAAACTGCAACTCCCAACTTCCTTCAGGGTCAGGTTGGCAGGGATTGCTGGGAGTTGCAGTCCAGCAGGACAGGGCAAGTGCCTTTATGGCAGGGATCTTCCAACTTGGCAACTTTAAGACTTGTGGACTTCAACTCCCAGAATTCCTCTTCCAGTCCATGTAAGCTCAGGGATTCTGGGAGTTGAAGTCCACAAGTCTTAAACTTGCCAAGTTTGAAAGACCCCTGGCTTTTATGCCAAGGAAGAAAACCTGTTCATTCTACATGGGTGTCTTTCAAACATGGATGCTTTAAGATGGACGGACTTCAAATCCCAGAATTCCCCATTCAACCAGGCCTGGTTTATTTTACCCCTTTCCCTCCTACTCCCTAGAGTGGAGAGATTGCAGAGGAAGGGATTACAAGAGATTAAGCAGGCATCAACTGGTGGACTCCAACTCCCAGAATTTCCCAGCCAGCTTCTCTACACTTGAGAAGCTGGCTAGGGAATTCTGGGAGTTGGAGTCCAGCAGTCTTAAAGTTGCCAAGGTTGAAAACTTAACTCTTCCTAATCCCGAACGGTTGTAAAACGAGGATTGGCTGTAAGAGCTCGGAAGGGACAGGTTGCAACGAAGAAAACCCGTCTCGATATTTGATACAGCGGATCTGCCAGAAAGTTAAAGATCTGCCTTGCAATTTATTCTTTCGGATTTCCCGGCCATGGGAGGTTGATGGAAAAAAAAAAATCAGAGGAATCTGTTGCCCCGCGTTGCTCTGAGTGCTTGTTGACTCCAGAAACCATCATGCTGGGCTGACATAGGCTGCCAACCATGGTTTTATCTATTATAAAGCTGAGGTCAACTAAACCAGGGGTCTCCAACCTTGGCAACTTTAATACTGGTGGACTTCAACTCCCAGAATTCCTCAGCCAGTTTCGCTAGACTTCAACTCTATGCCTGCTTACTCTCGTCATCCCTTCCTCTGCAGTCTCTCCACTCTAGGGAGTAGGAGGGAAAGAAAAAAAACAACAACCACGCCTGGTTGAATGGGAAATTCTGGGAGTTCAAGTCCACCTGTCTTAAAGCAACCAAGTTTGAAAACTTAACTCTTCCATATCCCACCAAAACCTTATTTTTCCCCCCATTCTTAAGAATCTAACAGCAAAAAGACATTTTCCTTCCAGCTTCTGCATCCCTGCATCACAACAAACACACAACACAACTGACAAAGGTTCCGGGGCTCAATTAGGGACTTCTGAGGTGGGGTCCCGCTAAGCTGTGGGGATCTGCAGGGGAGGGGAACGTGACCTCACCCCTCCCACCTGTGACACACCTAGGGAGTCTACAGAACATAATACAGAATAGCAGAGTTGGAAGGAACCTTGGAGGTCTTCTAGCCCAACCCCCTGCCCAAGATCATAGAAACATAGGGCTGGAAGGGACCTTGGAGGTCTTCTAGTCCAACCCTGCCCAAGATCATAGAAACATAGGGCTGGAAGGGACCTTGGGGGGTCATCTAGTCCAACCCCCTGCTCAAACAGGAGACCCTACATCATTCCAGCCAAACGGTGTCCAATCCCTTCTTGGAAACCTCCAATGATGGAGCAGATCCAATGTCTGGTGGCAAGCAGTTCCACGCGTGAATTGTTCTCACTGCCAGGAAAATTGCTCCTTCGTTCTAGGTTGCTTCTCTCCTTGGTTAGTGGGGTATAATTTGCATTTTTGCAACAATGAAATCATGGTTTTCGTACCTCTGAACCGCTGCAAGACATTAAGTGGGTCGCCCAGTTGTTAAGTGAATCCAGGGAAGGGGAGGGACATCGCGTGTTTCACCACAGCCATCATAAATATGAGTCAGCCCGCCAAGCATGGCGATCGCACAACTGCAGGGAACAGGGGGAAACGCTACGAAGGTCGTCAGTGCAAGGATCGGTCATAAGTCACTTTTTTTCCTCCAGCCGTTGTCACAAAAAGTGGCAAGTTGGGGGGAATGCCCCTGCAGTTGTATCTGGGATCACTGTGGACTAGCACCTTGAACCCTCTTAAAAGTCAGCGCTCTGCCACAGCTGAGAAATCCTGTTTTATTTATTTTTTTGAAAACAATTTTATTGGTTTTTAAAGACAAACAAAAACAAACAAAACATAAAAACATCCAGCTTTCTTTCATAAATATACAAGCAGTGTGTCGGTTGGTTTACCAATTTTTTGTGCATCCATTTCATAGTCTCAATTAAAATTACATTACATGATAACTCATATTATCAATCAAAGATTAAATACCCTAGTATCACTATTAAACAATCATTTGACTGTAATTTTATTCATTCATACTTTGCGAGATAACTATAATTTACTTAGTTTATTTTATAACAATTCATATAATCCTACCAAATCTATCCTAAAAACATTTTATAAATATATCAAAAAAAAGAAATATATCTTTATATATTGATTATTTTCTGAAATTCTAGATATTCTATTGTGTTTTATCATCTAACCATTGATAAAAAAAGGTCCCAAATTTTATAAAATTGTTTATACTCTTGTTCTCTAATTTCAAATGTCAATCTACTCATTTCAGCACATTCCAATATTTTCTTAATGATTTCCTCCTGCAATGGCATTTTCTCATTTTTCCAGTTTTTAGCAAATACAATCCTAGCCGCTGTTAATACATTTACAATCAGGTATTTCAAATCTTTACTATATATATCAGGTAAAATTCCCAATAAAAAAATCTCTGGTTTCAAATCTATGTGTTTCTTTGTCATTTTTTCCAACCACATGCGAATTTTAGTCCAATATTTTCTAGCGTCCATGCAAGTCCACCACATATGGTAACATGAACCAGGTATCTGATGACATTTCCAACATTTTTCGGATTTATTCTTGAACATTCTTGCTATTCTTGTCGGGAGAAAATGCCACCTATAAAACATCTTATACAAATTTTCTTTATATGCTGTTGACATTGTCATTTTGTAATTTTGAGACCACAATTTTTGCCATTTCTCTCAATCAATCCCATATCCAAAATTCTTCCCCCAAACAATCGTTTCTTTAACTTGTTCTTCCTCGAGTTTAATTTCCAATAACCATATAATTTTTTGATCACCTTTTCATCAGTACCTGTCAAAATCTTATCTAAATCAGTCAATTTATCGTAAAATATACGCTAATGGCGGCGCGTATAGACGCAGCGGCTTATGGCTCTCCCGTTCGGTGCTCTTTTCGGTGCTTTTTTCCGCTGTTTGTATACGTCTTCTGGACTATCGGCTCTACGAGCCAACTCTATACACGATCAGATATTATAGACATTGGAATTCAATGCCAGATGTCTGTTTCGAGTGACTTTCATCGCGTCCATAACATCCCCGATGAGATAGCGAGACCAGCGGGCTCTCCGTGGATTGTTGTCGGGGCCAGGAGGCGGCGAAGACGGAGGAGGGAGAGGAAGCAGAAGCGAGGCTGTAGGTCTGGCGTTATGCTTAGGCTGAGGAAACATCCATTCAAGCCACCTCTTCCGAGTCTGTATCTCGCCAACGCCAGATCCCTGGCACATAAAACGGATTATTTACAGCTACAGCTCGCCGGTAACCGCTATGTTCGAGACTGCTGCGTCATGGTAATTACTGAAACATGGCTACATTCTGGGATACCTGACGCTAGCATGCAGCTGGCAGGCCGTACTTTTTTACGCTGGGACAGAACGAAGGACTGTGGTAAGAGCAGAGGAGGGGGGCTCTGCATCTACGTACATGAGAACTGGTGTAATAATGGGACAGTTATAGATAATCATTGTTCCCCGGATCTTGAGTACATGTCTGTAAGATGTCGGCCTTTTTTTCTACCGAGAGAGCTAACTGTTGTGATCGTTACGGCGGTGTATATCCCGCCCGACGCAAACACAGATAAGGCACTCTCTCTCCTGCTGAATACCATAAACGAACAGCAGCAGGCTTACCCTGATGGTGTTCATATTATTGCAGGAGACTTTAATAAGGCCAATCTGAAAACTGTACTCCCGAAGTTTTACCAGTATGTTAAGTGTGCCACGAGGGGAGAAAATACTCTGGATCATGTTTATACCAACATTAAACATGCATACAGAGCCATACCCCTCCCCCACCTTGGGTATTCAGATCATCTCTCCCTCCTGTTATCCCCAGCTTATACCCCCCTCAGACGCAGTAGCAGGCCCATTACGAAGACTGTAACGATTTGGCCTGAGGATGCACTTAGTAGACTTCAAGACTGCTTTGAACAGACAGACTGGAAGATGTTCCAACATCAAGAGTTGGAAATGCATACAAGTACGGTGCTGGACTATATCAAGTTCTGCATCGGAAATGTGACTGTAGACAGAAACATCCGGGTCTTCCCAAATCAGAAACCCTGGATGACTACTCAAGTCCGTGGACTTCTTAAAGCCCGTGACGTAGCCTTCAGGTCAGGCGATAGAGCTTTGTATACAGTCGCCCGAGCTGACCTGAGGAGGGGGATTAAGAAAGCCAAGATGGATCACAGGAGGAGTATTGAGTTCCACTTGTCTAGCCATAACACACGGGAGGTGTGGAAGGGCATACATGACATCACTAATTATAGGGGTTGTCACGGAACAACAGAACATCTGAGTGCAGTGCTAGCAGAGGAGCTGAATAACTTCTTTGCTCGCTTTGAAGTTTCACAACAGCGTACAGCTGCACCAGCCCTACTCCCTCCTCCAATTACATTCAGTTCTGCTACCCCACCCAGTATTTTTTCTGTGACGGAGGATGACGTCAGACGGGTGTTCCGAGCAGCGAACCCCAGAAAGGCAGCTGGCCCAGATGGAGTCCCTGGCAAGGTGCTTAGGGCATGTGCCCCCCAGCTTGCCTCCATCTTCAGAGATATTTTCAACCTCTCCCTGGCCCAGGCAGTTATACCATCCTGTCTGAAATCTGCCATAATCATCCCTGTGCCGAAGAAATCTCCCATCTCCAGCCTCAATGATTACCGCCCAGTGGCGCTTACTCCTGTAATCATGAAATGTTTTGAGAGGCTGGTGCTCCGGCACATCATGAATCATCTCCCCTTGGATTTTGATCCTTATCAGTTCGCTTACCGCACTAATCGGTCTACGGAGGATGCCATAGCCATAGCTCTGCACGCTACGCTGAACCATCTGGAGCAACGGCAGAGCTATGTCCGGATGCTTTTCGTGGACTACAGCTCTGCCTTTAATACAATCATCCCAGGAATTTTAATCAAAAAACTGGATACATTGGGTTTGCCCCCCCTTACTTGTGCCTGGATAAAGAACTTCCTGAGTGATCGGCCCCAGATTGTGAGGCTTGGTCCCCACCTTTCTTCCACACGTACGCTGAGCACTGGCTCCCCACAGGGCTGTGTGCTGAGCCCACTCCTGTACTGCCTCTATACCCACGACTGTAGTCCACACCATGATAGCAACCTCATTGTGAAGTTTGCTGATGACACCACGGTGGTTGGACTCATTTCGAGGGGAGATGAGGCAGCTTATAGGAAGGAGGTCCTGATGTTGGCTGCTTGGTGTTCGGACAATAATTTAGCTCTGAACACCAAGAAAACTAAGGAACTCATTGTGGACTTTAGGAGGCACAACACTGACCTGGCTCCCCTTTACATTAATGGAGAGCAGGTGGAGAGGGTCCATACTTTCCGGTTTTTGGGTGTTACTATTGTTGATAAGATCTCCTGGACGGAAAACACCACGGCAGTTATTAAGAAGGCTCAGCAGAGACTCCACTTCCTGCGAGTGCTCAGGAAGCACAATCTGGCCTCCAGCCTGCTGATTACCTTCTATCGTGCGTCCATTGAAAGCCTGTTGACATACTGCATTACAGTGTGGTATGGTCATTGTACTATGGCAGACAGGGAGAGACTACAGAGGATAGTCAAAACAGCTCAGAAGATCATTGGCTGCCCTCTTTCCTCCCTGTCAGACATCTATTCCTCACGCTGTCTTAGTAGAGCTGTGAACATCATAAAAGACAGTTTCCATCCTGGTAACGGACTGTTTGACCTGTTGCCCTCGGGGAGGCGCTATAGGTGCATCAGGTCAAGGACAAATCGTCTTCAAAACAGTTTTTTTCCCAAAGCTATAACTACCCTGAACTTACATATGCACTGACTTTAAGTCCTGTCAAACATATTGTAAATAATACTTTGGGACAATTGGGAAATTTTTGTGCAATATATCATGACTATTACTGTGCTGGCTGACAAGTGCAATAACTCCTACTGTGAATAGGCACAAATTAAGTGCAATAAGCTGGTAATTTTACTCATTTTATTCTTCTTTGTTGTTTTAGATATTTTTAGATATTCTTATGCACATTCTCTTTTTAACATGTATGGTTGTACTGAACGACGAGTCGCTTAATCTCACTGTGTATGCGTATGATGCAAGTTGTACACGTGGATAGTGACAATAAAGGTATTCGTATTCGTATTCGTATTCGTAAAATCCTTCTGTTTTAAAATCTTCATCATACCTTGAATGTATTTGCGCATATGAAAACCAATTCATCTTTATACCTTGTTCCTCTAAATTTTGCATCGATTTAAGTTCACCCTTTTCATCCAAGAGTTCCCCATATCGAACTGTTTGTTCCTTCTTATAAATTATAGGATTGGAAAATGCTTCAATAGTCGATAACCAAACTGGAATTTTCAAATAACATTGTCTTTTAATCTTCTCCCAATTTAACCACAAAGACTCCCGTATATGATGTCTTCTAAAATACCCCTGTGTTTTAGTTCCCTTATACCATAGAAAAGCATGCCACCCCAACAACAAATCATGTCCTTCTAGTGTCAACAATCTAGTATTTCTTAATGTTATCCATTCCTTAGCCCACATCAAATTTGCAGCTTGATAGTACAACTCCCAATTAGGCAAACCAAATCCTCCTCTAATTCTAGCATCTTGTAAAAGTTTTAACTTTATTCTCGCTTTCTTGCCTTGCCATACATACTTCAGCACAATTTTATTTAAATCTTCAAAATAGTCTTTTCCAAGCCTAATTGGTATTGTTTGAAACAAGTATAAGATTCTAGGTAGGATATTCATCTTGATTGTTGAGATTCTCCCTATTAATGACAATTGTAAGTTCTCCCATTTCATCAAGTCTAACGCTATCTGTTGTTTAAGTTTAATATAATTGTTATCTTTTAATGTACTACATCTTGATGTCAAATGTATCCCCAAATACATAACCTTATTCGTGGCTTGAATTTTCAACAGGTCTGCCAGTTCTTCTCTTTGTCTTAATAGCATATTCTTTGTCAAAATCTTTGCTTTATTTTGTTTATTTTCAAACCAGCCACCTCACCATATGTCTCTATCCTTTCAATAATTTTGGAGCTGTGTCTAAGGGGTCAGAAATCCTGATTTTTCTCTTCCTCGACACAGTTCTGTTGGCAGCAGCACCGGGTCCTGGCTGGGTTGGCATCGCATGGCTGGCCTAGTGTGCCAGGCCCTAGCCAAGACTCCAGGCAGGTTGGTTGGTTGGTCCTCGGCCCGCTTCAATGGAGGCCCAGAAGATTAGAATGCGGACTACAGAATACAGAATAACAGAGCTGGAAGGGACCTCGGACGTCATCTAGTCTAGGGGTCACCAACCTTTTGGACCTCAAGGGACCACCAAACTCATCATTTTAAATCCCATGGACTGGAGCCCCTGGGAAAACCCCTCCCCCAAAAATCTGCAGGGAAATTCCTCACCCCGTTTCATTATTTGGGATCTCCAGCTCTGTTCCCGGGGGGGGGGGGGGGGGGGAGAGTTTTGGCTTCATGCAAGGAAAGCAGCAGAAGCCGCAGAAGTCTTTCTTTCTCTCCCCCAAACTCTGCCACAAATGAGTCTTTGCCAGTGCAGCCTCTTGGAGCAGGAGGCCTTGCAGGGTCCCAAAGACTCATTTTTGGAGGATTGGGCACTGCCATCCCTGGGGATTTTTTTAAGAAGACTGGACAAGTCACTTGCCTGACATGGGCTAGGTTCTCCTGCTTGAGCTGGGGGGGGGGGAGTGGACTAGAATACCTCCAAGGTCCCTTCCAGCTCTATTCCCTGGTCAATTGCTCCTTTAGACCTCCTTCCTCAACCTTAACAACTTTAAGACGTATGGACTTCAAGTCCCAAAATTCTCCAGCCGGGCTGCTTTCAGACATGTGGGTTTCACTTCCTAGAATTCCCCCACCAGCAACTTTTAAGACATGTGGACTTCCACTCCCATGATTTTATCTATTACAAAGCTGAGAACTAAAGCCAGGGGACTCCAACCTTGGCAATTTTAAGACTGGTGGACTCCAACTCCCAGAATTCCCCTGCCAGCTTTGCTAGACTTCAACTCTATGCCTACTTTACTCTCTTCTCATCCCTTCCTCCGCAATTTCTCCAATCTAGGGAGTAGGCGTGGGAGGGAAAGTAGGCATAGTTGAATGGGGAATTCTGGGACTTGAAATCCACAGGTCTTAAAGGTGCCAAGGTTGGAGACCTCTGATTTAAGACTGGTGGACTTCAACTCCCAGAATTCCCCAGCCACCTTCGCTGCACTTCAACTCTATGCCTGCTTACTCCCTTGTAATCCCTTTCTCTGCTCTAGGGAGTAGGAGAGAAAAAAACAGGCTAATTGAATGGGGAATTCTGGGAGTTGAAGTCCACCAGTCTTAAAGTGGCCACGGTTGAGGACCCCTGATTTAAGACTGGTGGACTCTGACTCCCAGAATTCCCAAGCCAGCTTTGCTAAGACTTCAACTTTCTGCCTGCTTATTCTCTTGTCATCCCTTCCTCTGCAATCTCTCCACTCTAGGGAATAGGAGGAAAAAAAATCAAGCAAGCATGGTTGAATGAGGGTCTTTAACATCTGTGCAAACACACACAAACACACACAAAAGGCACCCGGAGAGTTTTGGTGGCAGATCCCGGCCTGCAGTCGGTTTCTGCAAAAGGCTGGGAAGAAGGAGCAAAAGCTGCTGTGTGTGTGTGTGTGTGTAAGCCACGATGACATCATCGCTCAGGACATCGGACCCTCCGCCAGTTCTGACATTCATCCTCTTGTTTTGTTTCAACCTGGAGGGAATGTAAAGGTGGGCGGACTTCCAAACTCCCAGAATCCCTTGGCAGGGAGGCGTTCCTTTTGATGGGAGATGGGCTACGTCCCCACTGTGGCCTGCTCTGCTCTCTTATTGTACCTTCCTCTTCAATCTCTTCCCTTTCAGGGAATGGGGAAAAAAAAGAAACGCAGGCGTGGCTGGCTGGGGAATTCTGGGAGTTGAAGTCCACTTGTTCTTTGACCTCCAAGATCCCTTCCGACTCTTGTTGTTATTCTGTTATTCAGAAATTGTGGGAGCTTCATCCCTGGAGGCTTTCAAGAAGAGACTGGACCGCCATCTGTCAGAAATGGTGTAGGGACTGGTTTGAAAATAAATAAAGATAAAACAAAGATTTTGACAAAGAACATGCAATTGAGACAAAGAGAAGAACTGGCAGATCTTTTGAAAATCCAAATTACAAATAAGGTTAAGTATCTGGGGATATATTTGACAGCAAGATGTAGCACATTAAAAGAGAATAATTATATTAAACTCAAACAACAGATAGCTACAGATTTGGAGAAGTGGGAAAACTTGCAATTGTCATTAATAGGGAGAATTTCAACAATCAAGATGAATATTTTACCTAGAATTTTATTTTTGTTTCAAACAATACCAATTAGGCTTGGAAAAGACTATTTTGAAGATTTAAATAAAATCATGTTGAAGTTTATATGGCAAGGTAAAAAAGCAAGAATAAAGCTAAAGCTTTTGCAAGACGCTAGAATTAGAGGAGGTTTTGGCCTGCCTAATTGGGAATTGTATTATCAAGCTGCAAATTTGATGTGGGTCAAAGAATGGATAACATTAAGAAAGCATAGATTGTTGACAATAGAAGGGCATGATTTGCTGTTGGGCTGGCATGCTTTTTTATGGTATAAGGGAACTAAAACACAGGGTTATTTTAGAAGACATTATATACGGGAGTCTTTGTGGTTAAACTGGGAGAAGATAAAAAGACAATGTTATTTGAAAATTCCAGTTTGGTTATCGACTATTGAAGCATTTTCCTATCCTATAATTTATAAGAAGGAACAAACAGTTAGATATGGGGAACTCTTGGATGAAAAGGGTGAACTTAAATCGATCCAAAACTTAGAGGAACAAGGTATAAGGATGAATTGGTTTTCATATGCGCAAATACATTCAAGGTATGATGAAGATTCTAAAACGGAGGGATTCTATGATAAGCAGACTGATTTAGATAAGATCTTGATGGGTACTGATGAGAAGGTGATAAAAAAATTATATGGTTATTTACTGGGAATGAAATTAGAGGAAGAACAAGTCAAAGAAACTATGATTGTTTGGGGGAAGAATTTTGGATATGGGATTGATCTAGAGAAATGGCAGAAATTGTGGTCTCAAAATTATAAAATGACAATGTCAACAGCATATAAAGAAAACCTGTGTAAGATGTTTTACAGGTGGCACTTTCCTCCGACAAGAATAGCAAGAATGTTTAAGAACAAATCTGAAAAATGCTGGAAATGTCATCAGATACCCGGCTCATATTACCATATGTGGTGGACTTGTGAGGACGCCAGAAAATATTGGACTATAATTCGCATGTGGTTGGAAAAAATGACAAAGAAACATATAGACTTGAAACCAGAGATCTTCTTATTGGGAATTTTACCTGATATATATTGTAAAGATTTGAAGTACCTGATTGTAAATGTATTAACAGCGGCTAGGATTGTATTTGCTAAAAATTGGAAGAATGAGAAAATACCATTACAGGAAGAAATTATTAAGAAAATATTGGAATGTGCTGAGATGAGTAGATTGACATTTGAAATTAGAGAGCAAGAGGATAAACAATTTTATGAAATTTGGGATCTTTTTTATCAATGGCTAGATGATAAAATACGATAATAGAATATTTAGAATGCTAGATAGTAAGGAATATCTTTATTTTGCTCTTTTGCTATTATTTTGTCATTTAACATTATATTTATAAAGGGTTTTTTCGGATTGATTTGATATGATTATATGATTTGTTATAGAGTAAACTGGTTTAAAGTATTGTTAGCTCATAAAGCATGAATGATTAAAAATATAATCAAAAACTTCTTTTTTTAGTGATATTAGCATATATAAGTTTGGATTGACAATATGAGTTGTTATGTAACATAATTGTAATTGAGACTACAGAATGAATGCACAAAAATGATGAACCAACTGACACACTGGATGTACATATGAGAGTTGATGTTTTTATGTTTTGTTTGTCTTGTTTGTTTGTAGAAAATTTATAAAATCTTTTTCAAAAAAAAAAAGATGGTGTAGGGCCTCCCACTTGGGCAGGGGCTTGGACTAGATGACCTCCAAGGTCCCTTCCGACTCTCTGTTAATCTGTTTCTGTTTCTTTCCTCTCAACAAAAAGATGGCTTGCCTTTTTTCACACAACCTTCCTTAATCAGGTCAGGCCTCTGACTTGCACAGCTGGTTACATTTGGGTACATCGAGTCCCGAGTTTTTTTTTTAAAAGGGGGGGTAGTCCTTGGTTTACAACCACAACCTTTCTGTCGGTAAGTGAGTGATCAATGAAGGGAGGTTTGCCTCATTTGAGATTGGACTGGCATTTGTCAGAAATGGTGTAGGGTCTCCCGCTTGGGCAGGGGGTTGGACTAGATGACCTACAAGGTCCCTTCCAACTCTGATGATCTGTTATTATTATTTGTTCCAGAGACTGAAGGAAGGTAGGTTTACAAAATGCAGGTAAGCCTCCCTACTTCTGACCGTTCAGTTACAATGGCACCGGGGGGGGGGGGAGAGGGACTGTTTTTCACACTTGACAACCATGGCCGGGGGAACAAAATCTAGACGTTGGGCAACCGACTCGTGTTTACAACGGTCGCATTGTCCTGAGGTGTGTGTGTGTACATGTGACATGATGCCCTTTGCCGACCTTCTGAAGTCAAACGGGGAAATCGGGTTCACTTATTGACCGGGGGAAATTGGGTTCACTTATTGACTGGGTTCCTCACTCACCCAGGCAGGGTTTCACTGAACAGCTGTAGCCAGGAAGGTTGACAGATAATAACAGATAATCAGAGTTCGAAGGGACCTTGTAGGTCATCTAGTCCAACCCCCCGCCCAAGTGGGAGACCCTACACCATTTTGGACAGACAGCAGTCCAGTCTCTTCTTGGGAACTTCCAGGGATGAAACTCCCTCAATTTCTGAATAACAGAGTTGGAAGGGACCTTACAGGTCATCTAGTCCAAACCCCCACCCAAGCAGGAGACCCTACACCATTTCTGATAAAATGGCAGTCCAATCTCAAATAAGGCAAACCTCCCTTCATCGATCGCTCACTTAACGACAGAAAGGTTGGGGTTCTGTTGTGGTCGTAAACCGAGGACTACCCTTTTTTTTTTTCTTTTTTTAAACCCGGGACTCGACGTCCCCAAATTTAACCAGCTATGCAAGTCAGAGGCCTGACCTGCTTTAAGGAAGGTTGTGTGAACCAGGGCAAGCCATCCTTTTGTCGAGGGGAAAGAAACAGAAACAGATTAACAGAGAGTTGGAAGGGACCCTTGGAGGTCATCTTGTCCAACCCCTCCTCTCCTCCCAAGCGAGAGACCCTGCACCATTTCTGACGGATGGCAGTCCAGTCTCTTCTTGAAAGCCTTTGGGGATGAAGCTCCCACAATTTCTAAATAACAGAATAACAACAAGAGTCGGAAGGGACCCTTGGAGGTCATCTAGTCCAACCCCCCCTCTCCTCCCAAGTGGGGGAGCCTGCACCAATTCTGACAGATGGCAGTCCAGTCTCTTCTTGAAAGCCTTCGGGGATGAAGCTCCCACAATTTCTGACTAAGAGAATAAGAGAGGTGGAAGGTATCCTGGAGGTCATCTAGTCCAACCCTCTCCCTTGCCCAGGCAGGAGATCCTACACCATTTCTAACAGGGGCACAAGGGGCACGGGTTTCCCACCCACCCACCCCTGCAGCCCTGGGTCTTCCTGCCTCCGTCTCCAGGCCTTGTGGGGAGGGGGTTTTCCAGCGGTTGGCTGCCTCTCCGTGCAGCTGGCCGGGAGGCAGGAGGGGGCTCCAGGCAGAAGCAGGAGCTTCAATAGAAAGAGCCACATTGGATGCCCGCCAGAGCTGGGCAGCCACCGGCTCTGAAGCGGGCACAGGGCCAGAGTGGGCATCCAGAGAGGCCCGGATGCCTCCTCATCCTCCACCTGAGCCTCTCGGCCTGCTGGGGGAGCAAGGTGGGAGGGGGCTGCCAAGGGAAGGAGCCCCTCCCAACACGGCTCCAGTTGGGGTCGCTGAGAGATCATGGGGGAGGGGTTGGGTAGTGGGGGTAGAGTCCTGGAGAGAAGAGATGGAGAGAAGGAGGAAGATGGAGAGAAGTGGAGGAAGAGCAGGAAGAAAAGAAAGAAGAAAGAGGAAGTGGAAGAAGAAGAGGAGGAGGACAAAAAGAAGGTAGAAGTGGAAAAGAAAGAGGAAAAAGAGGAACAGGGAGATGAGAAAGAGGAAAAAGAAGAGGGGGAAGTGGAGAAGAGGAAGAGAAGAGGAGGAGGAAGAAGAGGAGGACAGAGAGAAGGTGGAACAGGAAGAAGAAGAGGAAGAAAAAGGAGGGAGAGGAACAGGAAGAGGACATAGAGGAAGAGGAATACAAAGAGAAGGAAGAACAGGAAGAGGAAAAAGAAAAAGAAGAGGGTGAAGTGGGGAAGAGGAAGAGAAGGACAAAGAAGGTGGAAGTAGAGGAGGAAGAGGAAAAGAGGAAGAGAGGAAAAAGAGAAAGAGAAAGTGGCACAGGAAGAGAAGAGGAAGAGGAGGAGAAAGAGGAGGTGAAAGGAAGAGGAGGAAGAAGAGAAAAAGGACAAAGAGGAGGAAAGGGGAGGCTGGCCTAGGAAGGCCTGCAGGGGAAACCCCCAAAAGGGCCAGACCACCAAGAAAGGGGTGGTGTGCCAGGTTGGGGAAGACAAAAGTCCCCAGGTTGGGACCACTGGGGTGCCTTCTCCAACCTGGTGCCCCCTCCAGATGGGCTGGCTGGGCCTCTCTTCCACTGCTCTTCTTCCTCCACCTTCCTCCCCAGCCAACTGGGGATGATGGGTGGGGGAATACAAGACGCCCCCCACACCCCCAAATCCCCGAGGGCAAAAAGAGTGGGGGGGAGAACTGGAAAAGCCTTTGAAGAAAGACTATTGGCTGGTCTGGATTTTTTGGGGGGGCCACCAATGAAGGCATTGAAAGGGGGGGCCGTGCACAACTGCCCAGATGCAGGGAGGGGAGGAGGAGGGGGGTCGTGGCCAGGAGTCCCCCCTCCTTTTCAGGGCTTTTAGGGGTTCGGGGCTGGGGAATCAGGCACACACAGCTCACTGCAGAGACACTCGCGTCGCGAACGCGCGCCACACATTCACATTCACACGCACACACACACGCACACGACTCGTAGCCACGTAGGGAGGGACGTCAAAAGCAAGGCAACCGCCCCTCTCCCCTCCCCGGGCCTGCGGACCAGCCCCCTCCCTCCTCCTCCTTGGGAAAGCAGCCAGGAGGCACCCCCATCTTCCTCCTCCTCCAGAGCAGCCCCCTCCCCACCCAACCCGGTGCTACTACGCGGATGGAGCCGACAAGAGAGGAAGGGGAGGGGGAAATTGGGGCGGGGGGGGAGAGGAAGACCCCTGAATTTCCCCCCCTCCTCCTCCCTGCTCGGGGGGGGGGCAAAGCCGAACCAGCCCCCCCCTCTGTTCGCTCCGCTCTTCCCGCCTCGGAGCCTGGGGCGGAATCCCCCCTCCCCTCCCCAAGGGAGGGGGGAAGAGAGGGAGGGGCTGCTCAGTCCCCAGCCCCCCTCCTAAATTTTGCTCCCCAGCCCGCAGGCCCGTTTTGCGCGGGGGAGGGAGGGAGGGAAGCAGGGATGCTCGCTGCAGGAATCCTGCCTGGCACAAAGACCCCCCCTTTTTTTTCCTTTTCCTTCCCCCCTTCTCTTCTCTTCCATTCCCCCACTCCCCACAATCTCCATCAACCCCCTTACCCCTCCAGCTGTGCCACGGAGAGCGGAGCCTGGGAGAGAGGAAGGGAGGGGAAGGGGGCCGCCTTCCGCCCTTCCTTTCTCTCTCCCCCCCCCTCCCCGCGCTGCTGCTGCTGCTCCCAGCTGACGGCTTTCTTAGCAACAGCCAGTCAAGGGCCAGGGTTTTTTTTTGGGGAGGGGGGAGGCCAGCCCTCCCTTCCCCTCCCCACCGGTCCCAGGCAACGGGAGGGGGGTTTCCTCTTTCCGGGTGGGGGCTGCTCATGCACAGCGCCTCCCCCCTTCCCCGGAACTCTAAGCCCCCTTACCTTTTCTTCAACAGCAGATAATCAGAGTTGGAAGGTACCTTAAAGGTCATCTAGTCCAACCCCACCACCACCCTGGCCCAAAGCGGGAGACCTAACCCCCATTTCTGAAAGAAAGGAGAGAAAGGGAAGGGATGGAGAAAGGAAGGAAGGAAGGAAAGAAAGAAAAAAAGGAAGAAAGAAAAAACAGAATACCAGCTTTGGAAGGGACCTTATAGGTCATCTGGTCTAACCCCCTGCCCAAGCGGGAGACCCTACACCCCCCCCCCCCAAAAAAAAAATCCTGGAGGATGGACCTTTATAAAGACCCTTCCCCAGATTTCAAATCTGGGGCTGCAAAGCTTTGGGATCCCCCCTTTTTGTAAGCCCCCCCCCAAAAAAAACAACATCCTGCAGGCCTCCTGCAGGCCTGGGGTACAACTACCCAGCCCATAAGGCCCTGCCAAGCTTCTTCGTCAACCAAGTTGAATAATCCCCAATCCCTGTTATTGCTTCTTCCCTCTGCCTCAGGAGGGGTTTTTTGGGGGGCGGGGGGAGATTATAAAGGACTACTTGGACTATACTCAAACAGCCCCCTCCATCCCCTTATTTTGTTAAATGGACTGGGGGGGGTTGAAGGAAGATGGTGGGGGGGGGGTGGAGAGGAAGAAGGGGAGAACCGAAGCTTCTTTGGCTTAAAAGCCAACCCAGTTAAAACCACAGGAGTACAAACTGGGAGGGGGGGTCTGAGCCCCCCCCACCTCTTTCACCCTCATGAGAAACTGCCCCCCCAAACCCCAGTATCCCCAGCCAGGCTGACTGGAGAGGCCTTGGCCTAGTAGGGGGAAGGGCTGGGGTCTCTCGAATGGAGCAGGCCCAAAATTGCACATGGCCTGGAACCAGAAATGCTGGAGGGGGGCTCCATCCAGCCCCCAAAACCACCACACACACTTAAACACCCGTCCCCCTTTTATTTACCTGTGCCTGTTGTTAGGGATAACATTGTTTTACCCTAACTGGTTTAGGTAAATAATAATATGTAATCATAGTTTGTTATGTTAAAGTATCTGCAACTTTAACTGTGGGATAGTAATTAAGGGAGTGGTTGTGAAAGCACTTTAAAAGAAGCAAGGCTGCAGCTTGCTCTCTCTCTGGCTTTGATGATCCCTGATTACTGCAAGGAAACAAGTCTGCATTGCTCGAACGGGAGAGAAAACAAAGGACTGACTTGTAAGTGAATTGACATAGGATATTTCTACACGGACTTTGCTAACTGAATATCCCTGAATGGACTGACTAAATGATACATGACTATTGGACTGTTATTTTGACTATGCTATGAACTCATAATGGAATAAACTATATTTTTGATAGCACAAGCGTATCTGTTATTTTTACTGTATGTTAATAAACATACAAGCTTAGCTCACTCATTTATCTGTGTGCCTATCTGACTAAGCTGCACATTCTGTTTAGCTTGTCTCCCTAACCCTGGTTGGGGAAACCAGGCTTAACACCTGTTATTTCATTTATTTGTTTTAATCGATTACATTTCTAATTCGGAGTCCACACCCTGAAACTAGTATCACAAAACAACCACCAGGCTTCAAAAAAACCAACCAGATTTTTTATGTTAGGGATACACCCTAGCAGAATCTGCACGGCAGGCAGGCAGGCAAATATGTGAGAGAAACGTGTTTGTAGCTTACACTCAGTAAAACAGATACACTGTGCTAGTTAAATAGTTTATTCCAGTAAGAGTTTTAGCATAGTCAAACAGTCCATATATCATTCACTTGTTCAGTCCGTTTGGGGATTATTCAGTTGCAAAGTCCAGTGTCGAAAAAGAGGTCAGTAAACTTACAAATATCAGTCCAGTAATATATCTTCTCACAGTAAGAGATATGAAGAAGTTCAAACCTCCTTTCTTCCTTCAGCAGCAGCAGCAGCAGGGAACACGCAGTTAACAAACCATCAATTCATCATAGTCAACAAGCAATTCAGTAAGCCAGCAATCAATCAATTTCTCTTGCTCCCTCTTCTGGCAGTTTTACAACTGCACCCAAAATTACCTGCTTTGCAGTTTGAAGTGACACACACTTAAACTCACTATCATAGTTTATATATATTATTTTACCCAAACTATGTTAGGTAACCTTGTTATTCCTAACAATTATTATTATTATTGTTGTTGTTGTTGTTGATAATCTTTGGTGAGATTCACAGCCTTTGGGGCTAGTAGGAAGCTCAAAAGCTCGAATCCTAACCAAGGACCTAGGAACTGTTCTTCCTCCTCCTCCTCCTCCTCCTCCCCTTCTTCTCCTTCTCCTCCTTCTCCTTATTATTATTATTATTATAAATGGTGTAGGGTCTCCCGCTTGGGCGGGGAGGGTTGGACTAGATGACCTATAAGGTCCCTTCCCACTCTGATAATCTGTTACCTGTTCTCTATTATTATTCGCAAGTCTCGTTTTTGGAACACGTGCTCCCATTAGACTTCCTTGAGGCCTGGAAGAGGAGGACGGGGGAGGGAGGGAAGAAGAGAAGCTGAAGGCACTGAAGCCCCCTCCCCCAGACAAGGAAGGGGCTCCCATCAGTGGAGGCTTTCAAGAAGAGACTGGACACCCATTTGTCTGGAATGCCATATAGAGGTGTCCTGCTTGAGCGGGGGGGGTGTGTGTGCTAGAAGACCTCCGAGGTCCCTTTAAATTTTTTTTATTTTATTCTGTAGATCTCCTGGGCAGCTCAGGCCCCCTTTCCATTTGGGTAGAGCCCCCACCACCACTACTCCTTCCTCACAACTTCCAAGGCTTGTGGGGGAGACAGGAAGGGGGAATGAATTCACTTTGTCCTGCCTTGAACACCCAGCACCCGTGTCCCAGAGCCAGGAGGGGGTCCTTGCAAGTGGGGGTGCCCCCTCTCCACAAAAACCAAGACTTTGGAGTTTGAGAAAGAAAGCAGAGGGGAGACGGGGGGTTTCCACCTGCACATCCCACTTGGGTCTTTCTGCAGCCCTCCGTCCTCCCCGCCTCTCCCCAAGCTAGAACCCACCCCCTCCTACAAGTGGGGTTGGACTAGATGACCTAAAAGGTCCCTTCCCAACTCTGAGATTGTTTTTTTTTCTTTCTTTCATAATAAGATACATAATCATCATAACTTTCATCCAATGAGGAAAGAATGATGTAAACTTAAGCAAAGTCCAAGATAAGCAGTTCAAGTCATTCACAGGTAAAGCAGTCAGTGTTCAGTTCAGGGATAATCCAAATATCAAAATCCAGTATCAAAAAACAGTTCAGGAACAGACTTACATCAAATCCAAGAATAACAGTCAATAGGAGGAACGGCAACACTCTTCCAACAGAAAGGAACAGAAACTCACTGAGACTAAACAACCCAGGTTTCTGGCTCCATCTTATGGCCATTTGCGGAACCACACCCAATGACAGTTTTAGCATTTTCTCAAAGACATAGTTTTAAAATGTCTATCCTCGTTTATATATTTCCAACCCAAATAACTGTTAGGTGACTTACATTCCTAACGGGGCAGTCAGGAAGGCCTGTTTTTGTGTGTGTGTGTGTGTGTGTTGGGGTTGTTAGGAATAACAAGGTTACCTAACGTAGTTTGGGTAAAATAATATATATAAACTATGATTGTATGTTAAAGTGTGTGTCACTTTAAACAGGAAAGCATGTAATTTTGGGTGCGGTTGTAAAAGCACCATAAGAGGGAGCAAGAGAACCTACTGGCTTACTGTATTACTGAATTGCTTGCTGACAATGATGGATTGATTGTTTGATAACTGTGTGTTCCCTGCTGCTGCTGCTGCTGAAGGAAGAAAGGAGGTTTGAACTTTTTATATCTCAACTGCAAGGAGATTTATTACTGGACTGATATTTGTAAGTTTACTGACCTCTTTTTCAACACTGGACTTTGCAACTGAATAATCCCCAAGACAGACTGAACTAGTGAATGATATATGGACTGTTTGACTATGCTAAAAACTCTTACTGGAATAAACTATTTAACTAGCACAGTGTATCTGTTTTACTGAGTGTAAGCTACAAAAACGTTTATCTCACATATTTGCCTGACTGCCTGACTGCCGTGCAGATTCTGCTAGGGTGTATCCCTAACACTGGTTATGGGCCCAGGCTGCACAGTCAGACTAACCAGGATATAACAGGCTTATATAAAGTGAGAGTTAGTGTAGTTACACAATACTGTAAACAGACAGCTGTGTTTTATTAATTATAGTTTAATATCCAGAGAAAGATGGCACAAGTCAATTTACCAGGTTTGTCTCTAATATCCAAACTGGATGGAACAAACTATGTTTCATGGTCTATGAAATGCAGCCTACTTCTACGAAGAGTAGGTTTGTGGAGTATAATTCAAAACCCACCAGAGGTAGATGCTTGGGATCCAGAGGATGAGGATGATGCCCAGAAAATACAAGAATATCAACTGAAGAATGAGCAAGCTCTCTGTATAATAGGACTGACACTCTGTGACCAGCAGCTTGTCCATATTCGTGGAGAAGAAACAGCTGTGAAATGTTGGGAGAATTTAAAGAAGATTTATGTTCGAGACAGTGTAGGAGCACATATAAATCTTACACGGAAACTGTTCAGAACACATCTTCAAAAGAATGGAGACATATTGACTCATTTAAACACTATGAAGAGAATTCTTCAGGAATTGCATGAAAAAGAACTTATCTTCACAGAACTACATCAGGTTTATATAATTTTGTCTATGACGACTATGTAACTTAATTGGAAGTACTGTCAAAAGATAACCTCACATTAACTGACATTACTGGCAGATTAATTGAAGAAGCCAGGAGAAGGCTTGAAAGGGATCAACTCAGAAGGAAACAACCTCAAGAAGATAAAGAATCTTCGACAGCCTATACAATTAGAAAATGTTTTAATTGTGGAGGAAAAGGACATTTGGCTAGATTCTGCAAGAAAGGAAAACGCCACAATGCCAGCCAGAATGCTAAAAGGCATCAAAAGGATGAAAAATGCTTAGAGTTAGCCATGTATAGCAACGAAACTGTGAATAATAATTTACAGGTTGTAGATAGTGGAGCATCGCACTGCATAACGAAAGATAAGAAAAGATTTGTTAAGATGTCCACGAGTTCACAGCAGATATCGTTAGCTAATGGCTGGAAAATGAAAGCAAAAGGTGAAGGTATTGCACATTGTTCTTGCATAAAAGAAAATGTAAAAATGTTATATGTACCACAACTTAAGTTTAATTTGCTTTCAGTTAGAGTTTTGATTAAACTAGGTTATGTAGTTACCTTTAGGGGAGAAAACTGCATAATAGAAAAGGAAGGTAAAAAAGTGACTGCAACTTTAAAAGGTGAATTGTATGTGTTAAATGATAATCAGTTAGAGGTAGTTAACACAGTGTATAATAACGTTAAACCTCATGATGAATGCATACATTTGTTACACATACATTTAGGGCATATAAATTTTAAAATGCTCAAGAAAACGGTTGAAATGTCTAAAGGTATAAAACTGAAGCCTTGCAGTATTTGCACTGCAATGCTTGCAGTCAAGAAAAAAGCAAGGTAATGCCAGCAAATAGAGTTAATGGATTTAAAACAAAGGAGCCTCTAGAGGTCGTATTTCCTGATATTATAGGTCCTAAAAAACCAAGTGTGAGAGGTGCTCGTTATATATTAAGTATAATGGATCATTATTCTAGATATGGTTTCTGTTATTTAATGAAGAGTAAAACGGAAACATATCAGAATTTCTTTAATTGGTTGAAGTTTGCAGAAAGAAAAACTAAAAGGAAACTAGTAACTCTTGTCACTGATAATGGTACGGAATTGATAAATAATAAATTCCAAAATAGACTGAAGATGGCAGGTGTTGAACATAAAAAGTCTGCACCATATAGGCCACAACATAATTCCTTTAGAGAAAGACAAGGCCAAAAAATACAGGCAATGGCTCGTACTATGTTGTCGGATTCAGGATTACCTGAAACTTTGTGGGGAGAAGCAATAATGTGTGGTAATCATATATTGAATAATGTTAACTCAACAACAGGTGAATTACCATTCACACGGTGGCTTGGTAGAAAACCTGATCTAAGTTACATGCACACATTTGGAGCACCAGCATGGGTGCATATTCCTACACAACTGAGAAATAAGGGGCAGCATAGGGCTAAAAAGTTATTCTTTGGAGGTTATGAATCTAATCACAAATCATACAGATTCTGGGAAAAAGGTACATCTAGCATTTACTGTAATGCTAGTGGCACAATTCCTTGAACATGTAGGATGGGAAAAACTGGAGCAAGATTCAAGTAAGGATGTAATCATAGAAACCTACAAAAGACCAAAACAACATATCAGTAATAAGAAGAATACAATTAAAGAGGAAGTACAGGAAGAGTATATGGGACCAGAACAGAAAGAAATAGGTGAACAGGAAGAAATAGATAACCAGGAACAGGTAGTACAAGAAAGTCCACCTGTAAGCCCTGTAATACCTAGATGTTCAACATGTGAAACCAGACCACCTGACAGGTACCAAGCAAGTGTAGTTTGCCAAGTTAGTAAAGTTCCAACTACTGTTGAAGAACTTAGAATGTATCCTGCAAAGGATCAAGAAAATTGGCATGGAGCGATGAAGAAGGAATTAAATTCATTGAACCAAATGGAAGTTTATGAAAATGTTAAATTACCTCCAGGTGAAAAGTCCATTGGCTGTAAATGGATATTTAAATTAAAAACAGGTAAAAATGGGACTGTTACCCATAAAGCTAGGTTGGTAGCTCAAGGATTTAATCAAACTGCATGTGATTATGATGAAGTATTTGCACCGAGTCTAAAAGCAACAACCTTGAGAGCAGCTTTAGTGTGGGCAGCTAAGAAGAACTATATCATAAATCACTTAGATGTAGAAACTGCCTCTCTGCATGCACCATTGCAGCACACTATATACTTAAAGAAACCTGTAGGAATCAAGGATGATAAAAGAAATAATGACTGTTGGAAGCTTAAAAAGAGTCTCTATGGATTAAAACAAGCTGGTTATGAATGGAACCAATATATTGTGAAGGAGTTAAACAATATAGGGTTTAAAGCAGGTTTAGCTGATCCATGTGTATTTAAGAGAGAGAAAAATGGAATAGTGTCATTCTTGTTGTTTACAGATGATATTGCTTTAATTACAAAAACTAATAATGAAGCTACTGAAATAATATCATTATTAGGTAAGATAAAATTAAAGCAATTAGGAGAGATAAAACAGTATCTAGGATTGACAATAAATAAAACCAAAGGTGGCTATAAGATATCTCAAGAGGATAAGATTTATCAATTACTAAAAACATACAAGATGGAACTTTGTAAACCGGCAAAAACTCCAATGAGTCAGGAATTTGGCCACACTGATGCTCAAAGTCCAAAATTTGATAAGACTATCAATTGCTAATTGGTAGTTTATCGTACATTAGTAATTGGTCAAGGCCAGATATTGCCTATGGCGTTAATCAATTGGCAAGATTCAACGCTGAACCCACTGAACGACACTGGCAAGCGACAAAGCGTATCTTAAGATATCTTAAAAGGACAATGCACTATGCATTGTATTTGGAGCCAAAAGATGATCTGATTTTAAGTGCATATGCTGACGCAAGTTTTGCAACAGACATAAACACTAGGAAATCAACTTCAGGTACAGCTATACTGTTAGGAAAAGCACTGATTGGTTGGAGGTCAATTAGACAGCAACACATAAGTATGTCCACAATGGAAGCAGAATTTTCATGTCTATCTTTATTATGTACTGATTTAATTCTGTATAAACAGTTGTTGTTGGATATGGGAATAACTGTTTATGATTCCATTGTAGTTTATGAGGACAATCAAGCAGCCATACGGTTGGCTACAAATATTGCTGTGAAAACGAGATCTAAGCATACAGATCTTAGATATTTGAATGTAAGGCAATCTGTAAAAAATGGTTTAATAAGATTGGAATATTGTATGACTGAAGAAAATATTGCTGATCAGTTTACAAAAGCCCAAGGTTCAGTCAAACACAAAGAAAGTTGTGATGACTATGGTTTAAGGATGTAAATAGATATATATATTATTATATTACCAAAAAGGGGAGTGTTAGGAATAACAAGGTTACCTAACGTAGTTTGGGTAAAATAATATATATAAACTATGATTGTATGTTAAAGTGTGTGTCACTTTAAACAGCAAAGCATGTAATTTTGGGTGCGGTTGTAAAAGCACCATAAGAGGGAGCAAGAGAACCTACGGGCTTACTGTATTACTGAATTGCTTGCTGACAATGATGGATTGATTGTTTGATAACTGTGTGTTCCCTGCTGCTGCTGCTGCTGAAGGAAGAAAGGAGGTTTGAACTTTTTATATCTCAACTGCAAGGAGATTTATTACTGGACTGATATTTGTAAGTTTACTGACCTCTTTTTCGACACTGGACTTTGCAACTGAATAATCCCCAAGACAGACTGAACTAGTGAATGATATATGGACTGTTTGACTATGCTAAAAACTCTTACTGGAATAAACTATTTAACTAGCACAGTGTATCTGTTTTACTGAGTGTAAGCTACAAAAACGTTTATCTCACATATTTGCCTGACTGCTGTGCAGCTTCTGCTAGGGTGTATCCCTAACAGGGGTCTTCTGGAGCCCCCCCAAAAGTGCAGGTGGGTGTTTGTGGGGATGCTACAAGAGGGGAGGAGGGGGGAGAAAATCTGGAAACACCACCCCTCCCTTCTCTAGTTCCTGGAAAGATGGAGGGCGCAGGTGTGGGGAGGGGAGGGGGAAGTAGCATTCCCACAAACACCCACCTGCCCTTTTGGGGGGGCTCCAGAAGACCCCAACACACACACACACACACACACACACAAACAGGCCTTCCTGACTGCCCCGTTAGGAATGTAAGTCACCTAACAGTTATTTGGGTTGGAAATATATAAACTAGGATAGACATTTTAATACTATGTCTTTCAGGAAATGCTAAAACTGTAATTGGGTGTGGTTCTGCAAATGCCCATAAGATGGAGCCAGAAACCTGGGTTGTTTGGTCTCCAAAGGAGTGAGTGAGTCTCAGTGAGTATCTGTTCCTTCTGTTGGAGAGTTTTGTCGTTCTTCCTGATCGTTGATGTAAGTCTGTTACTGAACTGTTTTTTGATACTGGACTTTGATATTTGGATTATCCCTGGATTGAACAATTGACTGATTTAACTGTGAATGACTTGGAATGCTTATCTTGGACTGTGCTTAAACGTTTATTGGAAGTAAAAACCTACATTAACTGTACAGTGCATCTGTGTGCTGTGTGTGTGTGTGTGTTATTCTTCACCACTCCCACTACGTCTCCCTGTGTGCGCTCATTCTCCTAACGGGGAATTATCTCAACACTGGTTATGGGCCCAGGCCATACCACGCTCAGATAACTGAGAGTTAGTGTGAATGCACAGTACTGTATACAGACAGCTGTTTACTGTTTAATTGTGGTTTACTATCCTGGAAAAGATGGCACAAGACACTTCAACAAGGGCAGAGCTGGCGTCGCGACGATACGGCATGCGATCTTGGAGGTCTGAGATCGCTGCCGACATCTTTGCTCCTGGACGGTCCAATTGGATCTAAACCATCCCGAAGAGACGGTGAAAGTGAAGAGCGCATCCTGTCGATCCCAGGGATACCGCAATGTCCCTGGTAGATCCAGGAGAAGCTCTTCTTGCCAGTGGCAAAGAGGCAGCCATTAAAGCTGCTGAAGTTGGGACAGCTCCGAAACGAAAGAGAACAGAAAGAGAGAGTGTGCCGGTTTGGTGAAAACTTTTTCTTTATTCTAAGATCTGAAAGGACATCCTAAGGAAAAGAAAGAATCTGTAAAAGTTTTGACAGAAGCGATTAAGCGGCGATTTTAAACAGGAATGTCAAAGTAATGTTTTTTTCTCTTTGCTGGCTTTTCTATACATGAGCTTATATTTTGAAACTGGATTGGTTTTTTCTTTTCCATCTATTTTTTTCTCTTTTTTTGATTTTGTAACATTTTAGGCTAGAGAGTCCCTTTTAGTTATTCCTTTTTTTAAATAACTTTTTCTTTTTTTATTAATTCTTATTATATTTTGCTTGGAAAAGGAGTGGGAAAGTGAAAGCAAAGAAACTTTGTAACACTGTCAACTAGAGGCTTGGAAATATTCTATTTCTCTTGTGACCAGACAAAGCTGAGAAAGAAAGAACTGAGACTTTTTTTCAAGGTCATTGCTATTTGATAAGATAGAGGGAAGAGCATGGGGGAGTATTATTGCAGGTGCTCTTCTGGGTTTCTATCAACAGCTGGAGTCTGGTGTTGAAACGTAGGGGGAAAAAAAAGTGATAAATTTTTGGAGAAGAGAGTTATAATAAGAGACTTGGATAATTAAACGAAGTGCAGAGTGCTCTTTTTACTTTTTCTAAGTTGTGCTATCCCTCCTCACCAGCTTTATTTTATTTCATTTTATCTTTTTATTTTTTTTGCAATAGCTATTTGGATCTTTGGCTTTGTTGGAGCTTGTCTTTATTTTTCTTTTTTTTTCTTTGGAAGTCCAATCTCTACGCTTGCTTTTTATTTTAAAGGGAAAGCCTTAAAAGCCTTTCCCCCCCCTTTCCTGGTATTTTTTTTTTCATCTACCTTTTTGGTTTCTTCTTATGTACTCTTTTCTATTTGAGACCTCTCAATTGGATTAAGGTGTTGAAGAATCTGAAGAATTTTTCCTTTCCTTTTTTTTTTCAAGCCTTTTTCTTCATCTAACTACTGATTGGATTAAGGTATACAAGAACCTGAAGAAATTTTGTCCTCCCTTTTTTTTTCTTCTTTTTTTTATCATTACTATTTGGCTTCTTTTTTCTACTATTTTTATTTCGAACTGCAATTGGTTATTTCACAATTGGATTAAGGTTTAGAAGAACCTGAAGATTTTGAATTGCTTAAAATGAGTAGGAAACTTACAGCTCCTGGTTCTTCAACTTCTACTTCTTCCTCTCCACTATCTGGAGGACAACGTTCAATACAGACAATGTTAAAGCAAGAAAAAGAACAAGAAAAAGTGACTGCAGATGATTATGCAAGGAATTCAAAATATTCAAGCAAGATCAGAGAATATTGAAAAGAGAATGGAGAACATTGAACAAAGAACAGAGAACATTAAACAAAGAACAGAGAACATTGAACAAAGAACAGGGAAAACTGATGAAAAAGTGGAGAACATCCAACAAATGATGTTGAAGTATGATGAGAGATTCCAAAAAATTGAAGAAGATAAACAAAGAGACAAGAAGATTGGAGATATTGAAAATAGATTAACGGTGGTTGAACAAGATAAAAGTGGTATGTTGAGATGGGAGATGAATAGATCAGAATTCTATCTTAGATTCCAAAATGTAGAGGAAGAAAAAGGACAAAACTTAGCCAAGATAATGATAGAAATACTGGCTGAAGCTTTGGAAATAACTCAAGAGAAGATGATGGATGGAATAGATGAGGTTTATTGGGTTTTCACAAGATATGCAATGAGAAATAGCTTACCAAGAGAAGTTCACATTAGATTAACAAAGAAAGCCATTAAAACGCAAATATTGCAAGTGGCAAAAGAGAAAACATTGAAATATAAAGCCAAGGAGATTGTGGTCTTGAAACAAATATCCAGAAGAGTGAGAGAGATGAGAAGAGAATAGCGATTCCTGACTAAAATGCTACTTTAAAAAGAGGTGAATTATAGATGGCTGATTCCAGAAGGTTTAATGTTCACATGGTAAGAACAGAGACATAGAATTGACTCAATTGAGAAAGCAGAATTATTTTATACAGAATTTTTTGGAGGGAAAAAGGAAGAGGCAGAAAAAGAAATCTCACTAAATGAATTCCAAGAGGACTGCCAAATGGCGATTGAAAAAGAAGAAGGTGCAGTAGGTGGAAAGGTGGAAGCCAAAGAACAACGTGAACTAAGATCTATGAGAGCTGCTAAACCTAACTACAAAATATAACCATGGAAGAGAAAAAACTGATTACAATTAATATAAATAGACTTAACTCAGCCGTTAAAAGAAGGAAAACCTTTCATAAATTAGAGAAATTAAAATTTGATGTAATTTGTCTACAAGAAGTACATATTAAAAAACAATATGAACAATTGTTGATACAGCCAAAACTAGGGAAAATATTTACTTCCTTGACACAATGTAAGAAAAGAGGAGTGGTTTTATATATTAAAGAGACCATCCCAGCAAAATTGATTGATATCAATGATGACGGAAGAATACCAATGGTGGAAATAATGGACAATAATACGAAAACACTCCTGATTGCAATCTATGCCCCGAATGACAAACAAGAATTCTTCAAAAAATTACATATGAAAATAATTGAACTGGACTATGCTAATATAGTTATGATGGGAGATTTTAATGGAATTGTAGACAATAAATTGGACTATACAGCACAGAAAACAATAAAGCAAAACAGAAAGACTCTCCCTAAATCTTTTTTTAAAATGGTAGATGAAATAAACTTCAAAGATACATGGAGAGAAAGAAATGCCAAAACTAAACAATACACCTTCTATTCAAATAGACACTTATCATGGTCCAGAATAGATATGATATGGATGTCAACAGAATTAATAAGTAATATTCAAGAAATAAATATTGAAACAAGCACTTGGGCAGATCACAATCCAATGACAATTAAATGGAAAGGACAAAAAAGAAGATCTAGATGGACGTTAAATAATACTATTTTAAAGGAAAAAGACTTCACACGGTGGATGGAGAAAGAATTGGCTTTTTTCTTTAGAGAAAACAAAAAAGAAGATACATCAATTCAGAATGTATGGGATACAATGAAGGCATATGTTAGAGGCTTGATAATAGACTATACAAGGAAAAGGAATACTATGAAAAGACTAGCCTCTAAGGCCTTAGAGGATAAGTATAAAAGACTTGAAAAAGAGCTACAGAAAATGCCACAGAAAAAGGACATCAAGCTAAAAATGGATATAATTAAACATAAAATGGGTCAAATAGAAAAAGAATTAGCACAGAAAATTAGAGGTGCTAAACAGAACTACTTTGAAGACACAAACAAACCAGGTAGATGGTTAGCATACAAATTGAGAAAGGAGAAAGAATCAAGGAAAATATTGCAATTAACAGATGACCAAGGCCAAGTTTGCTATGGTAGTAAAGAGAAGAAGGAAATCATTCGAGACTTCTATGGGAAACTGTATATGTAAGAGAATATTGATGAAGAAAGAGTTAAACAGTACTTACAGAATGCTAATTTACCTCAGATACCTAAAGAGATTGAAACAATGTTAGAAAGCAATATAATGATGATGGAGTTAACTGAAGCACTCAAGAAGCCAAATAATGGAAAGGCACCAGGCCCAGATAGACTTCCAGCAGAATTTTGCAAAACATTACAAGAATCGTTGAATCTTCCATTGCTAGAAGTTATGAATGAAGTTATGTTAAAGAAGAAGATACCTAAATCATGGTCAGAAGCCTAAATTACACTTATTCCAAAAGAAGAGGCCGATTCATTACAAATTAAGAACTATAGACCTATTTCTCTACTAAATGCAGATTATAAAATCTTTGCTTCAATATTGAAAGAAAGACTGAAAAAATATCTAAATAATTTTATTCATCCTGATCAAAATGGATTTCTGCCAAAGAGACAAATTAAAGATAATATGAGAGTAATCTTGGACACCTTGGAATACTACGAGGCACATCCTGAAAAACAAATGGCTCTGATATTTCTAGATGCACAGAAGGCATTTGATAATGTGAATTGGTGATTCATGTTATTACTATTGGAACAGATGGGCTTTGCTAGAAAATTTATTCAAGCAATAGAAGCTATATACTATAAGTAAACGGCAAAGGTAATGATAGAGGGAGAACTGACAGACTCTATCAATACAAGAAAAGGAACAAGACGAGGGTGCACACAATCACCTTTGTTGTTTGTGTTAACTTTGGAAGTGCTAAACAGAAATATTAGAGATGAAAAGTATATAAATGGAATGTAAATCAAAAAGGAAGAACTTAAGCTGCAAGCATTTGCGGATGATCTGATTTTCATCTTAGAAGACCCTTTAGAAACAGCATCCAAATTGATAGAAAAGATAGAAACATATGGAAAGGTGACTGGTTTGAAAATAAATAGATAAGACAAAGATTTTGATAAAGAATATGCTATTAAGACAAAAGG
Organism: Hydrophis major; assembly: GCA_033807585.1. Classification (NCBI taxonomy): domain Eukaryota; kingdom Metazoa; phylum Chordata; class Lepidosauria; order Squamata; family Elapidae; genus Hydrophis; species Hydrophis major. Next base: position 252,097 of record JAUCBL010000083.1, read on the forward strand.
AAGAACTGGCAGACCTATTGAAAATTCAGGTCATGAATAAGATCAAGTACTTGGGGATATATTTGACACCAAGATGTAGTACACTAAAAGAGAATAATTATATCAAATTTAAACAGCAGATAGCGCTAGATCTGGCGAAATGGGAAAATTTACAACTGTCACTAATAGGGAGAATTTCAACAATCAAGATGAATATATTACCCAGAATTTTATATTTGCTTCAAACAATTCCAGTTAGGCTTGGAAAAGATTATTTTGAAGATTTAAATAAAATTGTGTTGAAATATATATGGCAAGGTAAGAAAGCGAGAATAAAGTTAAAACTTTTGCAAGATGTTAGAATTAGAGGAGGATTTGGTTTGCCTAATTGGGAGTTGTATTATCAAGCTACAAATCTGATGTGGGTTAAGGAATGGATAACACTAAGAAATACTAGATTGTTGACATTAGAAGGACATGATTTGTTGTTGGGGTGGCATGCTTTTTTTATGGTATAAAGTAACTAAAACACAGGGGTATTTTAGAAGACATTATATACGGGAGTCTCTGTGGTTAAACTGGGAGAAGACTAAAAGACAATGTTATTTGAAAATTCCAGTCTGGCTATCGACTATTGAAGCATTTTCTTATCCTATAATGTACAAAAAGGAACAAACAGTTAGATATTGTCAGGATGCGCTCCTTTTAGATCCCAAGAAAGAAATACTCAGACTCCATAGGTAGAGCAAAGTTATCCTTTTACTGGGAAATAAAGTGGTAGCTACAAAGCAATTCCGAAACTGAGAAATTGGCGGGTAGAATGCATATACAAAGAAATAGATTTGTCCCCACCCCCCAAAGTTCAAATGATTCTTCCAATTAAAACTTTTGAGACAGCTCATGTGGTCATCTTCAGATGGTGATGAGACGTCTTGTCAAATGACCTTGACATATTTTGATAAAAGTTCGCAGTTGCGCAAAAGAGGAAAAGATAGCCAGGAAACAGAAAGTTAAAGACAAGAATCCCCCCTCCCCTTGCTAGCCCAGCAAGGAATGCAAACACCTCCAGCTCTCTTCCCATATAAAATCCCCCCTCCCACCGTTGCCATGACAGCCGAGAGAAATAATGAAATAATAGCAGATAGGAAGGGGAAGGTATCTTGAGGCTGACATTCGGACCCCCTAGAAGAAGGACATAAGTCCCTGAAAGAAAAACAAAATAGTTACATGTTAACATTTATGTACATTTCTATGGTTTATCAGGATATTTGGCATGAAATTTCTTTAAAAGTTCAGGAGCCCTAAGGTCCTTTTCATTTACCCACTCAGAATGGGAAGGAGGAAAATGTTTCCAAGCTACAAGGTATTGGGTACGACCCCTCCATTTTCTAGAGTCCAAAATTTCTTTAATTTCGAAATGTTGTTCTCCCTCAATCAATATTGGCACAGGGGGATCAGATTGGATTGGTCTCAAGGCACAGGTACGTTCTGGTTTCAACAAACTAACATGAAAAACAGGATGAATACGACGAAGAGTCTTTGGTAAAGTCAGTTGGACAGTCACAGGATTTATAATCCTCTCAATGGGGAAAGGTCCTACATACTTAGGACCCAATTTCTTTGATTTTTGAGTAGTTTGTAAATATTTGGTCGAAAGAAATACTTTATCGCCCACTTGATATGACATCTGTGGAGCTCGCTTTTTGTCAGCAAATTTCTTATGAGATTGGTGCGCCTCATCCAAAGCTTTGCGAACAATTGGCCAATTAAATTGAAGTTGAGATATCCAATCACTCAATGACTGGACAGTTGGGTTTTCACCAGGCAGTTCAGGTATGGGTACAAAATCTTGCCCCGTTGCTATTTTGAAAGGAGTGAACCCCGTACAACTGTGAACAGAGTTATTATACGCCACTTCCGCAAAAGGTAACAGATCCACCCAGTTGTCTTGTTGAAAATTTATGTAGCATCGGAGGTATTGCTCTAGTACTCCGTTAGTCCTCTCGCAGGCTCCATTAGTTTGGGGATGGTGGGCGGAGCTTAAGCTTTGGGTGGAGCCTATTAACTTCAGAAATTCCCTCCAGAAATTAGAGGTAAATTGGACTCCTCGATCAGAGACTACACGTTCAGGTACACCATGCAATCGGTAAACGTGAAGAATGAAGAGTCTGGCTAAGGTCTTCGCCGAAGGGATCTTTGAGCAAGGAATGAAATGAGCTTGTTTGGAAAACAAGTCAGTCACTACCCAAATGACCGTGTGTCCACTGCTTTGAGGTAGATCTACTATAAAATCCATGGAAATTTCCTTCCAAGGGGCAGTTGGTCTGGCCACATTCTGTAACAGTCCTGGCGGCTTACCCGGCGGTCTTTTTGCTGAGGCGCAAATCGGACAACTCGCCACATAAGTCTCAATGTCTTTTTTCAAGGAAGGCCACCAAAACTGTCGTTTTACCAAATGCAAGGTCTTCACAAAACCAAAATGACCAGCCACTTTGGAATCATGGGTTTGTTGCAATACATGGCTTCTCAGGTTTTGTGGTACATACAATTTCGCCCCCATCCAGGCTAGGCCATCTCGAATGGTGCAGTTATTCGCATTTGCCAGAAACCACTCATCTGTCTTCAAAGCCTCCTTAAACTGTTCCATCAGATCAGTAGGTAGATCCCTCTCCTGGTTTCTTTTCTGTGCGCGGGTAACAACAGGGGCAGCCAGTTGTGTAGTGGATACGATTGGCCTAATCACTTCTTTTCGGATACTGTTGTATTGAGGCATTCTAGACAAAGCATCTGCCATAAAAATTTTTCCCCCCGGGATATATTTCAAGGAGAAGTTGAACCGCTTGAAGAACTGAGCCCACCTAACTTGTTTAGGGGAGAGTTTCCGGGGGGTCTTTAAAGCTTCTAAGTTTTTATGATCAGTCCACACTTCAAATGGGTGTTTTGCACCTTCCAGAAAATGCCTCCAAGCTAATAAAGCCCAACGGACTGCAAATGCTTCTTTCTCCCAAACGGCCCATCTCCTCTCAGTCTCAGTGAATTTACGAGAAGTGTAAGCGCATGGTTGTAGTGTTCCCTTCTCGTTCAATTGGAGTAAGACCGCCCCCACTGCTACATCGCTTGCATCAGCTTGGATCACGAAAGGGGCGTCCATGTCAGGGTGTTTCAGTATTGGTTCTGCGGCAAAAAGTCTCTTAAGTTTTTCAAATGCAGCTTGGCACTCCATAGTCCAATTCAATGGTTGACTGGGCTTTGGTTTCAATTCCCCCTTTGTTTTTAGGAGGTTGGTGATGGGCATAGCTATTTTTGCGAAAGACGGGATGAATTGGCGGTAAAAATTTGCAAACCCCAGAAAACTTTGAAGCTGTTTACGAGTTTTCGGTGGGGCCCATTCCAAAACGGCTCGCACCTTTTCTGGATCCATTTCAATGCCTTCGGGGGAGATACGATATCCCAAGTAGTCGATTTTTTCTTGATGGAACTCACATTTGGATAATTTGGCGTATAGTTTGGCGGCCCTCAGCTTGTGTAACACAGAGCGTACCAACTTCACGTGGTCGTTTCTTGTCTCCGTGTAGATAAGAATATCATCAAGGTATACTAGAACACCTTTGTACAAATGTTCGTGAAGCACTTGATTGATCAATTGCATGAAAACAGCAGGCGCCCCCTGTAAGCCAAAAGGGAGAACATTGAACTGGAAACACCCCATTGGGCAATTGAACGCAGTCTTCCACTCGTCTCCCTCCTTTATCCGGATCCGATAGTATGCCTCTCTCAAGTCCAGCTTTGTGAAAATTTTCCCCTTTGCCAGGTGGGCTAACATGTCCTTCATCAGAGGGAGGGGGTACATATTCTCTACGGATACTGCGTTCAGGTTTCTATAATCAACTACCAGACGTTTGGAGCCATCTTCTCGCGGAACATCACAGGGGCCGCTACTCGAGGTCTGGCAGGCGTGATGAAACCTCGTTCCAAGTTCTTGTCAATAAACGCCCTCAATTCCTCCAACTCCCCCGGTGTCATCGGATACATCTTCGGTTTCGGGAGCGTCACTCCCGGCAGGAATTCAATGCTACAATCGGTCGACCGATGGGGGGGGAGTTCGTCGGAAGCCTCTTCACTAAACACCTCTCTTAAGTCCCAATACTCCTTCGGGATTTTCTCCTCTCCTTCCACGTGTTCGGCACCCGTAGAAGCTATCTCGGCGAGTGCCTGGGACTTTGAATGGGATTCCTCCTCCCCTTCCGGATAGGGTTGCTCCTCCCCTTCCGGTGGCCGATCGGTGCGGATGCGTATCCACCCCTCTCTCCAATTTACATGGGGATTCCACTTCCGAAGCCATGGTAATCCCAATATTAGAGATTGTTCCATCCCAGGGGCCACAATAAAACACAGGATCTCATGATGGTTTCCCATGGTCATCTCTAGGGGTTCGGTTACAAAACGTGCGGGGCAACCTCCCGCCACCGACCCATCCAGTTGGCAAAAGGATATGGGCGTTTTTAGAGTTCTCAGTCCAATGCCCATCCCCTTAACCACTTTCATGTTAATTACACACCTCGTGCACCCCGAGTCCAGTAAGGCCATCATCACTCCCTCAGTCCCCGAGGTGGGCTGCCTTAACTTTATTGGGATGGTCATGGGCCCTTGATTTGGACTTACCAGGACGTCATCTTCCGAATCTGTCTCGTTCTCGAGTGGGGTTGGAGGTCCCAGCTCCTCTCCCGCCGAAAGGGCGACCTCTACAACCTCTCCTGTCTTCAGCCCGGCCTCACGGGGTTTGGTTGAGGGGTTTTTTGGCCTTCTTCCGGGGTCCCGCGCTTTCGGTGGGTTCACCTTTACTCGACAATCCACCATCCGGTGGCCCTCCTTTCCACAACGGAAACATGCCGTGGTTTTTGCTCCTGCCGCCATCCCTCTCGGTTGGGGCCCTGAGGTCTCCCGGAGATGGGGGGGAAGCGGTCTTCTCCAGGCGGGACCTCCTCTGCGTCTGTTTCTGGCTAGATCAATGTCCACCTCTTCCGCCAGCAAGTACCATGACTGTAACTCACGTGGATCCCTTCTGGAGATGCACGTGTGGTATACATCTTCATTTAAGCCATCTTTGTAGGCTTCCACCAGGGCCCCCTGGGACCAACCTCGGATGTGGTGTGCCAGCTGCCTGAATTCTTGGGTGTAGTCTGCCACCGATCTCCCCCCTTGAACTAGGGTCTTCATTCTGATTCTGGCCTTTCTCTCTGCCAGAGGGTCCTCAAACCTTCTCCTCAATGCAGTCATGAAAACATCGAGGGTTTGTAGTTGGGGGGAGTTATCATTGTACAAAGTCACCACCCAATCTGCTGCCATCCCTTCCAGGGTTCTGGTAACGCATCTCACTTTGGCTGCTTCAGAGGTGAACTCCCGCTCAAATTCTGCCATATAACTCCCAACTTGTACCAGGAAAAATCCCAAATCTCTTGGATTTCCTCCAAACTTTACATCTAGGGGGGGCAGGGGGCGTCTTCTAGGAGCCACTCCTATTGCTGGGGCTCCCCGGGCGTCAGCGGGCGGTTGCGCCGGCGGAAGCTGGGCAAGGGGGGTAGAGGTAGCTTGGCTCCCCCGGGCTGATCTCGCTCCCTCTTCCCCCTCATACCTTTGAGTTGTGCTGGGCTCTCCAGGAACATCCATAGAGATTTTCTTGGCTTCATCCAGCTTGCCTTCCATCTCTTCCCCCTCCTGCCAAAGCCGTCCCCTCGCACCTTTTCGTCTTACAGTGATCCTGGGAGGAGGGGGGTCTTCAGGGTCTCTCCAACCAACCCCCAACGACCATCTGGGCATCTCGGCTGGGGTTTCTTCCAGAGTCAATTCGGCCAGCAGGTCAGCCACCGACCCTTCCGGCAGCGGCACGGGCTGCCCCCCCACAGCTCCCTGATCCTCTTCATCGCCGGTTGGAGACGACATGGGATGAAACCCCCTCGGAAGAAAAGTTGCTGTTTTCTCCGGGTGGGCTGATGTGGGAGTTTCGGAATTATGTCAGGATGCGCTCCTTTTAGATCCCAAGAAAGAAATACTCAGACTCCATAGGTAGAGCAAAGTTATCCTTTTACTGGGAAATAAAGTGGTAGCTACAAAGCAATTCCGAAACTGAGAAATTGGCGGGTAGAATGCATATACAAAGAAATAGATTTGTCCCCACCCCCCAAAGTTCAAATGATTCTTCCAATTAAAACTTTTGAGACAGCTCATGTGGTCATCTTCAGATGGTGATGAGACGTCTTGTCAAATGACCTTGACATATTTTGATAAAAGTTCGCAGTTGCGCAAAAGAGGAAAAGATAGCCAGGAAACAGAAAGTTAAAGACAAGAATCCCCCCTCCCCTTGCTAGCCCAGCAAGGAATGCAAACACCTCCAGCTCTCTTCCCATATAAAATCCCCCCTCCCACCGTTGCCATGACAGCCGAGAGAAATAATGAAATAATAGCAGATAGTCAGGAAGGGGAAGGTATCTTGAGGCTGACAGATATGGTGAAATATTGAATGAAAAGGGTGAACTCAAATCTATACAAAAACTAGAGGAACAAGGTATAAAGATGAATTGGTTTTCATATGCGCAAATACATTCAAGGTATGATAAAGATTCTAAAATGGAAGGTTTCTATGATAAATTGACTGATTTAGATAAGATTTTCACAGGTACTGATGAAAAGGTGATTAAAAAATTGTATGGATATTTATAAGAAATTAAATTAGAAGAAAAACAAGTTAAAGAAACTATGATTGTTTGGGGGAAGAATGTTGGATATGGGATTGATTTAGAGAAATGACAAAAATTGTGGTCTCAAAATTATAAAATGACAATGTCAACAGCATATAAAGAAAATTTGTATGAGATGTTTTACAGGTGGCATTTTCCCCCGACAAGAATAGCAAGAATGTTCAAGAATAAATCTGAAAAATGTTGGAAATGTCATCAGACACCTGGCTCATATTACCATATGTGGTGGACTTGTGGGGATGCTAAAAAATACTGGACTAAAATCCACATGTGGTTGGAAAAAATGACAAAAAAACATATAGACTTGAAACCAGAGGTATTTTTATTGGGAATTTTACCTGAAATATAAAGTAAAGACTTGAAATATCTGACTGTAAATGTATTAACAGCGGCTAGGATTGTATTTGCCAAAAATTGGAAAAATGAGAAAACACCATCACAGGAGGAAATCATTAAGAAAATATTGGAATGTGCTGAAATGAGTAGATTGACATTTGAAATTAGAGAACAAGAGGATAAACAATTTTATAAAATTTGGGATCTATTCGATCAATGGTTAGACAATAAAATACAGTAATGAAATAGGTAGACTTTTAGAAAATAATAAATATATAAAGATGTACTTCTTTCTTACTATATCTACAAAATGATTTTAGGATAGATTTGGGATGATAATATGAACTGTTATAAAACAAACTAAGTAAATTATGATTATCTGGTAAAACATGAATGAATAAAAGTATAGTCAAATGATTGATTAATAATGATACTAAGGTATTTAATTTTTGATTGAAAATACGAGATTATATGCAATGTAATTGTAATTGAAGACTACGAAATGGAAGCACAAAACAATTTGTAAACCAACCGGCACACTGTATGTATACATATGGAACATGGCTTGATGTTTTTATGTTTTGTTCGTTTATGTTTGTTTTTAAAAACCAATAAAAACTTTAAAAAAAAAGACACTTCAACAAGTCTATCACTGATAACCCGGTTGGATGGAACAAACTATGTTTCCTGGTCTATGAAGTGCAGTCTACTTCTGCGTAGAGAAGGGTTATGGAATGTAGTTGAAGACCCACCGGATGTAAATGCTTGGGATCCAGCAAATGAGGACGATGCCAAGAAGCTTGCTGACTTTAAACAGAACAACGAACGAGCTCTTTGTATAATTGGACTAACACTGAGTGATCAGCAGCTAGTCCATATTCGTGGATAAGAGTCTGCTGCTAAGTGTTGGGAGAATTTGAAGAGGATTTATGTTCGTGACAGTGTAGGTGCACACATACATCTTACACGTAAACTGTTTAGAGCACGTCTTCTGAAAGGTGGAGATATGTTAGCTCATTTGAACTTCATGAAAATAACTTTTCAAGAGCTACATGAAAAGGAACTGATATTTTCAGAGCTGCATCAAGTTTACATCATTGTTTACTCACTGGATGAAAGTTATGATGATTATGTATCTTCACTGGAAGTCCTGCCCAAAGATGAACTAACATTGACTGACATAACCAGAAGGTTGTTAGAAGAAGCAAGAAGACGGCTGGATAGGGACCAACTGAGGAAGGAACAACCACAAGAAGAAGATTTGTGTTCAACTGCCTATACTGTTAGGAAATATTTTTCTTGTGGGGCTAGGGGACATATCGCAAGATTCTGTAAAAAAGGAAAAAGACAGAATACTGGTAATCACCAGAAGGCCAAGAAGAATGTTAGTTTAGCTATGTCTAGCAATTCTACTGTAAACCATGATTTGTGTGTTGTTGATAGTGGAGCATCGCAATGCATTCATAAAAATAGAAAGAGGTTTGTAACGATGTCCATGAGAAAGCAACATGTATCATTGGAAAATGGATGGAAGATGAAGGCTTCTGGTAAAGGTACTGCATATTGTTCTTGTATAAACGAACATTTAACTATGTTATATGTACCTAAACTGAAATTTAATTTGTTATCAGTAAGGGCTTTAGTTAATCTTGGTTAGGGGAGATAACTGTATAATAGAGAAAGAGGGTAAAAGTGTTACTGCTACTTTAGAGAATCATTTATATGTGATACATGACAACCAGTTGAAGATAGCTAACTCAGTTTATAACAATGTTAAGCCACATGATGAATGTATACATCTACTGCATAGACGTCTAGGGCACGTTAATTTCAAAATACTCAAACAAACTGTTAAATTGTCCGAGGGAGTAAAATTGAAACCCTGTAGCAAGTATTTAAACTGTAATGCCTGTAGCCAAGAGAAGAGCAAGGTTACTCCAGCAAACAGACTTAATGGGTTTAAGACCAAAGAACCATTAGAGGTTGTTTTTGCTGACATAATTGGACCTAAGAAACCTAGTTTGGGAGGTGCCTGCTATATTTTGAGTATGATGGACCATTACTCACGATACGGTTTCTGCTATCTTGTGAAAAACAAAACAGAAACATTCCAACATTTCTTTAACTTGCTAAGGTTTGCAGAGAGAAAAATGAAAAGTAAAGTAATTATTTTAGTTACTGATAATGAGTTCGTTAACAAAAGATTCCAAACAATGCTGAAATTAGCTGGTGTTGAGCATAAACATTCTGCACCTCACAGATCACAACATAACTCATTTGTAGAACGAAGAGGGCAAACATTACAAGCCATGGCTCGTACTATGTTATCTGATTCAGGTTTGCCTGAAACACTGTGGGGTGAAGCCATAATGTGTAGTAACCATGTGTTAAACAATGTAGTTAACACAACAATTGGTGAATTGCCATTCACTTGTTGGCATGGCAGAAAACCAAATTTAAGTTAGCGACACACATTAGGAGCTCCAGCATGGGTGCATATTCCCTCACAAGTAAGACTGAAAGGGCAACATAGAGCTAAGAAGTTATTTTTTGTGGGTTATGAGGCCAACCACAGATCGTTTAGATTTTGGGATCAAGGCACAGCTCATGTTTATGGTCATGCTAGTGCAAAATTTCTTGAGCACATTGGGTGGGATAAACTAGAACAGGAATCCAGCAATGATCTTATCATTGACACCCCAATAGTCCCTAAAGATAAAATAAGTAAACCACAAATAGCCATTAAAGAGGAAGAACAGACACAGGAGGAAGTAGTAGAACAGGCACAGGAGGTAGAAGAACAGGAGCAGGTGGCACAGGAGAGTCCACCAGTTAGCTCTGTATTACCAAGACGTTCAACCCGTGTAACATGACCACCTGATAGATATCAGGCTAGTGTTGTATGCCAAGTGAATACAGTTCCTGGTAACTATAGTGAAATAAAACTGTAACCTGCTAAGGATCAGGCTGCTTGGCAGGTAGCAATGGATAAGGAACTGGAATCATTAAAAAACTGGAGGTATTCGAAAATTTTAAGTTACCATCTGGTAAACATGCCATAGGATGTAAATGGATATATAAACTAAAGACAGGTGTAGATGGGACTGTTACCCATAAAGCCAGGTTAGTAGCACAAGGGTTCAATCAGAGAGCAAATGACTACGATGAGGTGTTTGCACCTAGTCTGAAGGCTACTACATTAAGGGCAGCATTAGTGTGGGCAGCTAAGGAGAAATACATTGTAAATCATTTGGATGTAGAAACGGCATATTTGCATGCACCGTTGCAACACACTATATATTTGAAGAAACCTTTAGGTATAAAAAATGATAATACAACTGATTGCTGGAGATTGAAAAAGAGTCTTTATGGTTTGAAGCAATCAGGATATCAGTGGAACCAGTGTATAGGTAAAGAATTAACTAAGATAGGTTTTGTAGCTGGCATGGCTGATCCATGTTTGTTCAAAAGAGAAAGTAATGGTGTAGTGTCATTGTTGCTATTATTTACTGATGACACAGCATTAATCACCAAAACTGAACAAGAAGCTACTAAAATAATCTCACTGTTAGAGAAGAAATTTAAGATAAAACAGTTTGGAGAAATCAAACCAGATCTTGGTTTAAAGATAGAAAGAACTAGGGGAGGATACAAAATCTCACAGGCAGATAAAATTAACCAATTACTAAAAAGTTTTAAAATGGAACTTTGTAAGCTGGCTAAAACACCAATGTGCCAGGAGTTTAGCCACAGTGATGTTCAAAGTCCTATTTTTGATAAGAACATTTTTCAGTCCTTGATTGGTAGTTTATCTTATCTCAGTAATTGGTCAAAGTCAGATACAGCATACTGTGTTAACCAATTAGCGAGATTTAACACTGAGCCGACTGAAAGGCACTGGCAAGCTGCTAAACGTGTGTTAAGATATCTGAAACAAACAAGGCATTATGCATTGTATTTGGAGCCTAAAGATGAACTGAGTTTAACTGCATATGCTGATGCAAGTTTTGCTACAGACATAAATACATGAAAATCTACATCGGGTACTGTGATATTATTGGGAAAAGTGTTGATTGGATGGAGGTGTATTAGACAGAAACATCTAAGTTTGTCAACAATGGAGGCTGAATTCTCATGTTTATCTTTATTATGTACAGATTTAGTTTTGTATAAGCAATTATTGATTGACATGCGAATTGAAATAACAGATTCTATTGTTATTTATGAAGATAACCAATCAGCAATACAGATGGCTTCAAAGATTGCTGTTAAAACGAGAACGAAACACACAGATTTAAGATATTTAAATGTGAGACAATGTGTGCAAAGTAAGATGATTAAGCTAGAATACTGTATGTCAGAAAACAATATAGCAGATCATTTTACAAAGGCCCAAGGCTCTATAAAGCATAAGGCATGCTGTGAAGATTATGGACATGGAATGTAAGGTTGTATATGTTAGGAATAACAAGGTTACCTAACGTAGTTTGGGTAAAGTAACATATATAAACTATGATAGTGAGTTTAAGTGTGTGTCACTTTAAACTGCAAAGCATGTAATTTTGGGTGCGGTTGTAAAACCGCCATAAGAGGGAGCAAGAGAACCTACTGGCTTACTGTATTGCTGCATTGATTGACTATGCTGGATTGATGGTTTGATAACTGCGTGTTTCCTGCCGCTGAAGGAAGAAAGGAGGTTTGACTTCTTTATATCTCAACTGCGAGGAGATTAATTACTGGACTGAAATTTGTAAGTTTACTGACCTCTTTTTCGACACTGGACTTTGCAACTGAATAATCCCCAAGACAGACTGAACTAGTGAATGATATATGGACTGTTTGACTATGCTAAAAACTCTTACTGGAATAAACTATTTAACTAGCACAGTGTATCTGTTTTACTGAGTGTAATCTACAAACACGTTTATCTCACATATTTGCCTGCCTGCCTGACTGCCGTGCAGATTCTGCTAGGGTGTATCCCTAACAGTATATATTGTCCTACCCAAAAGGGGAGAATGTTAGGAATGTAAGTTAGGAATGTTAGGAATGTAACAGTTATTTGGGTTGGAAATATATAAACTAGGATAGACATTTTAATACTATGTCTTTAAGAGAATGCTAAAACTGTAATTGCGTGTGGTTCTGCAAACGGCCATAAGATGGAGCCAGAAACCTGGGTTGTTTGGTCTCCAAAGGAGTGAGTGAGTCTCAGTGAGTTTCTGTTCCTTCTGTTGGAGAGTTTTGCAGTTCCTCCGAAAGACTGTTACTGATCATTGATATAAGTCTGTTACTGAACTGTTTTTGATACTGGACTTTGATATTTGGATTATCCCTGGATTGAAAAATTGGATGGTTTAATTGTGAATGACGTGGACTGCTTATCTTGGACTGTGCTTAAACGTTTATTGGAAGTAAAAACCTACATTAACTGTACAGTGTATCTGTGTGCTGTATGTGTGTGTGTGTGTGTTATTTTTCACCACTCTCACTACGTCTCCCTGTGTGTGCTCATTCTCCTAACGGGGAATTGCCTCAACACCCCCTACCCACCCCAAGCCAACCCCTCCCCTCCTCCAGCTCTGCTCTCCCCCCTTCCCCCGGCCTCCCTGCCCCTCTGATCACAGCTGCTCTTCCCCTACCCCCCCATTAGTCGTGTCTCTCCACCCCCCAAAAAAAATCTCCTTCTCTCGCAGGGAGTGAATTAGGGGCAGTGTGGTGGGGGCTGGCTTGCCAGGTATGGTGTTTGTGTGTCAGCACCTGACTCAAAGCCATGTTTCAGCCTCCAGGGAACCCAAGGGGGGGGGAGAGGGGGTTGCAACAGGGTGGGGGTGTTGGTGTTGGGGAGGGGAGCCCCCCTTCCAAAGATGGGAGCAGGGCCCCTTGCAGCCTCCAGGTGTCTCCAGGAGGTGCAGCAAAATGGAAGACACACACACATACACACACACAGATCCGAAGGGGAGGGAGCCATCCTTGCAGGAGCAAAAAAAGGGGGGGTGGGCTTCAGAAGACCTGCCCACGCCCGGGCGGGTGGGCGAGGTGGGGAGGGAGAGAAGGGAAGCAGCTCTTTCCTCAGTGGAGAACGATGAGGGGAGGCAGGGGGGGAGAGGCAGGAAGGGCTGCCCTGGATTTTTTGAGGGGGGCGACCGTGTGGAAGGAGCCCTTTGGGGCCTTGCTCTCCCCATCCCTCCCCAAAATGGCTCCAGGCCAGGGGGGATTTCGGAGCTGAGGGAGGGAGGGGGGGGCTCCGGCTTACAAGAAGCAAGAGGGATGTGGATTTGCAGGGAGGGGGTGTTGGGGGGGAGAGATAAGCAGAGAGGGAGGGGACCAAATGCAAGGAAAGGAAGCTGGGGAGTCGGGGTCTCTTGGCCCTCCATCCTTCCCTCCATCTATCCCTCCATCCTTCCATCCCTCCTTCCCTCCATCTATCCTGCCTACCGTCCCTGTCCTATTGTTTCTTTTATTTTTCTTATATGTATCCATGTATTCATAATTATGTTTATACTTTTACCTATTATCTTGTAAGCAATTGACAAATCAAATCAAATAAAAATAAATAAAATCTTTCTCTCCTTCCCTCCATACATCCATCCATTCCTCCTTCCTTGATCCATCTATCCATCCTTCCGTCCATATATCCATCCATCCATCCCTCCTTCTTTCCCTCCTTCCATCTATCCATCCTTCCTTCCTTCATCTATTAATCCATCCTTCCTTCCCTCCATACATACATACATACATCCCTCCTTCCGTCCATCTATCCAACCATCCATCCCTCCTTCCTTCCCTCCCTCTATCCCTCCATCCGGTCGCTCGGGGCTTACCGGCCTTAGCAGCGGGAGGAAGAAGAAGAAGAGGAAGAGGAGGAGGAGCCGCCCCGCCGCTGCCTCTGGGCTCCGCGCTCGCCGGCCGCGTCTCGAGGTAAAGCAGCCGCCGCCGCTTCCGCCGCCCTCGACGCGCGCTGGCCGCATCCGGGCGGGGGGGGAGGGCGAGGAGGAGGCTCTCAGTCGAAGGCCATTGAGGGGGGGAGAGGGGGGTTGGAAAGGGGGATTGCGGGCCGCGCGCGGAGGAGCGGAGCGGGAGGCACCAGCGGGGACCCCCCCACTCCCTCCCTCCCACGACCCCCGCCGGGGCTGCTGCTCCAGTGCGTCCGTCCGTCCGCCGAGGCTCCCGAAGCTCGCCTCCCTCGCCCACCTCCCGCATCAGCGGCCGCGTCAGGAGCTGGAGGGGGGGCGGGGGGACCCAGGCCCGCGCGCGGGAGGGGAGGAGGGAGGGGCCGCCTCTGGAGAGGGGTTGAGGGGGGGCGAAGAAGAGGAAAGAAGAACCCGGACTCCCCCCCTCCCAAGAGGCAGCCCCCTCCCCTTCAAGGTTGGGGAGACCCTCCTGAAGGAACTGAGGTGGGGTGCCTCTGGAGAAGGGGGGAAGAAGCGGAGAGAACCCCTCTCAAGAGGCAGCCCCCCCTTCAAGGCTGGGGAGACCCCTCTGGATGCAGCTGGAGCGATTGAGGATTGGGGACGCGAGGCCAAGGGAAGCAGACCAGTCGCACAGGCTGGAACCCCCCGCCCCCGCATGGCAGGGTCCCCCCTCAAGGATGAGGGGTGGGGGGTGAAGAAGCGGGGACCCCCCCCCATCACCACCAACAACTGGCAGGGCCCGGGAGACCCTTCTGGATGCCAGCCGAAGGAATTAGAATGGAATAGAGTAGAAGAGAGCTGGAAGGGAGCGTGGAGGTCTTCTAGTCCAACCCCCTGCTTAGACAGGAAACCCCAGACCATTTCAGATAAATCTGTCTGTCTGTCCATGCGTCCTTCCTTCCTTTTCTTCTTTTTGTTTCCTTCCTTCCTTCCTTTAGGATAGAATAGAACTTAAAATAGAATAGTTGTAGTCTCCAAAGCGTCGGGGTTGGTGGCCCTCCAGTCTTCTGAAAGAACGGAAGGCCACCTGCCTCCAAGGTGAAGATTGGGCTTGTAATCTCAGGCTACACTCCGATTGGATGAATGGTGGCTTGTTTAATAGGCCACCATTGTCCACCTGCGATTCTAAACCACCCATCATGGCTTATTACCTGGAACACAGTTAGCCCAATGGGTGAAATTCAAGTAGACATTGGGTGCTAGAATGTGAGCTCTAAGTAGGCCAAGACAGAATACAGAATAACAGGGTTGGGAGGGCCCTTTGAGGTATTCTAGTCCAACCTCTTGCTCAAGCAGGAGACCCTGTCTGTGTTCATTCCAGACAAACGGTTGTCCAATCTCTTCTTGAAAACCTCCAATGGCTCTGCTCTTCTGGTTTCTGGCATGCACACGAGCGCCGGCCAGCTGGTCTTCGCAGGCACTGGAGCACTGGAAAAAGGCCCGAAAATTGCCCCCAAACCAGGCCGTTTTTCAAGCTGTTTTTTGGGACGGAAAATGGCCCGAAAAACGGCCTGAAAAAGTCCTGAAAAATGGCTTAAAAACATCCTGAAAATCAGCCCCAAAAGGCCTGAAAAATGGTCTGAAAATGGCCCCAAAAGGTCTGGAAAACAGCCTGAAAAAGGCCTGAAAAATGGCCTGACAAAATGGCAGTCCAAGCTCTTCTTGAAAGTCCGTCAGGTCTGAAATGGTGCAGGGTTTCCTTATTGAGCAGAGGGTTGGACTAGATGACTTCCACGGCCCCTTCCAAATCAAGATAAATCCGCCAGGCCAGTTTTGGAGGGAGTGGGCTACCATTCCTTGAATGGCCTGTTGAGGCCACCTGGGAAACTTGAAGGGGGGGGACAAGGAGGGGGGGCACTGGATGAGGGACAGGGAGCACCCCCAAGTGTCCTACCAGCCCCCAGGACATGACAGATCCACAGACAGTCTGACCACCCCCTTCCCAAGGGATCCAGGGAGGTTTTGCCCCAACAGCAGTCCTTGTGTTACAACTGCCACAGAGCCCCAAATTTATGTTGCTGAGTGAGACCATTGCTAAGTGAGTTTTTGTCCCCTTTCTTGCATTAGCTGTTAAGTGAGGCACATGGTTGTTAAGCCTGTCAGAAGGTTGCAAGAGGGGATCGCCTTCTTTTCTCCATAAACGTGAGTCAGGTGCCAGGCGCCTGGATTTTTGGTCACGGGGTGTTTGCTGCCACGGTGGTTAAGTGTGTAAAAACGGCCCTAAAGTCTCTTTTTTTCCTGTGACTTTGAAATGGTCACTAAACGAATGGCCATAAATGGAGGATGGCCTGTATTAGGGTCTCTCTCACACACACGAGATGCAAATTCAACGCCAATTTGCAACCAGGCTCCAAAATGCAGGTCAAGGGAGCAAAAAAGAAGATTTTGGAGCAAGGTTTGAGGCCGAGAGGATGGAGGTACCCTCCCCTTGTCAAAACCAATGCACCCTGCAACAGTAAAGCAAAGTTCTTTGCAGTCCTCGTGCTGTGAGGGGCTAGAGGTGGCATGCAGAGCCCTCTCTGTGGGCATGAGGGTCATCGCCAGCTGCTCTTTTGGTTTCTGGAACGCAGCTGGTCTTTGCAGGCGAAGGCCTGGAAAACAGCCAAAAAACAGTCTGGAAAACAGCCCAAAAAACGGCCTGAATCCGGCCTGAAAACAGCCCAAAACCAGGCACGCGCGTGCACAGGCCAGCTGCTCTTCGGTTTCACACACACGCACATGCAATGCACATGCGTTCCGGTTTGGGCCCTTGGTGCTGAAAAGGTTTGCCATCACGGTCCTAGTGTTTCCAGACCTGGCCTCCCTTGGGGGGGGGGGGGGAGAGACACTTCAGAAATGACACACACACACACACACACTCCATCTCTTGGGACTCTGTGCCTTCCAGGAGGCGGCTGGGGGGGAGGGATTTCGGGGGTGGAAGGGGGGGCAACCCATTCTGACCCCCAAAGTTTGCCTTGGATATGGGATCAGGGGGGTCGAAGGAGGGGCCTGGGGGGGGTCTCTTTCTGGACATGGGCTGGATGGGTGTGTGTGTGTGTGCGTGAGCATCTGTGGGTGGTGGGCTTAAAAGTCTTTCTTTTCTCCTTTCTTCCTCCTGTTCCTCCTCCCCTTCTTCTGACCCTCCTGTTTTCCTTCCCCCCCTCCCTTCTCATCCTCCCTCTCCTTCTGCTCCTCTTTCTCTCCTCCTGATCCTCCTCCTGTTCCTTCCCCTCCTTCCTCTTTCGCCTCCCTTCTCCTCCTCCTCCCTCTCCTTCTGACCCTCCTCTTTTCCTCCGCTGCTCCTCCCTTCCTTCTCCCTCTCCTCCTGCTCTTCCTCTTCCTTGCCTCCTCCTCTTCTTCCTGTTCCTTCCCCTCTTTCTCCTCCTCCTCCTCCCTCTCCTTCTGACCCTCCTCTTTTCCTTCACTCCTCCTGCTCCTCCCTCTGCTCTTCCTCTTCCTTGCCTCCTGCTCCTCCTGTTCCTTCCCCTCTTTCTCCTTCGGCTCCTCCTCCCCTCCTCCTCCTTCCTCTTCCTCCTTCTCCTCCTCTTCCCAAGGAGAGGCCCAGCCTTCACCTTACAAAGAGTCCAGGGTGGGGCAGGGTCACATCCAAGAGTTACCACCAGCTCCTGTTCTGGGGCTCCTCCTCCCCATCTACTGCCCCCTCCCACCCCACAGCAAGGACCCCCTCCCCACTTCCCTTCCCACCCCAGCATTGCCTTGCCCTGGATAATCGCTTCCCTGCCCACCTTCCCAAGGCCCAGAGCTGGGCTGATCCGATTAGCAGGTTCTTCTCACCTCTTCAACACAGCTCCTACCTTCCTCTTTTCCTGCCCTGCTGCCTCCCCCCCCCAAAACCAAGACACCCCCCTTCTCCAGCTGGCATGGTTCCAACCTGGGTACCTAATCAGGCGGGCAAGCACAAAGGCTCCTTGCTACCTAGCAGGGCCTGTTTGTGCAGCCTTTACCTGGCCCACAGGTGTGTGAAAACAATGGGGAGAAAGTGGGTTTGTCAGGATTCCTGCAATTGCCCTAATGAAATCAGGAGCCTCGGGCCAAACTTCGAAACCTATCATGAATTTATTAGGAGCAAACAGGTCAGCATGACCTGGATGTAGCCGATTCTGAAACACGAAATTCACTGTCACCCTTGACCCTGCTTTCCCTCCACACACTCCTTTGGGTGCATCATAATTCATATTCCCCAACCGAAAGACGTCCATAGCCAAGAGTCAACAATCACGTCCTCCAACTAGAGATTTGCATGGCATAAACTCCAGTCGCTTCGTTATAATCTTTGCAAGATAAGAATGGAATGCACTTTCGGTTCCGTACAAAGTTTCAGGAGAAAATACACCCACTTTTATCCCCTGTGTGGTGTGGTTCAATGACTCAGCTCACTCTCTGACCCTCCCACGCCTCCTACGTTGCTGCTCACGTTTCTCCCCACGACGCTGCTTGGGGTCGAGCCAATACTCTTCACTCCCTGTCAGGGGCTGCTCCGACATGCCTTCCTCCTGATTCATCTCAGGCTGTTCCTCTCAGTTGTCTGATTGAACCTGAGGCATTACCAGGGAGGAAGGTCCTGGGGAGGAAGGCATTCCCAGTTCCTCCCCCTCATCTTCCAGGTCCTCTTCCTCTGACAGCATAGGCTGGGGAATTGGGGCCACAACACGGCCACACCGTAAAAATGGGGGTAGGGGGTTGGACTAGATGACTTACGAGGTCCCTTTCCCGAGGACTGGGATTATCTGGGCTCAGGAGCCCAGGATTGAAGCAGCTCAAGCGGGACCGTTGCGAGACTGACACAGGATTCACATGAGTCGGAGGGGACCTTGGAGGTCATCTAGCCCAACCCCCTGCTCCAGCAGAAGACTGTGACAGAATTAACACAGTCGGAGGGGACTTCAGAGGTCATCTAGCCCAACCCCATGCTCTAGCAGGAGACCGTGACAGAATTAACAGAGTCGGAGGGGACCTCAGAGGTCATCTAGCCCAACCCCCTGATCTAGCTAGGGTTAGGCTTTACGGTTCTGGAGATTTTGTGATGATGCATGAGGGGCATTTCGCTTTAATATAGAGATACAGATATATCAAATAAACTTCCTCCCTTTTTCCTCCCAGGTCTGCTATTACTTCTGCTGCCTCGTGAGGAACCTGTGTGGAGGTCAGGCCCCCGCCGAAGGTGAGGGGTGTGTGTGTGTATGTGTGGGTAGGTGGGTGATGGCAGAAATTGGGGTGGGGTGGAACAACTTCAGTTGAAACATTTTTGAACATTAGTAAAGTATATAAGTAATTCAGTGAGTGGTACGGTGGCCTTGAGGTGGAGTTCTTGCCTCACCATCAGGAGGCTGTGAGTTCGATCCTTGGTAGAAGCAGATATTTCTCTTTCTGGGCACAATGAGAATATATCTGCCGAAAAAAACTCTGCCCTGGCGACAGGAAAGGCATCCGGTCAGTAAAACACTCAGCTCCATTCAGTTGCCCAGACTCCTCCCTGATGCAAGGGATTACGGGGTCATTAAAAGAGAATGATATAAGTAAATTCAGCCTTTACTTCCTGATGCCACCCTGAAGCTTGGGGGGGGGGGTGTTTAGCTGTCAGCTCCTTCCAAAATTAGCATTTTTAATTTAAAACCGATTTTAATTCAATTAAAACCAGCAGGGTTTCTTGCTTCGTCCTTCAAGTTCTTCCAATTCCCAGGAGGAAATGCCTCCCTTCCCTCTCCCCTTCCATCGTGTACAACTTTAGGTCCTCAGGGGAGCTTTGGGGGGGGGGTGTTCCCTCCCCCACTAAAACCCAGGTAAGCTAAATAAGTAGCTCAAGGTGATTGGAGATCCTCAACCATCCACGACATCATGGCTGTCTCAAAGATGCTTCTCCACCCCCACCCCAAGAGGAAACTGGACTTTCTTGTTTTTCTTTGAAGACGTTTCACTTCCATTCCAGAGCGGAAGAAGCTTCTTGGATGAGAAGCGAAACGTCTTCAGAGAAGAAGAAAAAAGAAACCCAGAAAGTCCAGTTGCCTCTTGGTGGAAAAAAAAGAAAGAAAGCACCTTTGAGATAAAGGTGGTTGGGTTGAGAGAGATACCGTGGAGTTCTCCGTCCAACCCATCTCTCTGGATCTTAACAAGAGTTGGAAGGGATCTTGGAGGTCTTCTTAGTCCAGGGGTCAGCAACCTGTGGCTACGGAGCCGTATGTGGCTGTTTTAATCCCTTATGAGACTCTATGGTGGGGGCACTGCCATAGAGTCTGGTCAGCTCCACAATTGATAGGGCTTTTGGTCAGGACAGGTAGAGGAAAAAGGAAACCATGCTCGGAGGAGACTCTATGGTTGGGGGGGAATCGGCATAGAGTCTGGTCGGCTCCACAATTGATAGGGCTTTTGGTCAGGACAGGTAGAGGAAAAAGGACACCATGCTAGAAGGAGATTTTATGGTTGGGGGAACTGCCATAGAGTCTGGTCGGCTCCACAATTGATAAAGCTTTTGGTCAGGACAGATAGAGAAAAAAGGAAGCCGCGCTAGAAAGAGACTCTATGGTTGGGGGAACTGCCATAGAGTCCGGTCAGCTCTAGAATTGAACGGCGGGGGGGGGGGAGACTTCCAGTTAGGACTTTTGTGACTCTTTTGAGTGTTTAAGGTTGCCGACCCCTGTTCTAACCCAACCCCCTGCTCTAGAAGGGGACTCTGACAGAATTAACAAGAGTTGGAAGGGACTTCAGAGGTCATCTAGCCCAACCCCCTGCTCAAGCAAGAGCTGTTGCACAATAACAGAGTTTGAAGGGTCCTTGAAAGTCATCTAGTCCAACCCCCTGCTCAAGCAGGAGACCCTATACCATTTCAGACAAGTTGCTGCCCAGTCTCTTCTTAAAAGCCTCCAGGGATGAAGCACCCACACCTGGTGGCTAGCAGTTCCACTGGTTCATTGTCCTCCCTGTTAGGAAGTTTCTCCTTAATTCCAGGTTGCTACTCTCCCTTGATTAATTTCCATCCGTTGCTTCTTGTCTTCAGGTGCTTTGGAGAATAATTTGACCTCCCCCTCTTCTTTGGGGCAGCGCCTCAAATATTTGACTACTACTACTATGTCCCCCCTTAGTCTTTTTTATTGAACTAAAACATATCCAATTCTTGCCACGGTTCTTCCTATGTTTTAGTCTCCAGGCTTTTAATTCCTGTTATTCTGTTATTCTGAGCAGGTGGTTGGACTAGATGACCTCCAAGGTCCCTTCCGACTGCTCCTCTGTTATTCTGTTATCCTCTTAGTTGCTCTTCTCTGCACTCTTTCCAAAAGCCTCAACCTCTTTTTTTGTAACACGGTGACCAAAACTGGGCGCAGGATTCCAGGTGTGGCCTTACTAAGGCTTTACAAAGCGGTGCTAAATCCTTCACCCGATTTTGATTCTCTGCCTCTTGTTTGTTTATTGGTTTGCTTGATGTTTTATTTATTTAGCATTCTCCGCTGACGTCTCTAACAGAAGCCAGGATTATATAACTGTTCTCTATAGTTAATTTGCATTCTTGTAAATATGCCTTCGGATTGGCTAACGCGCGGCAACCCAATTGGCCGAACAGGCCGCGGCTGATTGGCTGCGATGAAACCCCCGCGATTGGAGGAAACCGATCGCGGGGAATTCAAAGCGGTGTCATTGGCCGCGGCTTGGCCAGCTAGGTCGATCAAAGCTGCGGTCTAGCCTAGCAGCCCCGAGCCGATCTCGGGACTTAATAAAAGAGCTGAACTAAGTCACGGGCTTCCGAGTTTCCTTCCAGTGACAGAGGTAACACTGGCGACGAGGGTGGGATCGCAGAATTGAAACCCACCGAGCACGTGGCGCCGCAGACAAAGAAACCGACAAGATGGCCAGCCTTGCACCACCCACACCCTTCAACCAAGCTACTGAGGACTGGGAATCCTACATAGATCGGTTCCTGATGTTCCTAGAAAGTAGCAACCTCAAGGACGCGAACGGACAGAAAAAAAGGGCCGTTTTCCTGACACACTGCGGGCCCGCAGTGTTTAAGATGGCAAAAGCTCCCGCAAAGCCCGAAGATGTGAAAGAAATGGACTGGGCCGACCTCGAGCCTTTGTTGCAAAGCCACTACGCCCCCGCCATACCCACCCTCATCCGGCGGCACGACTTTTACCACCGGGATCAGAAGGGGGGTGAGAGCATCGGCGACTTCGTAGCCAACCTCCGAAACCTGGGGGGCATGTGCGGCTTCACCGATATGGACGAGGCACTCCGAGACCGCGTTGTCCTTGGGCTCAGGGACACGGTTCTACAGAGCCGACTGATGGCCAAGGGCGACATTTCCCTCTCCGACGCCATCGCCAAGGCCACTGCTGCCGAAGCAACCCGAAAATCCGTGGCCCGAATGCGGAGACCAGGTACCGGGGATCCAGCCACGACAACCAAGACGACACCAGAAGCAAGCTGCCGACTCACCACCACCCACCATGGTGACCTCGAATCCACCACCGACACCACGGACGACGAGGACATCCACTGACTCCAAACAGAGCGAGACCGGCGCGACCGACGGGGTCGTAAGTCAAGACCCAACTGTGCTGGGTACGGAAGTGACCACCTGCGATCGGAATGCCGGTTCCTCGACACGATCTGCCAGCACTGCGACAAAAGAGGTCACATCACCCGAGTCTGCCAGCTCAAGAAAACCTACAGCCCCCAACGGCGAGACAACAGCAACCGGAGACGAGACGGCAGACCCAGGGACCGCCCAACCGAGAATCGTTGGAACCGGGACGGACGGGGTCGACGGGACGGCGAGAACCGACAGAGAGAAGAAACCTACCAGACGGTCGTCATCGGCCACTCATCAAGCGCAGACGCCCGAAAGGTATACGTGGAAGTGGGCATGGAGGGCAAGCCATGCAAAATGGAGGTGGACTCCAGGTCCTACCTCTCCATGGTTGCATGGCGGGAAATCAAGCACCTGGTGCCCAACATCCATAAAAGGGGGCTGGAAAGCCAGAAATTAATCCTCAAAGAGTACCAAGGAAACTGCATCCCAGTAGTCAGAACAGGACACTTTAAAGTGACCTTCAAGGGGCGCACAGCAAGGCTTCCACTAACGGTCATGGATAGAGACCGCCCCAGCCTTTTGGGACTACAGTGGTTCTCGTCGCTCGGGATCGAAGTAACGGGCATCGACCACGTCGCAGAGGCAGACTGGGAAGAACAACTCGCAAGGGACTTCCAGGAAGTGTTCGACGGCACCCTAGGCAAGTACTGAGGGCCCCCTATTTCATTCAGCCTAGACCCCAGCGTTCCCCCCATACGCCCAAAACCACGGCGGATACCTTTCGCACTCCGGCCCAAGATTGATGAGCAAATAGACAAGCTCATCAAACAGGGAGTCCTGGAGCCAACCGATCACGCCCAGTGGGAAACCCCCATAGTCACCCCAGTCAAGCCCGATGGGTCGGTGAGGATCTGTGGGGACTATAAGGCCACCCTAAACTGCGCCTTACAACAAAGCGCCTACCCTGTCCCAGTAGTGCAGCATCTCCTACACTCACTGGGGGGAGGCAAAGTGTTCGCAAAGCTTGACCTGGCACAAGCCTACCAACAATTGCCAGTCAACGCGGAAACCACTGAGGCGCAGACCATAGTAACCCACCGGGGGGCTTTTCTCTTTAAAAGACTCCAGTTTGGAGTCAGTGTGGCCCCAGGAATCTTCCAGAGCCTCATGGAGAGACTCCTGCAAGGAATAAAGGGGGTGGTGCCCGACTTCAACGATGTACTAGTGTCGGCAGCCAACCAAAAAGAACTGGAGGGTCGCCTGAGGGAGGTACTAACGAAGTTCAAAAACGCGGGGCTAAAAGTTAAAAAAGAAAAATGCCAACTGCACACCGAGAGGGTCGAATTCCTGGGGTACCTTTTAGACCGGCACGGAATTCACCCAACCGGGAAAAAAATCAGAGCAATCAAGGAAGCCCCCAGACCGAAGAACAAAATGGAACTGCAGGCATTTCTAGGACTGCTTAACTTCCATAATGTTTTCCTGCCCCAGAAGGCGACCGCAGCGGAGCCTTTTCATAGGCTTTTGGACAAGGCGGCCACGTGGAACTGGGGGAAACGCGAGGAAGCCGCATTCATCAAAACCAAGGACCTGCTCACCTCGGATGCCGTCCTCATCCAATACAACGAGACCCTACCACTAGCAGTTACATGCAACGCATCACCCTTCGGCATCGGCACCATTCTCAGCCACACTCTCCCTGACAGAAAAAAAGCACCCATCGCCTTCTTTTCCATGACCCTCTCTAAACTGTAACGGAACTACAGTCAACTGGACAAAGAGGCCCTGGCAATCGTCGCCGCAGTGAAGAGGTTCCACGAGTACCTCTACGGCAGGACCTTCACCATCATCACATATCACAAGCCGCTGCTGGGAATTCTGGCAGGGAACAGGGCCACCCCGAACATGGGCCACCCCGAACATTCTATTGCCAAGAATGACAAGGTGGTCCGAGTTCCTTGCCACCTACAGTTACCGGCTCACGCACCGACCCGGTAAGACGATCACCCACGCAGACGCCTTGAGCCGCACACCACTACCCGACCTGGAGACCGACCCAGCACCCACAACATCCACCCTGAGCATAGAGACTCTACCTGATCTACCCGTAACCACGTCAGACATTGCCCGCAAAACTAATAAAGACAAGCGTCTGGCGCAGGTATTACATTGGGTAGAGAAGGGGTGGCCGGAAAAAGATGACGATGAAACATTCAGGACATTCCGGAACCGGCAAACAGAACTGTCATTACAAAAAGGTTGCTTACTATGGGGGGATAGGGTCATTATTCCGGAAAAATTACAAGGGAAGGTATTGGACTTGTAACACGAGGGGCACTCGGGCATCGTTAGAACAAAAGCCCTGGCCAGGAGTTACGCCTGGTGGCCAGGGATGGACAAACAAATCGAGGCTTGGGTGTACGAACCGGTAGAATCCCAACCCCTGGATTTGTCCACTGCATCTTTGTTCAGTTTGGTTCTCCTGCCTGTAAAAAACAGGGGTGTCAAACTTTCAGCCCGCAGGGTGTTTGGTTCTGGCCCACAGGGCCGCCCTGGAAACAGCGAATAACGGGCCTGCGATGCCTCTGCCACTGAAAATAGAACTCCGTCTGCACTGACAGCGGGCTGCAGAAGGCCGTCGTGGCCCAAAACAGAGACTGGGAGCCTGTTTTCGCTGGTCGAGCAACAGGCACCCCTGTTGAGGTAATTCCCCGTTAGGAGAATGAGCGCATACAGGGAGACGTAGTAAGAGTAGTGAAGAATAATACACACACAGCACACAGACACACTGTACAGTTAATGTAGGTTTTTACTTCCAATAAACATTTAAGCAAAGTCCAAGATAAGCAATCCAAAGTCATTCACAGGTAAAGCAGTCAGTGTTCAGTTCAGGGATAATCCAAATATCAAAGTCCAGTATCAAAAAACAGTTCAGTAACAGACTTACATCAAATCCAAGAATAACAGTCAATAGGAGGAACGGCAACACTCTTCCAACAGAAAGGAACAGAAACTCACTGAGACTAAACAACCCAGGTTTCTGGCTCCATCTTATGGCCATTTGCGGAACCACAACCACCCTTAAAGACATAGTATTAAAATGTCTATCCTAGTTTATATATTTCCAACCCAAATAACTGTTCGGTGACTTACATTCCTAACATTCTCCCCTTTTGGATAGGACAATATATACAACCTTACATTCTGAGTCCATAATCTTCACAGCATGCCTTATGCTTTATAGAGCCTTGGGCCTTTGTAAAATGATCTGCTGTATTGTTTTCTGACATACAGTATTCTAGCTTAAATCATCTTACTTTGCACACATTGTCTCACATTTAAATATCTTAAATCTGTGTGTTTCGTTCTCGTTTTAACAGCAATCTTTGAAGCCATCTGTATTGCTGATTGGTTATCTTCATAAATAACAATAGAATCTGTTATTTCAATTCGCATGTCAATCAATAATTGCTTATACAAAACTAAATCTGTACATAATAAAGATAAACATGAGAATTCAGCCTCCATTGTTGACAAACTTAGATGTTTCTGTCTAATACACCTCCATCCAATCAACACTTTTCCCAATAATATCACAGTACCCGATGTAGATTTTCATGTATTTATGTCTGTAGCAAAACTTGCATCAGCATATGCAGTTAAACTCAGTTCATCTTTAGGCTCCAAATACAATGCATAATGCCTTGTTTGTTTTAGATATCTTAACACACGTTTAGCAGCTTGCCAGTGCCTTTCAGTCGGCTCAGCGTTAAATCTCGCTAATTGGTTAACACAGTATGCTGTATCTGACTTTGACCAATTACTGAGATAAGATAAACTACCAATCAAGGACTGAAAAATGTTCTTATCAAAAATAGGACTTTGAACATCACTGTGGCTAAACTCCTGGCACATTGGTGTTTTAGCCAGCTTACAAAGTTCCATTTTAAAACTTTTTAGTAATTGGTTAATTTTATCTGCCTGTGAGATTTTGTATCCTCCCCTAGTTCTATCTATCTTTAAACCAAGATCTGGTTTGATTTCTCCTAACTGTTTTGTCTTAAATTTCTTCTCTAACAGTGAGATTATTTTAGTAGCTTCTTGTTCAGTTTTGGTGATTAATGCTATGTCATCAGTAAATAATAGCAACAATGACACGACACCATAACTTTCTCTTTTGAACAAACATGGATCAGCCATGCCAGCTACAAAACCTATCTTAGTTAATTCTTTACCTATACACTGGTTCCACTCATATCCTGATTGCTTCAAACCATAAAGACTCTTTTTCAATCTCCAGCAATCAGTTGTATTATCATTTTTTATACCTAAAGGTTTCTTCAAATATATAGTGTGTTGCAACAGTGCATGCAAATATGCCGTTTCTACATCCAAATGATTTACAATGTATTTCTCCTTAGCTGCCCACACTAATGCTGCCCTTAATGTAGTAGCCTTCAGACTAGGTGCAAACACCTCATCGTAGTCATTTGCTGTCTGAACCCTTGTGCTACTAACCTGGCTTTATGGGTAACAGTCCCATCTACACCTGTCTTAAGCTTATATATCCATTTACATCCTATGGCATGTTTACCTGGTGGTAACTTAACAATTTCATATACCTCTAGTCTTTTTAAAGATTCTAGTTCCTTATCCATTGTTTTCTGCCAAGCAGCCTGATCCTGAGCAGGTTACAGTTTTAGTTCACTATAGTTACTAGGAACTGTATTCACTTGGCATACAACACTAGCCTGATATCAGGTGGTCGTGTTACTCAGGTTGAACATCTTGGTAATACAGGGCTAACTGGTGGACACTCCTGTGCCACCTGCTCCTGTTCTTCTACCTTCTCCTGTGCCTGTTCTACTACTTCCTCCTGTGTCTGTTCTTCCTCTTTAATGGCTATTTGTGGTTTACTTATTTTATCTTTAGGGACTATTTGGGTGTCAATCATAATATCATTGCTGGTGCTTCCGGTTTTGCATGGCTTCGGCGGCAGTAGGAATTCGCGACTCTCCGCGATTCCTGCTGCGCTCGCCCCCAAGGTGCCCCCAATCCAAATGGGTCTGGGGGATATGGCTGCCCTGTAGAGGCAGCTGAAGAGAGAGAGGATCCGGACAGGGGTTTGGGGGTGTCGCAGACCCCCTCCTCAGCCGGAAAAGCTCCTTTTTCCCAAGGTGGTGGAGCAGCGGTCAGTAATGGCTGCCACAAAGAAGCCTGCAGCCGGGTAAGATTTGTGCTGGAGGAAGCAGGAGAAGTGAAAGTGCTGGCTGAACTGGGACAATAAGAAACTCTTAAATACCCTGGAAACTGAATTGCTTGAATTGCTTGAAGGATACATTGTTTCCCAAAGAAGATTGGAAAGCGGCGAAGAAAGCTGTCAAGGGAAAGTTTTTTTTTCTTCACTCTCCCTTCCCATAGAAATAGCAGACGGAGATCTGGAAAATCTACTTGGGCACCGAAGGTAATTCAATTTGAAATTTAAAGCCAATGGATAAAGGATTTCTGGACATTGGATTTAAAAACTTAATTTTTTTTCTATTTTTTACAAGGGGAAGGGAAGAGATAAAGACTTATTATAAGATTGTACTGAAGGAGACTCCTTTGAGCCTATAAGAACAGGAATAAAAGACATTAAGACTTCTAGAAGATCATCTTGGAACTGTGTATTTGAATTACGAATACGAATACGAATACGAATACCTTTATTGTCACTATCCACGTGTACAACTTGCATCATACGCATACACAGTGAGATTAAGCGACTCGTCGTTCAGTACAACCATACATGTTAAAAAGAGAATGTGCATAAGAATATCTAAAAATATCTAAAACAACAAAGAAGAATAAAATGAGTAAAATTACCAGCTTATTGCACTTAATTTGTGCCTATTCACAGTAGGAGTTATTGCACTTGTCAGCCAGCACAGTAGTAGTCATGATGTATTGCACAAAAATTTCCCAATTGTCCCAAAGTATTATTTACAATATGTTTGACAGGACTTAAAGTCAGTACATATGTAAGTTCAGGGTAGTTATAGCTTTGGGAAAAAAACTGTTTTGAAGACGATTTGTCCTTGACCTGATGCACCTATAGCGCCTCCCCGAGGGCAACAGGTCAAACAGTCCGTTACCAGGATGGAAACTGTCTTTTATGATGTTCACAGCTCTACTAAGACAGCGTGAGGAATAGATGTCTGACAGGGAGGAAAGAGGGCAGCCAATGATCTTCTGAGCTGTTTTGACTATCCTCTGTAGTCTCTCCCTGTCTGCCATAGTACAATGACCATACCACACTGTAATGCAGTATGTCAACAGGCTTTCAATGGACGCACGATAGAAGGTAATCAGCAGGCTGGAGGCCAGATTGTGCTTCCTGAGCACTCGCAGGAAGTGGAGTCTCTGCTGAGCCTTCTTAATAACTGCCGTGGTGTTTTCCGTCCAGGAGATCTTATCAACAATAGTAACACCCAAAAACCGGAAAGTATGGACCCTCTCCACCTGCTCTCCATTAATGTAAAGGGGAGCCAGGTCAGTGTTGTGCCTCCTAAAGTCCACAATGAGTTCCTTAGTTTTCTTGGTGTTCAGAGCTAAATTATTGTCCGAACACCAAGCAGCCAACATCAGGACCTCCTTCCTATAAGCTGCCTCATCTCCCCTCGAAATGAGTCCAACCACCGTGGTGTCATCAGCAAACTTCACAATGAGGTTGCTATCATGGTGTGGACTACAGTCGTGGGTATAGAGGCAGTACAGGAGTGGGCTCAGCACACAGCCCTGTGGGGAGCCAGTGCTCAGCGTACGTGTGGAAGAAAGGTGGGGACCAAGCCTCACAATCTGGGGCCGATCACTCAGGAAGTTCTTTATCCAGGCACAAGTAAGGGGGGGCAAACCCAATGTATCCAGTTTTTTGATTAAAATTCCTGGGATGATTGTATTAAAGGCAGAGCTGTAGTCCACGAAAAGCATCCGGACATAGCTCTGCCGTTGCTCCAGATGGTTCAGCGTAGCGTGCAGAGCTATGGCTATGGCATCCTCCGTAGACCGATTAGTGCGGTAAGCGAACTGATAAGGATCAAAATCCAAGGGGAGATGATTCATGATGTGCCGGAGCACCAGCCTCTCAAAACATTTCATGATTACAGGAGTAAGCGCCACTGGGCGGTAATCATTGAGGCTGGAGATGGGAGATTTCTTCGGCACAGGGATGATTATGGCAGATTTCAGACAGGATGGTATAACTGCCTGGGCCAGGGAGAGGTTGAAAATATCTCTGAAGATGGAGGCAAGCTGGGGGGCACATGCCCTAAGCACCTTGCCAGGGACTCCATCTGGGCCAGCTGCCTTTCTGGGGTTCGCTGCTCGGAACACCCGTCTGACGTCATCCTCCGTCACAGAAAAAATACTGGGTGGGGTAGCAGAACTGAATGTAATTGGAGGAGGGAGTAGGGCTGGTGCAGCTGTACGCTGTTGTGAAACTTCAAAGCGAGCAAAGAAGTTATTCAGCTCCTCTGCTAGCGCTGCACTCAGATGTTCTGTTGTTCCGTGACAACCCCTATAATTAGTGATGTCATGTATGCCCTTCCACACCTCCCGTGTGTTATGGCTAGACAAGTGGGACTCAATACTCCTCCTGTGATCCATCTTGGCTTTCTTAATCCCCCTCCTCAGGTCAGCTCGGGCGACTGTATACAAAGCTCTATCGCCTGACCTGAAGGCTACGTCACGGGCTTTAAGAAGTCCACGGACTTGAGTAGTCATCCAGGGTTTCTGATTTGGGAAGACCCGGATGTTTCTGTCTACAGTCACATTTCCGATGCAGAACTTGATATAATAATATAGATTAAAAGAATTCTACCCTAGGAGGTGAAAATATAGAAAGAAGAAAGTGCTAAATGAAACTGTTTGCTCTGATTTGGTTTGCTTTATGACTTTGAGATTTCTGTGAATTTTTGTTAAAAAAAAGGGGGAGGGACTAAAGACATTAGGGTTGTTTCAAGAAAGAAAGAAAGAAAGAAAGAAAAAATGGCATTATCTTTTGAAGGACTACAAATGGAATTTCAAAGACTGAAAGAAGAAGATAAGGGCTCTTCTGGATGTATTTTTCACTTTTTAGAAATGGTGATTTCTACCTATCAAGAAATACGACAACGACAGGAAGGCTGGGATGAAGGAGAAGAAGCCATCTTTAATGGACAAACACACTTAGTAGAGGAAGAAAAGCGGAAGGGGGGCAAGGAAAAGGTGAACTTAGAACTTAAAGAAGCAATCAAGAAAAAGAAAAATGAGATGAAAAAGCGATATGATGTCAGAAAGCAACAGAAAAGAGAAATACAACAGAGAGGGAAGACTAAGAGAGTGAAATTTGAGAGATGGGGGGGGTCAAAAAGCTAGAATGGATAAGAAAGAAAGGGGAAAAGGAAAGAGAAGTCATAAAGGCTTTAAACAAGATGCTAAAAAATGATTTTTTTTCAGAGATAAGGGGTAAGATAATGTTATAAAAATGATTCTGCAAAAGTACGTAAGAATGTATTGTAGACGTTAGTATTTGAAGCTGAGTTAGAAAATCAGAATATTATATGATTTAAAAATGTATTAAAGGGAAGCCATGATTTAATTATAGAGTTTAATTTCTTATGAAATATTATTTTTATTGTTTAAGAATTAATAATAGAATCTAATTTCCTATGAAACATTGTTCTTATTATATTATAAATTTAATATTCCTTTTTCATTTTTTTTTAGTTTTATTATTACTTATTAAATTCAATATTATTTGTTTGTTTTATTATTTTGAAATGTAATACTTGGAATGTACGGAGCAGAATCAGTACGGAAAATATGTATTATTTTAAGTGTTATTTAGGGGAAAGATAAAAAGTTGTCATACTTCAATCTGGGTTTACAGGAGAAATATTGTATTAGATAGAAAGGATAAGTCGGTGATTGAAAGAAAATGGACCAAAGATGCAAATATAATTATTTAATCGAGATGGAATAAATAAAATAGAATTAAAAGAATGAGTAGGAGAGAGAAAATATATGGAAAATAGAGAATGTTAAATAAGATATGAGATAGTATATTAAGTGAGTATAAACTTTGATTGATGTCTGTATAAAAAGAGTTAACCCGGGGTAAGCCGCCTTCCAAAAAGAAGTTTTATGTATTTATGTTTTGTGTAATGTTTGTTTAAGTTTGACAGGATGTGGAAGAACACTAATGAAATTATATTCAATGAGTATATAACTTCAAGGCAGAAGAAATATTATTAAATAGAAGGAAAGGGAGTAATAAAGAGAAGTTTGGAAAAGATATGAAGTTGATTAGGTAAGATAAATATATATATTAAATTATAGAAATGTGATAATTTGGAATTATCTTCTTTTTAAATAAGATGGTTTATTTGTTTCTTTTAGAAAAGATATTTTATGTTACTACATCCTATGTTTTGTTTGTGTGTGTAAAAAAAAACAACTAATAAAGTTTGTCCAAAATAATAATAATAATAATAATAATAATAATAATAATAATAATAATAATAATAATAATAATATCATTGCTGGATTCCTCTTCCAGCTTATCCCACCCAATGTGCTCAAGAAATTTTGCACTAGCACTACAAGAAACATGAGCTGTGCCTTGATCCCAAAATCTAAACGATCTATGGTTGGCCTCATAAGCTATGAAAAATACCTTCTTAGCTCTGTGTTGCCCTTTCAGTCTTACTTGTGAGGGAATATGCACCCATGCTGGAGCTCCTAATGTGTGTAGCTAACTTAAATTTGGTTTTCTGCCATGCCAACGAGTGAATGGCAATTCTCCAGTTGTTGTGTTAACTACATTGTTCAACACATGGTTGCTACACATTATGGCCTCACCCCACAGTGTTTCAGGCAAACCTGAATCAGATAACATAGTGTGAGCCATGGCTTGTAATGTTTGCCCTCTTCATTCTACAAATGAGTTATGTTGTGGTCTGTAAGGTGCAGAACGTTTATGCTCAACACCAGCCAATTTCAACATAGTTTGGAATCTTTTGTCAACAAACTCAGTCCCATTATCAGTAACTAAAGTAATTACTTTACTCATCATTTTTCTCTCTGCAAATCTTAGCCAATTAAAGAAATGTTGGAATGTTTCTGTTTTGTTTTTCATAAGATAGCAGAAACAGTATCGTGAGTAATGGTCCATAATACTCAAAATATAGCAGGCACCTCCTAAACTAGGTTTCTTCTGCAATCACAACCTCAAAAGGTTCTTTGGTCTTAAACCCATTAAGTCTGTTTGCTGGAGTAACCTTGCTCTTCTCTTGGCTACAGGCATTACAGTTTAAATACTTGCCACAGGGTTTCAATTTTACTCCCTCGGACAATTTAACAGTTTGTTTGAGCATTTTGAAATTAATGTGCCCCAGATGTCTATGTAGTAAATGTATACATTCATCATGTGGCTTAACATTATTATAAACTGAGTTAGCCATCTTCAACTGATCATCATGTATCACATATAAATCATTCTCTAAAGTAGCAGTAACACTTTTACCCTCTTTCTTTATTAAACAGTTATCTCCCCTAAAGGTTACTACATAACCAAGATTAACTAAAGCCCTTACTGATAACAAATTAAATTTCAGTTTAGGTACATATAACATAGTTAAATGCTCGTTTATACAAGAACAATATGCAGTACCTTCACCTTCATCTTCCATCCATTTGCCAATGATACATGTTGCTTTCTCGTAGACATCTTTACAAACCTCTATCTTTAGTAATGCACTGTGATGCTCCACTATCAACAACCCACAAATCATGGTTTACAGTAGAATTGCTACACATAGCTAAACTAACATTCTTCTTGGCCTTCTGGTATTTACTAGTATTCTGTTCTTTTCCTTTCTTACAGAATCTAGCTATATGTCCCCCAGCCCCACAAGAAAAACATTTCCGAACAGTATAGGCAGTTGAACTCAAATCCTCTTCTTGTGGTTGTTCCTTTCTTAGTTGGTGCCTATCCAGTAGTCTTCTTGCTTCTTCTAACAACCTTCCAGTTATGTCAGCTAATGTCAGTTTATCTCTGGGCAGGACTTCCAGTGAAAATACATAATCATAACTTTCATCCAATGAGGAAAGAATGATGTAAACTTAAGCAAAGTCCAAGATAAGCCGTTCAAGTCATTCACAGGTAAAGCAGTCAGTGTTCAGTTCAGGGATAATCCAAATATCAAAATCCAGTATCAAAAAACAGTTCAGTAACAGACTTACATCAAATCCAAGAATAACAGTCAATAGGAGGAACGGCAACACTCTTCCAACAGAAAGGAACAGAAACTCACTGAGACTAAACAACCCAGGTTTCTGGCTCCATCTTATGGCCATTTGCAGAACCACACCCAATTACAGTTTTAGCATTTTCTCAAAGACATAGTATTAAAATGTCTATCCTAGTTTATATATTTCCAGCCCAAATAACTGTTAGGTGACTTACATTCCTAACAACCCCCAACACAAGTGACATCGCCCTGGCCACACCTGCCTTGGCCCCACCCAAGGTGAAACACAACCCTGATGTGACCCTCAATTAAATCGAGTTTGACCATCACTCCCCTGCTGTAAGAAAAGGATCGGCAGAAGTTGGGAAGGAGTTATGTAGTCACAGGTGATCTAAGTCCAAACCTCCTTGAATTCTGTGGACTCTTAAATCTAAATCCTAGCAGGTGCTGACCATTAGCTGAGAAGATTCCTGTCCAGAGGCTTTCAGCAATAAATGAGTTTAATTGGAAGTTTCCTGCACAGAGGCTTTCAGCAATAAAGCATTTTAGTTAGAAGATTGCCACGCAGAGGCATTCAGCAATAAAGCATTTTAGTTAAAGGATTCCTGTGCATAGGCATTCAGCAATAAATGCATTTAATTAGAAGATTCCTGTCCAGAGGCTTTCAGCAATAAATGAGTTTAATTGGAAGTTTCCCGCGCATAGGCTTTCAGCAATAAAGCAGTTCAGTTAGAAGATTCCCGTGCATAGGCATTCAGAAATAAATCATTTTAGTTAGAAGATTCCTGCACAGAGGCTTTCAGCAATAAAGCAGTTTAGTTAGAAGATTCCTGTGCATAGGCATTCAGCAATAAAGCAGATTAATTGGATTTTCACATGTGGTCTCTTGCCCCTGATACCACCAAAGAAGTGCCTTAGCTCGGCCGTGGTTCCTTGCCCACCCCCTGCCTTGTTCTCCCCACAGGTCAGGTCCAACAAACTGATGGAAAACTGCCTCCGGTCAGCCGCTACCTTCTTCTCTCTGGTGGGACCCACCAGTGCACAGTCCATGTCAATGGCACCACCTTGTGCCCGCTTTCTCCCGGTGGTGACTACGATACCTGTTTCACGCTCCTGGTACTGGTTCTGAACGTGGCTGGCATGCCCGTCACATTGGATATGATGCAGAGCCCCCCTGGGCATGCCCAGATCAGCCTCCAGCCTTTTATTTATTTCTTAGTAAAATAAATTGAACAAGAGAGGCACTTGTGGCTCGGAAAAGAGCCCTTTGTGAACCTTGGGATCAGTTATATTTTGTATTAATCTTTGTCAAAATCCAGAATAAAGATTTATTGGCCACGAACAGTGTTAGGGATAACATTGGTTACCTAACTTAGTTTGGGTAAAAATAATATATAAACTATGTTAGTGAGTTTAAGTGTATGTATCACTTTAACTGTTAAAACATGTATTTTGGGTGTGGTTGTAAAGTCACCATAAGAGGGAGCAAAAGAGCTCACTGTTTGCTGGTTTTTACTGGATAGCTGACAATGATGGATTGATGGTGATAACTGCATGTTTCCCTGCTGTTGCTGAAACGAAGAAAAGGGGTTTGATTTTCTTCATATCTCTGACTGCAAAAGAGATATATTGCTGGACTGATTATTTGTAAGTTTACTGACCTCTATTTTTCGACACTGGACTTTGCAACTGATTAATCCCCGGATGGACTGAACTAGTGTATGGCATATGGACTATTTGACTATGCTATAACTCTTGCTGGAATAAAAAACTATTTAACTGGCACAGTTTATCTGTTTTACTGAGTGTAAACTACAACAACGTTTATCTCACATAATTTGCCTGCCTGCTAGACTGCCGTTGCACGTTCTGCTAAGGTGTGTATCCCTAACAAACAGCGTTTGGTGTGGGTCATTTCATGAGAAAGCTATGGGAAAGTGTTTGTGGTTTGCCGACAGCCGATGCAGATGGCAGCGGAGTTGGACAATGAGGAAGAACGGGGACTAGTCCGGGAGTCTGGAGAGGACTCGGACGAGGGTCCTGTGTCTGATGCAGAGATGGGGCCATGACCATCTGGGAATGGGGTGCTGCCTCCGGAGTCTGGCAGCAACCAGGGGAGCCTGTATACACAGGAGAGCCTGTGTACACAAAGCTTCCAGAAGGTAAGACCAGCTGAGACAAAAGAGGTGACTTGGGAGTAAGGCTAGGAGGTGATTTCCCCTCGCATAAGGGATAAAAGTCAGGCCAAGATGATGAACTCTATGCAGGAAGCAAGGTAGTTCAATAGATTCCAAGTCCTTATTGAAGCTCTGTGTACTCTGGTCGGTTTTTTCTGGTACTTTGGTTGGTTTCTGTTATAGGTAATTGGAGACTTCTGTTTTTGGCAGCATTGCACAGCACTGAAAGGTGTGTGCTTATGTTGGGGAAACATTTTGGCTGGGAATGAACGTCATCCCCAGAGTTGCAATAAAATAGGTTTTGCTTTGAAAACAAGTTTTCATTTCTTTACGTTTGACGAAGCCTGGGTCAGAACAGATCCCAGGAAGGGGTCAGGAGAGGTGAAAAAAAAGCAGGGGGGGGGGGGGCGCTATTAACTAAAGGCGTGGCTCAAGCTTGGCCCCTTGTAAAAGATGTGGACTTCAACTCCCAGAATTCCTTGGCACGAAGGCATTCCTTTTAATGTATATACAGCAGGGGTGGGCATCAAAGGATTTAACAACCAGTTCTCTGCCCAGGTGCTGGGTGGGCATGGCCTAGTTGGCCTCCTGCACCATTCCCGGGTTCCTGAGGCTCTCTGGAGGCTGGAAATGGGCCTGAAAAAAATGGCCTCCCAGAAGTTCCATTCCCAGCCTTCCGGAACTTTTGAGACGCCTGTTTTTCACCCTCCCCGAGCCTCTGCAACTTACCTGCGATCCAAAATGGGATGCGTGGGGATACCTGGGAGGGGAGGGGAGGGAAGGGGAGGGCGAGGCCAGCCAGGGGTGCGATTTGCCACTTTTTCAAACTGGCTGTAAAATTAACAACCTGTTCTCCCAAACCAGTGCAAACCAATTAGCAGCCACACCCCCTGTATATAACCAGTAAAAAAGCCTCTGCAGGCCGAATAGGCCCATTTTGTCACTTCCGCTATTAACAGGAAGTGACAAAACGGGCCTATTCGTACTGCAGCTTTTTTCAAGCCTCTGGAAGACCGAAAAAGGCCTCAAACCAGGCCTCACAGCTGATTTTCTGCTGGCTTGAGGCCTTTTTGGGCCTCCCAGAGCCTTGAAAAAAGCCTCTAATAGGCCCATTTTGTCACTTCCGGTATTAACAAGAAGTGACAAAACAGGCCTATTCATCCTGCAGAGGCTTTTTTCAAGCCTCTGGGAGACCGAAAAAGGCCTCAAACCAGGCCTCACAGCTGATTTTCTGCTGGCTTGAGGCCTTTTTGGGCCTCCCAGAGCCTTGAAAAAAGCCTCTAATAGGCCCATTTTGTCACTTCCGGTATTAACAAGAAGTGACAAAACGGGCCTATTCGGCCTGCAAAGGCTTTCCTCAAGTCTCTGGGAGGCCGAAAAGGCCTCAAACCAGGCCCTCACAGCTGATATTTGGCCGGTTTGAGGCCTTTTTCGGCCTCTCAGATCCGGTATTAAGAGGGAGTGATGAAATGGGCCTATTCAGCCTGCAGAGGCTTTTTTCAAGCCTCTGGGAGGCCAAAAAAGGCCTCAAAGCGGCCGAAAATCAGCTGTGAGCCATGCACATGCACAGTGAGGTAAGTTTGCCTGCGGCTTACGTGCTGGCACAAATGGCTGTTTGCATGTGCCATAGGTTCGCCATCCTGGCACTATGGCCTGCTTACTCTTAGAATCCCTTCCTCTGCAATCTCGCCGCTCCAGGCTGTAGTAGGGAGGAAGAAAAGAAAAAGAAAAAAACTTAATTTTTAATGAGACCTCTTTCTCTGCCTCCTCTTCTCTCCTTCCAAAAAATTCTGCATGGAAAAGTTCTGCTTTCTCAATTGAATCAATTCTACGTCTCTGCTCTTGCCACGTAAACATTAATCCTTCTGGAATCAGCCATCTATAATTCACTTCATTTTCCAATAGCGTTTTCGTCAGAAATCTATATTCTCTTCTCTTCTCATCTCTCTCACTCTTCTGGGTATTTGTTTTAAAACCACAATCTCTTTGCCTTTGTATTTCAATGTCTTCTCTCTTACCACTTGTAGTATTTGTGTTTTAATGGATTTTTTGTTAAATCTAATATGGACTTCCCTTGGTAATTTACTTCTCATCGCATATCTTGTATAAACTCGATATACCTCATCTACTCCATCCATCATCTTTTCCTCTGTAATTTCCAAAGCATCCGCCAAAATTTCTATCATTATTGCAGCCAAATTTTGTCCTTTTTCTTCTTCTATATTTTGAAATCTGAGATAAAATTCTGACCTTTCCATCTCCCACCTCAACATCCCACTTTTATCTTGTTCAACCACTGTTAATCTATTGTCAATATTTCCAATCTTCTCCTCTCTTTGTTTACCTTCTTCCTCAATTTTTTGGAATCTCTCCTCATACTTCACCATCAT
Source organism: Hydrophis major (assembly GCA_033807585.1). Lineage (NCBI taxonomy): Eukaryota > Metazoa > Chordata > Lepidosauria > Squamata > Elapidae > Hydrophis > Hydrophis major. The sequence goes on from JAUCBL010000083.1 coordinate 290,442, forward strand.
TTGTTTAATATTTTCCACTTTTTCATCAGTCTTCTCTATTCTTTGTTCAATAGTGTCTGTTTTTATCTTGAGATCTTGGATTCCTTGCATAATCATCTGTAAAGTCACTTTTTCTTGTTCTTTTTCTTGCTTCAACATTGTCTGAATTAAACGTTGTCCTCCAGCTGGTGGGGAAGCAGAGGTAGAAGCAGAAATGCCAGATGATATTGGTTTCCTGCTCATTTTAATGCTTCAAAAGCTTCAAATTCTTTTTAGCTTTTAATCCAACTGGTAGAATAGCCAATTATAATCCAAAATGGAAAAAGCCAACAGTAAAAGGCCCAAAACCAAAGAAGAAAAAGGAGAAAAAAAAAGAAAAAGAAGAAAAATCTTCAGGTTCTTCTAGACCCTAATCCAATTACGAAGTAGTCCACCATAAAAAATGAAAAATAGAAAGAAAAAAAACCCCAAAAATAATAATATTGATTTATAAGAAAAAGAAAAAAAATAAAGAAGAAAAGAAGAAATTCCTTCAGGTTCTTCACACCTTAATCCAATTGGGAAGTCTCAATAATCAAAAAGAAAAAACAGAGTGGTCCAAAAACATGAATAGAAAAAGCAAAAGGATCCCAGTGAAGATAAGGAGAAAAAAAGAAAAATAAAGAAAAGGCTCTGAGGCTTTCCCTTTGAAATAAAAAACAAAAATAAGAATATTACTAGAATTAAAATTTACAAAGAGGCTGGTGAGTAGGAGTATCACAAGTAAAAAAAAATAAAATAAGAAAGCACACTGCACTTTATTGAGTTGTCCAAGGCTCTTATTATGACTCTCTCCTCCACAAGCTTCAAAGCCAAGCCTCAAGTGTTAAAATATTGATAAGAGTCCAGAACACCTGTAATAATATTTTGCTGTGCTCCCCCTCTATCTTATCACATTGAAATGTCCTTGAGAAGGAGTCTTCTTACAGTTCTCTCCAATTCAAATAAAATATTTTCAAGCCTCTAGTTGGCAGTGTTACAAAGTTTCTTAATACTCTTTCCCCGCCCCAGCCAGAAAAAAAAATAATTTATAAAAAATAAATAGCCAAAGGGAGCCTCTATCCTAAAAGAAAATTAAAAAATTAAAAGGAGCATAAATTTTGTTGTACTTCTCTCAGGTGACCTTCCAGTTGTTTTTGGTTGGCTGCTGACACCAGCACGTCGTCAAAGTAGGGCACCACCCCCTTGATTCCTTGTAGGAGTCTCTCCATGAGGCTCTGGAAAATTCCTGGTGCTACGCTGACTCCAAACTGGAGTCTCTTGCAGCGAAAGGCCCCCTGGTGGGTTACTATGGTCTGCGCCTCGGCGGTTTCCGCGTCGACCGGTAATTGTTGGTAGGCTTGCGCCAGGTCAAGTTTCGTGAAAACCTTGCCTCCCCCCAGTGAGTGCAGAAGATGCTGTACTACTGGGATGGGGTAAGCGCTTTGTTGTAAGGCGCAGTTGAGGGTGGCCTTATCGTCCCCACAGATTCTCACCGACCCATCGGGCTTGACTGGGGTGACTATGGGGGTCTCCCACCAGGCGTGATCGGTTGGCTCTAGAACTCCCTGTTTGATGAGTTTGTCTATCTGCTCATCGATCTTGGGTCTGAGTGCGAAAGGTACTCGCCGTGGTTTTAGGCGTATCGGGGGGATGCTGGAGTCTAAACTGAAGGAAATAGGGGGCCCTCGGTACTTGCCTAGGGTGCCGTCGAACACTTCCTGGAAGTCCCTTGTGAGTTGCTCCTCCCAGTCTACCTCTGCGACGTGGTCGATACCCATTACTTCGATCCCGAGCGGTGCGAACCACTGTAGTCCCAAAAGGCTGGGTTGGTCTCTGTCTACGATTGTCAGGGGAAGCCTTGCTGTGCGCCCCTTGAATGTGATTTCAATGTGTCCTGTTCCGACTACGGGGATGCGGTTCCCTTGGTAGTCCTTTAGGATTAGCTTCTGGCTTTCCAGCCCCCTCTTGTGGATGGCGGGCACCAGGCGCTTGATTTCCCACCATGCAACCATGGAGAGGTAGGACCCAGAGTCCACCTCCATCTTGCATGGCTTGCCCTCGATGCCCACTTCCACGTGTACCTTGCGGGCGTCCCAGCTAGATGAATGGCCAATGATGACCATCTGGTGGGATTCCTCTCTTTGTTGGTTCTCGCCGTTCCATCGGCCCCGTCCGCCCCGGTTCCAACGGCTCTCGGTTTGGTGGTCCCTTGTTCTGGGGGGGGTGCCGTCTCGTCTCCGGCTGCTGCTGTCTCATCGTCGGGGGCTGTAGGCTTTCTTGAGTCAGTAGACTTGGGCGATGTGGCCTCTCTTGTCGCATTGCCGGCAGATCGTGTTGAAAAATTGGCACTCCGATCAAGGATGGTCACCCCCGCACCCAGCACATTGCAGCCCTGACTTACGACTCCGCCGCTCACGCCGGTCTCGTTCTGTTTGGAGTTGGTGGATGTCCTCCTCCTCATCCGTGGTGTCTGAGGGGGAGTCGAGGTCACCATGGTGGGTGGTGGTGGTTGCTTGTCGGCTTGCCTCTGGCTGTGTCTCGGCTGCCGCGGTCATCTCGGAGGTTGTGGTTTGGTCCCCAGCATCTCGTCTCCGCATTCGGGCCGCTGACTTCCGGGTTGCCTCGGCTGCGGTAGCTTCGGCGAGGGCATCGGTGAGGGAGATGTCCTCTCGCCATCAGCCAGCTTTGTAGGACAGGGTCCCTGAGCCCGAGGACGACGCGATCTCGTAACGCCTCGTCCATGTCCATGAAGCCACACATGCCTCCCAGATTTCGCAGATCAGCCACGAAATCGCTGATGCTCTCACCCTCTTTCTGGTCACGCCGGTAGAAGTCGTGCCATCTGATGAGGGTGGGCATGGCAGGAGCATAGTGGCTTCACAACACAGGCTCAAGGTCGGCCCAGTCCATCGCCTTCACATCTTCAGGTTTCGCGAGGGCTTTTGCCATCTTAAACACTGCGGGCCCGCAGTGTGTCAGGAATACGGCCCTTTTTTTCTGACCATTTGCATCCTTGAGGTTGCTACTCTCCAGGAACATCAGGAACCGATCAATGTATGATTCCCAGTCCTCAGTAGCTTGGTTAAAGGGTGCAGGTGGTGCGATGCTGGCCATCTTGTTGGTCTCGTTCATCTCGGCGCCACGTGCTCGGTGGGTATCAGTTCCGCAATCGCACCTTCGTCGCCAGTGTTGTGTTGGCGATCGGAAGAAGGCTCAGGAGTCAGTGACTAGTTTTCAGCTCTTTATTAGTCCCGAGATCAACTCGGGCTCCTGGGGATCGGCGGCGGCTTATATGGAACTAGCCGCACCGGCCGCAGCCAATGACACTGCTTCGAATCTCCTGCGATCGGTTTTCACCAATCGCGGGGATTCGCGGCGGGCCAATCAGTGCGGCTCGCTCAGCCAATCCGGTTGCCGTACGCCCTGGCCAATCAGGGTGCGGTGTTTACAAGAATATTAATGTACAATACAGAACAGAAAGGATGGGGGGGGAGGGAGAAAAAGGAAGGAAGGAAGGAAAGAAGGAAGAGAGAAAAGGGGGGATAGAAGGGAGTGACAAAAGGGAAGGAAGGAAAGGGAGAGAAAAGGAAGGATAAAGTGAGGGCGAAAAAGGAAGGAAGGAAAGGAAGGAAGAGAAGTGAGGGAGGGAGGAAAGGAATGAAAGAAGGGAAGGACAGAGGGAAAGAAGGCAGTTAGGAAGGAAGGAAAGAAAGAATGAAAGATGGAAGAAGAGAGAAAAGAAATGATAGAAGGGAGGGAGGGAGAAGAAAGGAAGGAAAGAAGGAAGGAAGGAGAGAAAAATAAGGATAGAAAGGAGGGAAGGAGAAAAAGGAAGGAAAGAAAAAAAAAGAAGGAAGGAGAGAGAGAAAAGGAAGGATAGAAGGGAGGGAGAAAAAGGAAGGAAGGAAAGAAGAGGAGTGAGAGAGGGAGGGAAGGCAGTACAGACAGGAAGGAAGGAAAAGAAGGAAGGAGGGAAATCAATTGTGGTCTTAACTCAAGGACTACCAGTGTTCATCACACACACAAAAACACTTCTGGGAGTCGAAGTCAATCCGTCTTAAAGCCGGTTGGGGAATTCTGGGAGTTGAAGTCCGTCCGTCTTAAAGCCTGTTGGGGAATTCTGGGAGTTGAAATCCGTCCATCTTAAAGCCGGTTAGAGAATTCTGGGAGTTGAAGTCCCTCCGTCTTTAAGCCGGTTGGGGAATTCTGGGAGTTGAAATCCCTCCTTTGTAAAGCCGGTTAGAGAATTCTGGGAGTTGAAGTCTGTCTGTCTTAAAGCCGGTTGGGGAATTCTGGGAGTTCAAGTCCGTCCGTTTTAAAGCTGGTTGGGGAATTTTGGGAGTTGAAGTCCCTCTATCTAAAAGCCGGTTGGGGAATTCTGGGAGTTGAAGTCCATCTGTCTTAAAGCCGGTTGGGGAGTTCTGGGAGTTGAAGTCTCTCTGTCTTAAAGCTGGTTGGGGAATTCTGGGAGTCGAAGTCAATCTGTCTTAAAGCCGGTTGGGGAATTCCGGGAGTTGAAGTCCATCCGTCGTAAAGCTGGTTGGGAAATTCTGGGATATGAAGTCCCTCCTTCTTAAAGCCGGTTGAGGAATTCTGGGAGTTGAAGTCCATCCGTCTTAAAGCCGGTTAGGGAATTCAGGGAGTTGAAGTCCGTCCGTCTTAAAGTCGGTTGGGGAATTCTGAGAGGTGAAGTCCATCTGTCTTAAAGCCGGTTAGGGAATTCTGGGAGTTGAAGTCCCTCCGTCTTAAAGCCGGTTGGGAAATTCTGGGATATGAAGTCCCTCCTTCTTAAAGCTGGTTGGGGAATTCTGGGAGTTGAAGTCCATTCGTCTTAAAGCCGGTTAGGGAATGCAGGAAGTAGAAGTCCGTCCGTTTTAAAGCCGGTTGGGGAATTCTGGGAGGTGAAGTCCATCTGTCTTAAAGCCGGTTGGGAAATTCTGGGAGATGAAGTCCCTCCTTCTTAAAGCCGGTTGTGGAATTCTGGGAGGTGAAGTCCATCTGTCTTAAAGCCGGTTGAGGAATTCTGGGAGTTGAAGTCCCTCCTTCGTAAAGCCGGTTAGAGAATTCTGGGAGTTGAAGTCTGTCTGTCTTAAAGCCGGTTGGGGAATTCTGGGAGTTCAAGTCCGTCCGTTTTAAAGCTGGTTGGGGAATTTTGGGAGTTGAAGTCCCTCTACCTTAAAGCCGGTTGGGGAATTCTGGGAGTTGAAATCCATCTACCATAAAGCCGGTTGAGGAATTCTGGGAGTTGAAGTCTCTCTGTCTTAAAGCTGGTTGGGGAATTCTGGGAGTTGACGTCCCTCCGTCTTAAAGCAGGTTGAGGAGTTCTGGGAGTTGAAGTCTCTCTGTCTTAAAGCTGGTTGGGGAATATTGGGAGTTGAAGTCCCTCTTTCTTAAAGCCGCTTGTGGAATTCTGGGAGTTGAAGTCCCTCCGTCGTAAAGCCGCTTGGGGAATTCTGGGAGTTGAGATCCATCCATCTTAAAGCCTGTTGGGGAATTCAGGGAGTTGAAATCCATCCGTCTTAAAGCCGGTTGGGGAATTCTGGGAGTTGAAATCCCTCCGTCATAAAGCCGGTTGGGGAATTCTGGGCGTTGAAGTCCCTCCATCTTAAAGCCGGTAGGGGAATTCTGGGAATTCAAGTCCCTCCTTCTTAAAGCTGTTTGGGGAATTCTGGGAGTTGAAGTCCCTCCGTCTTAAAGCCGGTTGGGGAATTCTGGGAATTGAAGTCCATCTGTCTTAAAGCCGGTTGGGGGCTTCCTGGAGTTGAAGTCCGTCCGTCTTAAAGCCAGTTGGGGAAATCTGGGAGTTCAAACCCGTCCGTCTTAAAGCTGTTTGGGTAATTCTGGGAGTTGAAATCCATTCGTCTTAAAGCCGGTTGGGGAATTCTGGGAGTTGAAGTCTGTCCGTCTTAAAGCCGCCTGGGGAATATTGGGAGTTGAAGTCCGTCCGTGTTAAAGCTGGTTGGGGAATTCTGGCTGTTGAAATCCGTCCATCTTAAACCCGGATAGGGAATTCTGGGAGTTGAAGTCACACCTTCTTAAAGCTGGTGGGGGAATGCTGGGAGTTGAAATCCGTGCGTCTTAAAGCCGGTTGGGGAAATCTGGGAATTGAAATCTGCCCGTCTTAAAGCCGGTAGGGTTATTCTGGGAGTTCAAATCTTTCCGTCTTATAGCCTGTTGGGGAATTCTGGGAGTTGAAGTCACACCATCTTTAAGCTTTTTGGGGAATTCTGGGAGTTGAAATCCATTCGTCTTAAAGCCGGTTGGGGAATTCTGGAAGTTGAAATCCGTGCGTCTTAAAGCCGGTTGAGGAATTCTGGGAGTTGAAATCCATGCATCTTAAAGCGGGTAAGGGAATTCAGGGAGGTGAAGTCCCTCTATCTTAAAGCCCGTTGGGGAATTCTGGGAGTTAAAATCCGTCCGACTTAAAGCCGGTTTGGGAATTCTGGGAATTGAAATCTGTCCATCCTAAAGCCGGTTGGGGAAATCTGGGAATTGAAATCTGCCCACCTTAAAGCCAGTTGGGGAATTCTGGGAATTGAAGTCCCTCCGTCTTAAAGCCGGTTGGAGAATTCTGGGAATTGAAGTCCATCTGTCTTAAAGCCGGTTGGGAAATTCTGGGAGTTCAAATCCGTCTGTCTTAAAGCCTGTTGGGAAATTCTGGGAGTTCAAATCCGTCTGTCTTAAAGCCGGTTGGGGAAATCTGGGAGTTCAAATCCGTCTGTCTTAAAGCCGGTTGGGAAATTCTGGGAGTTCAAATCCGTCTGTCTTAAAGCTGGTTGGGGAATTCTGGGAGTTGAAGTCCCTCCGTCTTAAAGCCGGTTGGGGAATTCTGGGAATTGAAGTCCATCTGTCTTAAAGCCGGTTGGGAAATTCTGGGAGTTCAAATCCGTCTGTCTTAAAGCCGTTTGGGGGCTTCCTGGAGTTGAAGTCCGTCCGTCTTAAAGCCGGTTGGGGAAATCTGGGAGTTCAAATCCGTCTGTCTTAAAGCTGTTTGGGGAATTCTGGGAGTTGAAATCCATTCGTCTTTAAGCCGGTTGGGGAATTCTGGGAGTTGAGTCTGTCCGTCTTAAAGCCGCTTGGGGAATATTGGGAGTTGAAGTCCGTCCGTGTTAAAGCTGGTTGGGGAATTCTGGCTGTTGAAATCCGTCCATCTAAAACCCGGATAGGGAATTCTGGGAGTTGAAGTCCCTCCGTCTAAAAGCCAGTTGGGGAATTCTGGGAGTTGAAGTCCCTCCGTCTTAAAGCCGGTTGGGGAATTCTGGGAGTTGAAGTCCCTCCGTCTTTAAGCCGGTTGGGGAATTCTGGGAGTTGAAATCCCTCCTTCGTAAAGCTGGTTAGAGAATTCTGGGAGTTGAAGTCTGTCTGTCTTAAAGCCGGTTGGGGAATTCTGGGAGTTCAAGTCCGTCCGTTTTAAAGCTGGTTGGGGAATTTTGGGAGTTGAAGTCCCTCTATCTTAAAGCCGGTTGGGGAATTCTGGGAGTTGAAATCCATCTACCTTAAAGCCGGTTGAGGAATTCTTGGAGTTGAAGTCCATCTGTCTTAAAGCTGGTTGGGGAATTCTGGAAGTTGAAGTCCCTGCGCCTTAAAGCCGGTTGGGGAGTTCTGGGAGTTGAAGTCTCTCTGTCTTAAAGCTGGTTGGGGAATTCTGGGAGTCGAAGTCCATCTGTCTTAAAGCCGGTTGGGGAATTCTGGCAGGTGAAGTCCATCTGTCTTAAAGCCGGTTGGGAAATTCTGGGAGAGGAAGTCCCTCCTTCTTAAAGCCGGTTGTGGAATTCTGGGAGTTGAAGTCCATCCGTCTTAAAGCCGGTTAGGGAATTCTGGGAGGTGAAGTCCATCTGTCTTAAAGCCGGTTAGGGAATTCTGGGAGTTGACGTCCCTCCGTCTTAAAGCAGGTTGAGGAGTTCTGGGAGTTGAAGTCTCTCTGTCGTAAAGCCGCTTGGGGAGTTCTGGGAGTTGAGATCCATCCATCTTAAATCCTGTTGGGGAATTCAGGGAGTTGAAATCCATCTGTCTTAAAGCCGGTTGGGGAATTCTGGGATTTGAAATCCCTCCATCATAAAGCCGGTTGGGGAATTTAGGGAGTTGAAGTCCCTCCATCTTAAAGCCGGTTGGGGAATTCTGGGAGTTGAAATCCATCTGTCTTAAAGCCGGTTGGGGAATTCCGGGAGTTGAAATCCATCCGTCTTAAAGCAGTTTGGGGAATTCTGCGAGTTCAAGTCCGTCCGTCTTAAAGCCGGTTGGGGAATTCTGGGAGTTCAAATCCGTCTGTCTTAAAGCTGGTTGGGGAATTCTGGGAGTTGAAGTCCCTCGGTCTTAAAGCCGGTTGGGGAATTCTGCGAATTGAAGTCCATCTGTCTTAAAGCCGGTTGGGGGCTTCCTTGAGTTGAAGTCCGTCCGTCTTAAAGCCAGTTGGGGAAATCTGGGAGTTCAAATCCGTCCGTCTTAAAGCTGTTTGGGGAATTCTGGGAGTTGAAATCCATTCGTCTTAAAGCCGGTTGGGGAATTCTGGGAGTTGAAGTCTGTCCGTCTTAAAGCCGCTTGGGGAATATTGGGAGTTGAACTCCGTCCGTGTTAAAGCTGGTTGGGGAATTCTGGCTGTTGAAATCCGTCCATCTTAAACCCGGATAGGGAATTCTGGCAGTTGAAGTCACACCTTCTTAAAGCCGGTTGGGGAATGCTGGGAGTTGAAATCCGTGCGTCTTAAAGCCGGTTGTGGAATTCTGGGAGTTCAAATCCATTCGTCTTAAAGCCGGTTGGGGAAATCTGGGAATTGAAATCTGCCCGTCTTAAAGCCGGTAGGGTTATTCTGGGAGTTCAAATCTTTCCGTCTTATAGCCTGTTGGGGAATTCTGGGAGTTGAAGTCACACCATCTTTAAGATTTTTGGGGAATTCTGGGAGTTGAAATCCATTCGTCTTAAAGCCGGTTGGGGAATTCTGGGAGTTGAAATCCGTGCTTCTTAAAGCCGGTTGAGGAATTCTGGGAGTTGAAATCCATGCATCTTAAAGCGGGTAAGGGAATTCAGGGAGGTGAAGTCCCTCTATCTTAAAGCCCGTTGGGGAATTCTGGGAGTTAAAATCCGTCCGACTTAAAGCCGGTTTGGGAAATCTGGGAATTGAAATCTGCCCGTCTTAAAGCCGGTAGGGTTATTCTGGGAGTTCAAATCTTTCCGTCTTATAGCCTGTTGGGGAATTCTGGGAGTTGAAGTCACACCATCTTTAAGATTTTTGGGGAATTCTGGGAGTTGAAATCCATTCGTCTTAAAGCCGGTTGGGGAATTCTGGGAGTTGAAATCCGTGCGTCTTAAAGCCGGTTGAGGAATTCTGGGAGTTGAAATCCATGCATCTTAAAGCGGGTAAGGGAATTCAGGGAGGTGAAGTCCCTCTATCTTAAAGCCCGTTGGGGAATTCTGGGAGTTAAAATCCGTCCGACTTAAAGCCGGTTTGGGAATTCTGGGAATTGAAATCTGTCCATCCTAAAGCCGGTTGGGGAAATCTGGGAATTGAAATCTGCCCACCTTAAAGCCAGTTGGGGAATTCTGGGAGTTGAAGTCCCTCCGTCTTAAAGGTGGTTGGGGAATTCTGGGAGTTGAAGTCCCTCCGTCTTAAAGCCGGTTGGGGAATTCTGGGAGTTGAAGTCCATCTGTCTTAAAGCCGGTTGGGAAATTCTGGGAGATGAAGTCCCTCCTTCTTAAAGCTGGTTGTGGAATTCTGGGAGTTGAAGTCCATCCATCTTAAAGCCGGTTAGGGAATTCTGGGAGTTGACGTCCCTCCGTCTTAAAGCAGGTTGAGGAGTTCTGGGAGTTGAAGTCTCTCTGTCTTAAAGCTGGTTGGGGAATATTGGGAGTTGAAGTCCCTCTTTCTTAAAGCCGCTTGTGGAATTCTGGGAGTTGAAGTCCCTCCGTCGTAAAGCCGCTTGGGGAATTCTGGGAGTTGAGATCCATCCATCTTAAAGCCTGTTGGGGAATTCAGGGAGTTGAAATCCATCCGTCTTAAAGCCGGTTGGGGAATTCTGGGAGTTGAAATCCCTCCGTCATAAAGCCGGTTGGGGAATTCTGCGCGTTGAAGTCCCTCCATCTTAAAGCCGGTTGGGGAATTCTGGGAGTTCAAGTCCCTCCTTCTTAAAGCTGTTTGGGGAATTCTGGGAGTTGAAGTCCCTCCGTCTTAAAGCCGGTTGGGGAATTCTGGGAATTGAAGTCCATCTGTCTTAAAGCCGGTTGGGGGCTTCCTGGAGTTGAAGTCCGTCCGTCTTAAAGCCGGTTGGGGAAATCTGGGAGTTCAAATCCGTCCGTCTTAAAGCTGTTTGGGTAATTCTGGGAGTTGAAATCCATTCGTCTTAAAGCCGGTTGGGGAATTCTGGGAGTTGAAGTCTGTCTGTCTTAAAGCCGCTTGGGGAATATTGGGAGTTGAAGTCCGTCCGGTTTAAAGCTGGTTGGGGAATTCTGGCTGTTGAAATCCGTCCATCTTAAACCCGGATAGGGAATTCTGGGAGTTGAAGTCACACCTTCTTAAAGTCGGTTGGGGAATGCTGGGAGTTGAAATCCGTGCGTCTTAAAGCCGGTTGGGGAATTCTGGGAGTTGAAATCCATTCGTCTTAAAGCCGGTTGGGGAAATCTGGGAATTGAAATCTGCCCGTCTTAAAGCCGGTAGGGTTATTCTGGGAGTTCAAATCTTTCTGTCTTATAGCCTGTTGGGGAATTCTGGGAGTTGAAGTCACACCATCTTTAAGATTTTTGGGGAATTCTGGGAGTTGAAATCCATTCGTCTTAAAGCCGGTTGGGGAATTCTGGGAGTTGAAATCCGTGCGTCTTAAAGCCGGTTGAGGAATTCTGGGAGTTGAAATCCATGCATCTTAAAGCGGGTAAGGGAATTCAGGGAGGTGAAGTCCCTCTATCTTAAAGCCCGTTGGGGAATTCTGGGAGTTAAAATCCGTCCGACTTAAAGCCGGTTTGGGAAATCTGGGAATTGAAATCTGCCCGTCTTAAAGCCGGTAGGGTTATTCTGGGAGTTCAAATCTTTCCGTCTTATAGCCTGTTGGGGAATTCTGGGAGTTGAAGTCACACCATCTTTAAGATTTTTGGGGAATTCTGGGAGTTGAAATCCATTCGTCTTAAAGCCGGTTGGGGAATTCTGGGAGTTGAAATCCGTGCGTCTTAAAGCCGGTTGAGGAATTCTGGGAGTTGAAATCCATGCATCTTAAAGCGGGTAAGGGAATTCAGGGAGGTGAAGTCCCTCTATCTTAAAGCCCGTTGGGGAATTCTGGGAGTTAAAATCCGTCCGACTTAAAGCCGGTTTGGGAATTCTGGGAATTGAAATCTGTCCATCCTAAAGCCGGTTGGGGAAATCTGGGAATTGAAATCTGCCCACCTTAAAGCCAGTTGGGGAATTCTGGGAGTTGAAGTCCCTCCGTCTTAAAGGTGGTTGGGGAATTCTGGGAGTTGAAGTCCCTCCGTCTTAAAGCCGGTTGGGGAATTCTGGGAGTTGAAGTCCATCTGTCTTAAAGCCGGTTGGGAAATTCTGGGAGATGAAGTCCCTCCTTCTTAAAGCTGGTTGTGGAATTCTGGGAGTTGAAGTCCATCCATCTTAAAGCCGGTTAGGGAATTCTGGGAGTTGACGTCCCTCCGTCTTAAAGCAGGTTGAGGAGTTCTGGGAGTTGAAGTCTCTCTGTCTTAAAGCTGGTTGGGGAATATTGGGAGTTGAAGTCCCTCCGTCGTAAAGCCGCTTGGGGAATTCTGGGAGTTGAGATCCATCCATCTTAAAGCCTGTTGGGGAATTCAGGGAGTTGAAATCCATCCGTCTTAAAGCCGGTTGGGGAATTCTGGGAGTTGAAATCCCTCCGTCATAAAGCCGGTTGGGGAATTCTGGGCGTTGAAGTCCCTCCATCTTAAAGCCGGTTGGGGAATTCTGGGAGTTCAAGTCCCTCCTTCTTAAAGCTGTTTGGGGAATTCTGGGAGTTGAAGTCCCTCCGTCTTAAAGCCGGTTGGGGAATTCTGCGAGTTCAAGTCCGTCCGTCTTAAAGCCGGTTGGGGAATTCTGGGAGTTCAAATCCGTCTGTCTTAAAGCTGGTTGGGGAATTCTGGGAGTTGAAGTCCCTCGGTCTTAAAGCCGGTTGGGGAATTCTGCGAATTGAAGTCCATCTGTCTTAAAGCCGGTTGGGGGCTTCCTTGAGTTGAAGTCCGTCCGTCTTAAAGCCAGTTGGGGAAATCTGGGAGTTCAAATCCGTCCGTCTTAAAGCTGTTTGGGGAATTCTGGGAGTTGAAATCCATTCGTCTTAAAGCCGGTTGGGGAATTCTGGGAGTTGAAGTCTGTCCGTCTTAAAGCCGCTTGGGGAATATTGGGAGTTGAAGTCCGTCCGTGTTAAAGCTGGTTGGGGAATTCTGGCTGTTGAAATCCGTCCATCTTAAACCCGGATAGGGAATTCTGGGAGTTGAAGTCACACCTTCTTAAAGCCGGTTGGGGAATGCTGGGAGTTGAAATCCGTGCGTCTTAAAGCCGGTTGTGGAATTCTGGGAGTTCAAATCCATTCGTCTTAAAGCCGGTTGGGGAAATCTGGGAATTGAAATCTGCCCGTCTTAAAGCCGGTAGGGTTATTCTGGGAGTTCAAATCTTTCCGTCTTATAGCCTGTTGGGGAATTCTGGGAGTTGAAGTCACACCATCTTTAAGATTTTTGGGGAATTCTGGGAGTTGAAATCCATTCGTCTTAAAGCCGGTTGGGGAATTCTGGGAGTTGAAATCCGTGCGTCTTAAAGCCGGTTGAGGAATTCTGGGAGTTGAAATCCATGCATCTTAAAGCGGGTAAGGGAATTCAGGGAGGTGAAGTCCCTCTATCTTAAAGCCCGTTGGGGAATTCTGGGAGTTAAAATCCGTCCGACTTAAAGCCGGTTTGGGAAATCTGGGAATTGAAATCTGCCCGTCTTAAAGCCGGTAGGGTTATTCTGGGAGTTCAAATCTTTCCGTCTTATAGCCTGTTGGGGAATTCTGGGAGTTGAAGTCACACCATCTTTAAGATTTTTGGGGAATTCTGGGAGTTGAAATCCATTCGTCTTAAAGCCGGTTGGGGAATTCTGGGAGTTGAAATCCGTGCGTCTTAAAGCCGGTTGAGGAATTCTGGGAGTTGAAATCCATGCATCTTAAAGCGGGTAAGGGAATTCAGGGAGGTGAAGTCCCTCTATCTTAAAGCCCGTTGGGGAATTCTGGGAGTTAAAATCCGTCCGACTTAAAGCCGGTTTGGGAATTCTGGGAATTGAAATCTGTCCATCCTAAAGCCGGTTGGGGAAATCTGGGAATTGAAATCTGCCCACCTTAAAGCCAGTTGGGGAATTCTGGGAGTTGAAGTCCCTCCGTCTTAAAGGTGGTTGGGGAATTCTGGGAGTTGAAGTCCCTCCGTCTTAAAGCCGGTTGGGGAATTCTGGGAGTTGAAGTCCATCTGTCTTAAAGCCGGTTGGGAAATTCTGGGAGATGAAGTCCCTCCTTCTTAAAGCTGGTTGTGGAATTCTGGGAGTTGAAGTCCATCCATCTTAAAGCCGGTTAGGGAATTCTGGGAGTTGACGTCCCTCCGTCTTAAAGCAGGTTGAGGAGTTCTGGGAGTTGAAGTCTCTCTGTCTTAAAGCTGGTTGGGGAATATTGGGAGTTGAAGTCCCTCTTTCTTAAAGCCGCTTGTGGAATTCTGGGAGTTGAAGTCCCTCCGTCGTAAAGCCGCTTGGGGAATTCTGGGAGTTGAGATCCATCCATCTTAAAGCCTGTTGGGGAATTCAGGGAGTTGAAATCCATCCGTCTTAAAGCCGGTTGGGGAATTCTGGGAGTTGAAATCCCTCCGTCATAAAGCCGGTTGGGGAATTCTGGGCGTTGAAGTCCCTCCATCTTAAAGCCGGTTGGGGAATTCTGGGAGTTCAAGTCCCTCCTTCTTAAAGCTGTTTGGGGAATTCTGGGAGTTGAAGTTCCTCCGTCTTAAAGCCGGTTGGGGAATTCTGGGAATTGAAGTCCATCTGTCTTAAAGCCGGTTGGGGGCTTCCTGGAGTTGAAGTCCGTCCGTCTTAAAGCCGGTTGGGGAAATCTGGGAGTTCAAATCCGTCCGTCTTAAAGCTGTTTGGGTAATTCTGGGAGTTGAAATCCATTCGTCTTAAAGCCGGTTGGGGAATTCTGGGAGTTGAAGTCTGTCTGTCTTAAAGCCGCTTGGGGAATATTGGGAGTTGAAGTCCGTCCGGTTTAAAGCTGGTTGGGGAATTCTGGCTGTTGAAATCCGTCCATCTTAAACCCGGATAGGGAATTCTGGGAGTTGAAGTCACACCTTCTTAAAGCCGGTTGGGGAATGCTGGGAGTTGAAATCCGTGCGTCTTAAAGCCGGTTGGGGAATTCTGGGAGTTGAAATCCATTCGTCTTAAAGCCGGTTGGGGAAATCTGGGAATTGAAATCTGCCCGTCTTAAAGCCGGTAGGGTTATTCTGGGAGTTCAAATCTTTCCGTCTTATAGCCTGTTGGGGAATTCTGGGAGTTGAAGTCACACCATCTTTAAGATTTTTGGGGAATTCTGGGAGTTGAAATCCATTCGTCTTAAAGCCGGTTGGGGAATTCTGGGAGTTGAAATCCGTGCGTCTTAAAGCCGGTTGAGGAATTCTGGGAGTTGAAATCCATGCATCTTAAAGCGGGTAAGGGAATTCAGGGAGGTGAAGTCCCTCTATCTTAAAGCCCGTTGGGGAATTCTGGGAGTTAAAATCCGTCCGACTTAAAGCCGGTTTGGGAAATCTGGGAATTGAAATCTGCCCGTCTTAAAGCCGGTAGGGTTATTCTGGGAGTTCAAATCTTTCCGTCTTATAGCCTGTTGGGGAATTCTGGGAGTTGAAGTCACACCATCTTTAAGATTTTTGGGGAATTCTGGGAGTTGAAATCCATTCGTCTTAAAGCCGGTTGGGGAATTCTGGGAGTTGAAATCCGTGCGTCTTAAAGCCGGTTGAGGAATTCTGGGAGTTGAAATCCATGCATCTTAAAGCGGGTAAAGGAATTCAGGGAGGTGAAGTCCCTCTATCTTAAAGCCCGTTGGGGAATTCTGGGAGTTAAAATCCGTCCGACTTAAAGCCGGTTTGGGAATTCTGGGAATTGAAATCTGTCCATCCTAAAGCCGGTTGGGGAAATCTGGGAATTGAAATCTGCCCACCTTAAAGCCAGTTGGGGAATTCTGGGAGTTGAAGTCCCTCCGTCTTAAAGGTGGTTGGGGAATTCTGGGAGTTGAAGTCCCTCCGTCTTAAAGCCGGTTGGGGAATTCTGGGAGTTGAAGTCCATCTGTCTTAAAGCCGGTTGGGAAATTCTGGGAGATGAAGTCCCTCCTTCTTAAAGCTGGTTGTGGAATTCTGGGAGTTGAAGTCCATCCATCTTAAAGCCGGTTAGGGAATTCTGGGAGTTGACGTCCCTCCGTCTTAAAGCAGGTTGAGGAGTTCTGGGAGTTGAAGTCTCTCTGTCTTAAAGCTGGTTGGGGAATATTGGGAGTTGAAGTCCCTCCGTCGTAAAGCCGCTTGGGGAATTCTGGGAGTTGAGATCCATCCATCTTAAAGCCTGTTGGGGAATTCAGGGAGTTGAAATCCATCCGTCTTAAAGCCGGTTGGGGAATTCTGGGAGTTGAAATCCCTCCGTCATAAAGCCGGTTGGGGAATTCTGGGCGTTGAAGTCCCTCCATCTTAAAGCCGGTAGGGGAATTCTGGGAATTCAAGTCCCTCCTTCTTAAAGCTGTTTGGGGAATTCTGGGAGTTGAAGTCCCTCCGTCTTAAAGCCGGTTGGGGAATTCTGCGAGTTCAAGTCCGTCCGTCTTAAAGCCGGTTGGGGGCTTCCTGGAGTTGAAGTCCGTCCGTCTTAAAGCCAGTTGGGGAAATCTGGGAGTTCAAACCCGTCCGTCTTAAAGCTGTTTGGGTAATTCTGGGAGTTGAAATCCATTCGTCTTAAAGCCGGTTGGGGAATTCTGGGAGTTGAAGTCTGTCCGTCTTAAAGCCGCTTGGGGAATATTGGGAGTTGAAGTCCGTCCGTGTTAAAGCTGGTTGGGGAATTCTGGCTGTTGAAATCCGTCCATCTTAAACCCGGATAGGGAATTCTGGGAGTTGAAGTCACACCTTCTTAAAGCTGGTTGGGGAATGCTGGGAGTTGAAATCCGTGCGTCTTAAAGCCGGTTGGGGAATTCTGGGAGTTGAAATCCATTCGTCTTAAAGCCGGTTGGGGAAATCTGGGAATTGAAATCTGCCCGTCTTAAAGCCGGTAGGGTTATTCTGGGAGTTCAAATCTTTCCGTCTTATAGCCTGTTGGGGAATTCTGGGAGTTGAAGTCACACCATCTTTAAGCTTTTTGGGGAATTCTGGGAGTTGAAATCCATTCGTCTTAAAGCCGGTTGGGGAATTCTGGGAGTTGAAATCCGTGCGTCTTAAAGCCGGTTGAGGAATTCTGGGAGTTGAAATCCATGCATCTTAAAGCGGGTAAGGGAATTCAGGGAGGTGAAGTCCCTCTATCTTAAAGCCCGTTGGGGAATTCTGGGAGTTAAAATCCGTCCGACTTAAAGCCGGTTTGGGAATTCTGGGAATTGAAATCTGTCCATCCTAAAGCCGGTTGGGGAAATCTGGGAATTGAAATCTGCCCACCTTAAAGCCAGTTGGGGAATTCTGGGAATTGAAGTCCCTCCGTCTTAAAGCCGGTTGGAGAATTCTGGGAATTGAAGTCCATCTGTCTTAAAGCCGGTTGGGAAATTCTGGGAGTTCAAATCCGTCTGTCTTAAAGCCTGTTGGGAAATTCTGGGAGTTCAAATCCGTCTGTCTTAAAGCCGGTTGGGGAAATCTGGGAGTTCAAATCCGTCTGTCTTAAAGCCGGTTGGGAAATTCTGGGAGTTCAAATCCGTCTGTCTTAAAGCTGGTTGGGGAATTCTGGGAGTTGAAGTCCCTCCGTCTTAAAGCCGGTTGGGGAATTCTGGGAATTGAAGTCCATCTGTCTTAAAGCCGGTTGGGAAATTCTGGGAGTTCAAATCCGTCTGTCTTAAAGCCGTTTGGGGGCTTCCTGGAGTTGAAGTCCGTCCGTCTTAAAGCCGGTTGGGGAAATCTGGGAGTTCAAATCCGTCTGTCTTAAAGCTGTTTGGGGAATTCTGGGAGTTGAAATCCATTCGTCTTTAAGCCGGTTGGGGAATTCTGGGAGTTGAGTCTGTCCGTCTTAAAGCCGCTTGGGGAATATTGGGAGTTGAAGTCCGTCCGTGTTAAACTGGTTGGGGAATTCTGGCTGTTGAAATCCGTCCATCTTAAACCCGGATAGGGAATTCTGGGAGTTGAAGTCCCTCCGTCTAAAAGCCAGTTGGGGAATTCTGGGAGTTGAAGTCCCTCCGTCTTAAAGCCGGTTGGGGAATTCTGGGAGTTGAAGTCCCTCCTTCGTAAAGCCAGTTGGGGAATTCTGGGAGTTGAAGTCCCTCCTTCGTAAAGCCAGTTGGGGAATTCTGGGAGTTGAAGTCCGTCCGTCTTAAAGCCGGTTGGGGAATTCTGGGAGTTGAAGTCCGTCCGTCTTAAAGCCTGTTGGGGAATTCTGGGAGTTGAAATCCGTCCATCTTAAAGCCGGTTAGAGAATTCTGGGAGTTGAAGTCCCTCCGTCTTTAAGCCGGTTGGGGAATTCTGGGAGTTGAAATCCCTCCTTCGTAAAGCTGGTTAGAGAATTCTGGGAGTTGAAGTCTGTCTGTCTTAAAGCCGGTTGGGGAATTCTGGGAGTTCAAGTCCGTCCGTTTTAAAGCTGGTTGGGGAATTTTGGGAATTGAAGTCCCTCTATCTTAAAGCCGGTTGGGGAATTCTGGGAGTTGAAATCCATCTACCTTAAAGCCGGTTGAGGAATTCTTGGAGTTGAAGTCCATCTGTCTTAAAGCTGGTTGGGGAATTCTGGAAGTTGAAGTCCCTGCGCCTTAAAGCCGGTTGGGGAGTTCTGGGAGTTGAAGTCTCTCTGTCTTAAAGCTGGTTGGGGAATTCTGGGAGTCGAAGTCCATCTGTCTTAAAGCCGGTTGGGGAATTCTGGCAGGTGAAGTCCATCTGTCTTAAAGCCGGTTGGGAAATTCTGGGAGAGGAAGTCCCTCCTTCTTAAAGCCGGTTGTGGAATTCTGGGAGTTGAAGTCCATCCGTCTTAAAGCCGGTTAGGGAATTCTGGGAGGTGAAGTCCATCTGTCTTAAAGCCGGTTAGGGAATTCTGGGAGTTGACGTCCCTCCGTCTTAAAGCAGGTTGAGGAGTTCTGGGAGTTGAAGTCTCTCTGTCGTAAAGCCGCTTGGGGAGTTCTGGGAGTTGAGATCCATCCATCTTAAATCCTGTTGGGGAATTCAGGGAGTTGAAATCCATCTGTCTTAAAGCCGGTTGGGGAATTCTGGGATTTGAAATCCCTCCATCATAAAGCCGGTTGGGGAATTTCGGGAGTTGAAGTCCCTCCATCTTAAAGCCGGTTGGGGAATTCTGGGAGTTGAAATCCATCTGTCTTAAAGCCGGTTGGGGAATTCTGGGAGTTGAAGTCCGTCCGTCTTAAAGCCTGTTGGGGAATTCTGGGAGTTGAAATCCGTCCATCTTAAAGCCGGTTAGAGAATTCTGGGAGTTGAAGTCCCTCCGTCTTTAAGCCGGTTGGGGAATTCTGGGAGTTGAAATCCCTCCTTCGTAAAGCTGGTTAGAGAATTCTGGGAGTTGAAGTCTGTCTGTCTTAAAGCCGGTTGGGGAATTCTGGGAGTTCAAGTCCGTCCGTTTTAAAGCTGGTTGGGGAATTTTGGGAGTTGAAGTCCCTCTATCTTAAAGCCGGTTGGGGAATTCTGGGAGTTGAAATCCATCTACCTTAAAGCCGGTTGAGGAATTCTTGGAGTTGAAGTCCATCTGTCTTAAAGCTGGTTGGGGAATTCTGGAAGTTGAAGTCCCTGCGCCTTAAAGCCGGTTGGGGAGTTCTGGGAGTTGAAGTCTCTCTGTCTTAAAGCTGGTTGGGGAATTCTGGGAGTCGAAGTCCATCTGTCTTAAAGCCGGTTGGGGAATTCTGGCAGGTGAAGTCCATCTGTCTTAAAGCCGGTTGGGAAATTCTGGGAGAGGAAGTCCCTCCTTCTTAAAGCCGGTTGTGGAATTCTGGGAGTTGAAGTCCATCCGTCTTAAAGCCGGTTAGGGAATTCTGGGAGGTGAAGTCCATCTGTCTTAAAGCCGGTTAGGGAATTCTGGGAGTTGACGTCCCTCCGTCTTAAAGCAGGTTGAGGAGTTCTGGGAGTTGAAGTCTCTCTGTCGTAAAGCCGCTTGGGGAGTTCTGGGAGTTGAGATCCATCCATCTTAAATCCTGTTGGGGAATTCAGGGAGTTGAAATCCATCTGTCTTAAAGCCGGTTGGGGAATTCTGGGATTTGAAATCCCTCCATCATAAAGCCGGTTGGGGAATTTCGGGAGTTGAAGTCCCTCCATCTTAAAGCCGGTTGGGGAATTCTGGGAGTTGAAATCCATCTGTCTTAAAGCCGGTTGGGGAATTCCGGGAGTTGAAGTCCATCCGTCTTAAAGCAGTTTGGGGAATTCTGCGAGTTCAAGTCCGTCCGTCTTAAAGCCGGTTGGGGAATTCTGGGAGTTCAAATCCGTCTGTCTTAAAGCTGGTTGGGGAATTCTGGAAGTTGAAGTCCCTCTGTCTTAAAGCTGTTTGGGGAATTCTGGGAGTTGAAGTCCCTCGGTCTTAAAGCCGGTTGGGGAATTCTGCGAATTGAAGTCCATCTGTCTTAAAGCCGGTTGGGGGCTTCCTTGAGTTGAAGTCCGTCCGTCTTAAAGCCAGTTGGGGAAATCTGGGAGTTCAAATCCGTCCGTCTTAAAGATGTTTGGGGAATTCTGGGAGTTGAAATCCATTCGTCTTAAAGCCGGTTGGGGAATTCTGGGAGTTGAAGTCTGTCCGTCTTAAAGCCGCTTGGGGAATATTGGGAGTTGAAGTCCGTCCGTGTTAAAGCTGGTTGGGGAATTCTGGCTGTTGAAATCCGTCCATCTTAAACCCGGATAGGGAATTCTGGGAGTTGAAGTCACACCTTCTTAAAGCCGGTTGGGGAATGCTGGGAGTTGAAATCCGTGCGTCTTAAAGCCGGTTGTGGAATTCTGGGAGTTCAAATCCATTCGTCTTAAAGCCGGTTGGGGAAATCTGGGAATTGAAATCTGCCCGTCTTAAAGCCGGTAGGGTTATTCTGGGAGTTCAAATCTTTCCGTCTTATAGCCTGTTGGGGAATTCTGGGAGTTGAAGTCACACCATCTTTAAGATTTTTGGGGAATTCTGGGAGTTGAAATCCATTCGTCTTAAAGCCGGTTGGGGAATTCTGGGAGTTGAAATCCGTGCGTCTTAAAGCCGGTTGAGGAATTCTGGGAGTTGAAATCCATGCATCTTAAAGCGGGTAAGGGAATTCAGGGAGGTGAAGTCCCTCTATCTTAAAGCCCGTTGGGGAATTCTGGGAGTTAAAATCCGTCCGACTTAAAGCCGGTTTGGGAAATCTGGGAATTGAAATCTGCCCGTCTTAAAGCCGGTAGGGTTATTCTGGGAGTTCAAATCTTTCCGTCTTATAGCCTGTTGGGGAATTCTGGGAGTTGAAGTCACACCATCTTTAAGATTTTTGGGGAATTCTGGGAGTTGAAATCCATTCGTCTTAAAGCCGGTTGGGGAATTCTGGGAGTTGAAATCCGTGCGTCTTAAAGCCGGTTGAGGAATTCTGGGAGTTGAAATCCATGCATCTTAAAGCGGGTAAGGGAATTCAGGGAGGTGAAGTCCCTCTATCTTAAAGCCCGTTGGGGAATTCTGGGAGTTAAAATCCGTCCGACTTAAAGCCGGTTTGGGAATTCTGGGAATTGAAATCTGTCCATCCTAAAGCCGGTTGGGGAAATGTGGGAATTGAAATCTGCCCACCTTAAAGCCAGTTGGGGAATTCTGGGAGTTGAAGTCCCTCCGTCTTAAAGGTGGTTGGGGAATTCTGGGAGTTGAAGTCCCTCCGTCTTAAAGCCGGTTGGGGAATTCTGGGAGTTGA
The DNA here is from genome assembly GCA_033807585.1 of Hydrophis major. Taxonomy (NCBI): domain Eukaryota; kingdom Metazoa; phylum Chordata; class Lepidosauria; order Squamata; family Elapidae; genus Hydrophis; species Hydrophis major. The sequence goes on from JAUCBL010000083.1 coordinate 311,426, forward strand.
AGTCCATCTGTCTTAAAGCCGGTTGGGAAATTCTGGGAGATGAAGTCCCTCCTTCTTAAAGCTGGTTGTGGAATTCTGGGAGTTGAAGTCCATCCATCTTAAAGCCGGTTAGGGAATTCTGGGAGTTGACGTCCCTCCGTCTTAAAGCAGGTTGAGGAGTTCTGGGAGTTGAAGTCTCTCTGTCTTAAAGCTGGTTGGGGAATATTGGGAGTTGAAGTCCCTCTTTCTTAAAGCCGCTTGTGGAATTCTGGGAGTTGAAGTCCCTCCGTCGTAAAGCCGCTTGGGGAATTCTGGGAGTTGAGATCCATCCATCTTAAAGCCTGTTGGGGAATTCAGGGAGTTGAAATCCATCCATCTTAAAGCCTGTTGGGGAATTCAGGGAGTTGAAATCCATCCGTCTTAAAGCCTGTTGGGGAATTTTGGGAGTTGAAGTCCCTCTATCTTAAAGCCGGTTGGGGAATTCTGGGAGTTGAAATCCATCTACCTTAAAGCCGGTTGAGGAATTCTTGGAGTTGAAGTCCATCCGTCTTAAAGCCGGTTGGGGAATTCTGGGAGTTGAAGTCCGTCCGTCTTAAAGCCTGTTGGGGAATTCTGGGAGTTGAAATCCGTCCATCTTAAAGCCGGTTAGAGAATTCTGGGAGTTGAAGTCCCTCCGTCTTTAAGCCGGTTGGGGAATTCTGGGAGTTGAAATCCCTCCTTCGTAAAGCTGGTTAGAGAATTCTGGGAGTTGAAGTCTGTCTGTCTTAAAGCCGGTTGGGGAATTCTGGGAGTTCAAGTCCGTCCGTTTTAAAGCTGGTTGGGGAATTTTGGGAGTTGAAGTCCCTCTATCTTAAAGCCGGTTGGGGAATTCTGGGAGTTGAAATCCATCTACGTTAAAGCCGGTTGAGGAATTCTTGGAGTTGAAGTCCATCTGTCTTAAAGCTGGTTGGGGAATTCTGGAAGTTGAAGTCCCTGCGCCTTAAAGCCGGTTGGGGAGTTCTGGGAGTTGAAGTCTCTCTGTCTTAAAGCTGGTTGGGGAATTCTGGGAGTCGAAGTCCATCTGTCTTAAAGCCGGTTGGGGAATTCTGGCAGGTGAAGTCCATCTGTCTTAAAGCCGGTTGGGAAATTCTGGGAGAGGAAGTCCCTCCTTCTTAAAGCCGGTTGTGGAATTCTGGGAGTTGAAGTCCATCCGTCTTAAAGCCGGTTAGGGAATTCTGGGAGGTGAAGTCCATCTGTCTTAAAGCCGGTTAGGGAATTCTGGGAGTTGACGTCCCTCCGTCTTAAAGCAGGTTGAGGAGTTCTGGGAGTTGAAGTCTCTCTGTCGTAAAGCCGCTTGGGGAGTTCTGGGAGTTGAGATCCATCCATCTTAAATCCTGTTGGGGAATTCAGGGAGTTGAAATCCATCTGTCTTAAAGCCGGTTGGAGAATTCTGGGAATTGAAATCTGCCCACCTTAAAGCCAGTTGGGGAATTCTGGGAATTGAAGTCCCTCCGTCTTAAAGCCGGTTGGAGAATTCTGGGAATTGAAGTCCATCTGTCTTAAAGCCGGTTGGGAAATTCTGGGAGTTCAAATCCGTCTGTCTTAAAGCCTGTTGGGAAATTCTGGGAGTTCAAATCCGTCTGTCTTAAAGCCGGTTGGGGAAATCTGGGAGTTCAAATCCGTCTGTCTTAAAGCCGGTTGGGAAATTCTGGGAGTTCAAATCCGTCTGTCTTAAAGCTGGTTGGGGAATTCTGGGAGTTGAAGTCCCTCCGTCTTAAAGCCGGTTGGGGAATTCTGGGAATTGAAGTCCATCTGTCTTAAAGCCGGTTGGGAAATTCTGGGAGTTCAAATCCGTCTGTCTTAAAGCCGTTTGGGGGCTTCCTGGAGTTGAAGTCCGTCCGTCTTAAAGCCGGTTGGGGAAATCTGGGAGTTCAAATCCGTCTGTCTTAAAGCTGTTTGGGGAATTCTGGGAGTTGAAATCCATTCGTCTTTAAGCCGGTTGGGGAATTCTGGGAGTTGAGTCTGTCCGTCTTAAAGCCGCTTGGGGAATATTGGGAGTTGAAGTCCGTCCGTGTTAAAGCTGGTTGGGGAATTCTGGCTGTTGAAATCCGTCCATCTTAAACCCGGATAGGGAATTCTGGGAGTTGAAGTCCCTCCGTCTAAAAGCCAGTTGGGGAATTCTGGGAGTTGAAGTCCCTCCGTCTTAAAGCCGGTTGGGGAATTCTGGGAGTTGAAGTCCCTCCTTCGTAAAGCCAGTTGGGGAATTCTGGGAGTTGAAGTCCCTCCTTCGTAAAGCCAGTTGGGGAATTCTGGGAGTTGAAGTCCGTCCGTCTTAAAGCCGGTTGGGGAATTCTGGGAGTTGAAGTCCGTCCGTCTTAAAGCCTGTTGGGGAATTCTGGGAGTTGAAATCCGTCCATCTTAAAGCCGGTTAGAGAATTCTGGGAGTTGAAGTCCCTCCGTCTTTAAGCCGGTTGGGGAATTCTGGGAGTTGAAATCCCTCCTTCGTAAAGCTGGTTAGAGAATTCTGGGAGTTGAAGTCTGTCTGTCTTAAAGCCGGTTGGGGAATTCTGGGAGTTCAAGTCCGTCCGTTTTAAAGCTGGTTGGGGAATTTTGGGAGTTGAAGTCCCTCTATCTTAAAGCCGGTTGGGGAATTCTGGGAGTTGAAATCCATCTACCTTAAAGCCGGTTGAGGAATTCTTGGAGTTGAAGTCCATCTGTCTTAAAGCTGGTTGGGGAATTCTGGAAGTTGAAGTCCCTGCGCCTTAAAGCCGGTTGGGGAGTTCTGGGAGTTGAAGTCTCTCTGTCTTAAAGCTGGTTGGGGAATTCTGGGAGTCGAAGTCCATCTGTCTTAAAGCCGGTTGGGGAATTCTGGCAGGTGAAGTCCATCTGTCTTAAAGCCGGTTGGGAAATTCTGGGAGAGGAAGTCCCTCCTTCTTAAAGCCGGTTGTGGAATTCTGGGAGTTGAAGTCCATCCGTCTTAAAGCCGGTTAGGGAATTCTGGGAGGTGAAGTCCATCTGTCTTAAAGCCGGTTAGGGAATTCTGGGAGTTGACGTCCCTCCGTCTTAAAGCAGGTTGAGGAGTTCTGGGAGTTGAAGTCTCTCTGTCGTAAAGCCGCTTGGGGAGTTCTGGGAGTTGAGATCCATCCATCTTAAATCCTGTTGGGGAATTCAGGGAGTTGAAATCCATCTGTCTTAAAGCCGGTTGGGGAATTCTGGGATTTGAAATCCCTCCATCATAAAGCCGGTTGGGGAATTTCGGGAGTTGAAGTCCCTCCATCTTAAAGCCGGTTGGGGAATTCTGGGAGTTGAAATCCATCTGTCTTAAAGCCGGTTGGGGAATTCCGGGAGTTGAAGTCCATCCGTCTTAAAGCAGTTTGGGGAATTCTGCGAGTTCAAGTCCGTCCGTCTTAAAGCCGGTTGGGGAATTCTGGGAGTTCAAATCCGTCTGTCTTAAAGCTGGTTGGGGAATTCTGGAAGTTGAAGTCCCTCTGTCTTAAAGCTGTTTGGGGAATTCTGGGAGTTGAAGTCCCTCGGTCTTAAAGCCGGTTGGGGAATTCTGCGAATTGAAGTCCATCTGTCTTAAAGCCGGTTGGGGGCTTCCTTGAGTTGAAGTCCGTCCGTCTTAAAGCCAGTTGGGGAAATCTGGGAGTTCAAATCCGTCCGTCTTAAAGCTGTTTGGGGAATTCTGGGAGTTGAAATCCATTCGTCTTAAAGCCGGTTGGGGAATTCTGGGAGTTGAAGTCTGTCCGTCTTAAAGCCGCTTGGGGAATATTGGGAGTTGAAGTCCGTCCGTGTTAAAGCTGGTTGGGGAATTCTGGCTGTTGAAATCCGTCCATCTTAAACCCGGATAGGGAATTCTGGGAGTTGAAGTCACACCTTCTTAAAGCCGGTTGGGGAATGCTGGGAGTTGAAATCCGTGCGTCTTAAAGCCGGTTGTGGAATTCTGGGAGTTCAAATCCATTCGTCTTAAAGCTGGTTGGGGAATTCTGGCTGTTGAAATCCGTCCATCTTAAACCCGGATAGGGAATTCTGGGAGTTGAAGTCACACCTTCTTAAAGCCGGTTGGGGAAATCTGGGAATTGAAATCTGCCCGTCTTAAAGCCGGTAGGGTTATTCTGGGAGTTCAAATCTTTCCGTCTTATAGCCTGTTGGGGAATTCTGGGAGTTGAAGTCACACCATCTTTAAGATTTTTGGGGAATTCTGGGAGTTGAAATCCATTCGTCTTAAAGCCGGTTGGGGAATTCTGGGAGTTGAAATCCGTGCGTCTTAAAGCCGGTTGAGGAATTCTGGGAGTTGAAATCCATGCATCTTAAAGCGGGTAAGGGAATTCAGGGAGGTGAAGTCCCTCTATCTTAAAGCCCGTTGGGGAATTCTGGGAGTTAAAATCCGTCCGACTTAAAGCCGGTTTGGGAAATCTGGGAATTGAAATCTGCCCGTCTTAAAGCCGGTAGGGTTATTCTGGGAGTTCAAATCTTTCCGTCTTATAGCCTGTTGGGGAATTCTGGGAGTTGAAGTCACACCATCTTTAAGATTTTTGGGGAATTCTGGGAGTTGAAATCCATTCGTCTTAAAGCCGGTTGGGGAATTCTGGGAGTTGAAATCCGTGCGTCTTAAAGCCGGTTGAGGAATTCTGGGAGTTGAAATCCATGCATCTTAAAGCGGGTAAGGGAATTCAGGGAGGTGAAGTCCCTCTATCTTAAAGCCCGTTGGGGAATTCTGGGAGTTAAAATCCGTCCGACTTAAAGCCGGTTTGGGAATTCTGGGAATTGAAATCTGTCCATCCTAAAGCCGGTTGGGGAAATCTGGGAATTGAAATCTGCCCACCTTAAAGCCAGTTGGGGAATTCTGGGAGTTGAAGTCCCTCCGTCTTAAAGGTGGTTGGGGAATTCTGGGAGTTGAAGTCCCTCCGTCTTAAAGCCGGTTGGGGAATTCTGGGAGTTGAAGTCCATCTGTCTTAAAGCCGGTTGGGAAATTCTGGGAGATGAAGTCCCTCCTTCTTAAAGCTGGTTGTGGAATTCTGGGAGTTGAAGTCCATCCATCTTAAAGCCGGTTAGGGAATTCTGGGAGTTGACGTCCCTCCGTCTTAAAGCAGGTTGAGGAGTTCTGGGAGTTGAAGTCTCTCTGTCTTAAAGCTGGTTGGGGAATATTGGGAGTTGAAGTCCCTCTTTCTTAAAGCCGCTTGTGGAATTCTGGGAGTTGAAGTCCCTCCGTCGTAAAGCCGCTTGGGGAATTCTGGGAGTTGAGATCCATCCATCTTAAAGCCTGTTGGGGAATTCAGGGAGTTGAAATCCATCCATCTTAAAGCCTGTTGGGGAATTCAGGGAGTTGAAATCCATCCGTCTTAAAGCCTGTTGGGGAATTTTGGGAGTTGAAGTCCCTCTATCTTAAAGCCGGTTGGGGAATTCTGGGAGTTGAAATCCATCTACCTTAAAGCCGGTTGAGGAATTCTTGGAGTTGAAGTCCATCCGTCTTAAAGCCGGTTGGGGAATTCTGGGAGTTCAAGTCCCTCCGTCTTAAAGCCTGTTGGGGAATTCTGGGAGTTGAAGTCTGTCCGTCTTAAAGCCGCTTGGGGAATATTGGGAGTTGAAGTCCGTCCGTGTTAAAGCTGGTTGGGGAATTCTGGCTGTTGAAATCCGTCCATCTTAAACCCGGATAGGGAATTCTGGGAGTTGAAGTCACACCTTCTTAAAGCCGGTTGGGGAATGCTGGGAGTTGAAATCCGTGCGTCTTAAAGCCGGTTGGGGAATTCTGGGAGTTGAAATCCATTCGTCTTAAAGCCGGTTGGGGAAATCTGGGAATTGAAATCTGCCCGTCTTAAAGCCGGTAGGGTTATTCTGGGAGTTCAAATCTTTCCGTCTTATAGCCTGTTGGGGAATTCTGGGAGTTGAAGTCACACCATCTTTAAGCTTTTTGGGGAATTCTGGGAGTTGAAATCCATTCGTCTTAAAGCCGTTTGGGGAATTCTGGGAGTTGAAATCCGTGCGTCTTAAAGCCGGTTGAGGAATTCTGGGAGTTGAAATCCACGCATCTTAAAGCGGGTAAGGGAATTCAGGGAGGTGAAGTCCCTCTATCTTAAAGCCCGTTGGGGAATTCTGGGAGTTAAAATCCGTCCGACTTAAAGCCGGTTGGGAAATTCTGGGAGATGAAGTCCCTCCGTCTTAAAGCTGGTTAGGGAATTCTGGGAGTTGACGTCCCTCCGTCTTAAAGCAGGTTGAGGAGTTCTGGGAGTTGAAGTCTCTCTGTCTTAAAGCTGGTTGGGGAATATTGGGAGTTGAAGTCCCTCTTTCTTAAAGCCACTTGTGGAATTCTGGGAGTTGAAGTCCTTCCGTCGTAAAGCCGCTTGGGGAATTCTGGGAGTTGAAATCCATCTACCTTAAAGCCGGTTGAGGAATTCTTGGAGTTGAAGTCCATCCGTCTTAAAGCCGGTTGGGGAATTCTGGGAGTTGAAGTCCGTCCGTCTTAAAGCCTGTTCGGGAATTCTGGGAGTTGAAGTCCGTCCGTCTTAAAGCCTGTTGGGGAATTCTGGGAGTTGAAGTCCATCTGTCTTAAAGCTGGTTGGGGAATTCTGGAAGTTGAAGTCCCTCTGTCTTAAGGCTGGTTGGGGAATTCTGGGAGTTGAAATCCGTCCGACTTAAAGCCAGTTTGGGAATTCTGGGAATTGAAATCTGTCCATCCTAAAGCCGGTTGGGGAAATCTGGGAATTGAAATCTGCCCACCTTAAAGCCAGTTGGGGAATTCTGGGAATTGAAGTCCATCTGTCTTGAAGCCAGTTGGGGGCTTCCTGGAGTTGAAGTCCGTCCGTCTTAAAGCCGGTTGGGGAAATGTGGGAGTTCAAACCCGTCCGTCTTAAAGCTGTTTGGGTAATTCTGGGAGTTGAAATCCATTCGTCTTAAAGCCGGTTGGGGAATTCTGGGAGTTGAAGTCTGTCCGTCTTAAAGCCGCTTGGGGAATATTGGGAGTTGAAGTCCGTCCGTGTTAAAGCTGGTTGGGGAATTTTGGCTGTTGAAATCCGTCCATCTCAAACCCGTATAGGGAATTCTGGGAGTTGAAGTCACACCTTCTTAAAGCCGGTTGGGGAATGCTGGGAGTTGAAATCCGTGCGTCTTAAAACCGGTTGGGGAATTCTGGGAGTTGAAATCCATTCGTCTTAAAGCCAGTTGGGGAAATCTGGGAATTGAAATCTGCCCGTCTTAAAGCCGGAAGGGTTATTCTGGGAGTTCAAATCTTTCCGTCTTATAGCCTGTTGGGGAATTCTGGGAGTTGAAGTCACACCATCTTTAAGCTTTTTGGGGAATTCTGGGAGTTGAAATCCATTCGTCTTTAAGCCGGTTGGGGAATTCTGGGAGTTGAAATCCGTGCATCTTAAAGCCGGTTGAGGAATTCTGGGAGTTGAAATCCATGCATCTTAAAGCGGGTAAGGGAATTCAGGGAGGTGAAGTCCCTCTATCTTAAAGCCCGTTGGGGAATTCTGGGAGTTAAAATCCGTCCGACTTAAAGCCGGTTTGGGAATTCTGGGAATTGAAATCTGTCCATCCTAAAGCCGGTTGGGGAAATCTGGGAATTGAAATCTGCCCACCTTAAAGCCAGATGGGGAATTCTGGGAGTTGAAGTCCCTCCGTCTTAAAGGTGGTTGGGGAATTCTGGGAGTTGAAGTCCCTCCGTCTTAAAGCCAGTTGGGGAATTCTGGGAATTGAAGTCCATCTGTCTTAAAGCCGGTTGGGGGCTTCCTGGAGTTGAAGTCCGTCCGTCTTAAAGCCGGTTGGGGAAATCTGGGAGTTCAAATCCGTCTGTCTTAAAGCTGTTTGGGGAATTCTGGGAGTTGAAATCCATTCGTCTTTAAGCCGGTTGGGGAATTCTGGGAGTTGAGTCTGTCCGTCTTAAAGCCGCTTGGGGAATATTGGGAGTTGAAGTCCGTCCGTGTTAAAGCTGGTTGGGGAAATCTGGCTGTTGAAATCCGTCCATCTTAAACCCGGATAGGGAATTCTGGGAGTTGAAGTCCCTCCGTCTAAAAGCCAGTTGGGGAATTCTGGGAGTTGAAGTCCCTCCGTCTTAAAGCCGGTTGGGGAATTCTGGGAGTTGAAGTCCCTACTTCGTAAAGCCAGTTGGGGAATTCTGGGAGTTGAAGTCCGTCCGTCTTAAAGCCGGTTGGGGAATTCTGGGAGTTGAAGTCCGTCCGTCTTAAAGCCTGTTGGGGAATTCTGGGAGTTGAAATCCGTCCATCTTAAAGCCGGTTAGAGAATTCTGGGAGTTGAAGTCCCTCCGTCTTTAAGCCGGTTGGGGAATTCTGGGAGTTCAAGTCCGTCTGTTTTAAAGCTGGTTGGGGAATTTTGGGAGTTGAAGTCCCTCTATCTTAAAGCCGGTTGGGGAATTCTGGGAGTTGAAATCCATCTACCTTAAAGCCGGTTGAGGAATTCTTGGAGTTGAAGTCCATCCGTCTTAAAGCCGGTTGGGTAATTCTGGGAGTTCAAGTCCCTCCGTCTTAAAGCCTGTTGGGGAATTCTGGGAGTTGAAGTCCATCTGTCTTAAAACAGGTTGGGGAATTCTGGGAGTTGAAGTCCGTCCGTCTTAAAGCCGGTTGGGGAGTTCTGGGAGTTGAAGTCTCTCTGTCTTAAAGCTGGTTGGGGAATTCTGGGAGTCGAAGTCAATCTGTCTTAAAGCTGGTTGGGGAATTCTGGAAGTTGAAGTCCCTGCGCCTTAAAGCCGGTTGGGGAGTTCTGGGAGTTGAAGTCTCTCTGTCTTAAAGCTGGTTGGGGAATTCCGGGAGTTGAAGTCCATCCGTCGTAAAGCTGGTTGGGAAATTCTGGGATATGAAGTCCCTCCTTCTTAAAGCCGGTTGAGGAATTCTGGGAGTTGAAGTCCTTCCGTCGTAAAGCCGCTTGGGGAATTCTGGGAGTTGAAATCCATCTACCTTAAAGCCGGTTGAGGAATTCTTGGAGTTGAAGTCCATCCGTCTTAAAGCCGGTTGGGGAATTCCGGGAGTTGAAGTCCCTCCGTCTTAAAGCCGGTTGGGGAATTCTGGGAGTTGAAGTCCGTCCGTCTTAAAGCCTGTTTGGGAATTCTGGGAGTTGAAGTCCGTCCGTCTTAAAGCCTGTTTGGGAATTCTGGGAGTTGAAGTCCGTCCGTCTTAAAGCCTGTTGGGGAATTCTGGGAGTTGAAGTCCATCTGTCTTAAAGCTGGTTGGGGAATTCTGGAAGTTGAAGTCCCTCTGTCTTAAGGCTGGTTGGGGAATTCTGGGAGTTGAAGTCCCTCCGTCTTAAAGCCGGTTGGGGAATTCTGGGAGTTGAAGTCCCTCCGTCTTAAAGCCGGTTGGGGAATTCTGGGAGTTGAAGTCCGTCCGTCTTAAAGCCTGTTGGGGAATTCTGGGAGTTGAAGTCCATCTGTCTTAAAGCTGGTTGGGGAATTCTGGAAGTTGAAGTCCCTCTATCTTAAAGCCGGTTCGGGAATTCTGGGAGTTGAAATCCATCTTCCTTAAAGCCGGTTGAGGAATTCTTGGAGTTGAAGTCCATCCGTCTTAAAGCCGGTTGGGGAATTCTGGGAGTTGAAGTCCCTCCGTCTTAAAGCCTGTTGGGGAATTCTGGGAGTTGAAGTCCATCCGTCTTAAAGCCGGTTAGGGAATTCTGGGAGTTGACCTCCCTCCGTCTTAAAGCAGGTTGAGGAGTTCTGGGAGTTGAAGTCTCTCTGTCTTAAAGCTGGTTGGGGAATATTGGGAGTTGAAGTCCCTCTTTCTTAAAGCCGCTTGTGGAATTCTGGGAGTTGAAGTCCCTCCATCGTAAAGCCGCTTGGGGAATTCTGGGAGTTGAGATCCATCCATCTTAAAGCCTGTTGGGGAATTCTGGGAGTTGAAATCCATCCGTCTTAAAGCCGGTTGGGGAATTCTGGGCGTTGAAGTCCCTCCATCTTAAAGCCGGTTGGGGAATTCTGGGAGTTCAAGTCCCTCCTTCTTAAAGCTGTTTGGGGAATTCTGGGAGTTGAAGTCCCTCCGTCTTAAAGCCGGTTGGGGAATTCTGGGAATTGAAGTCCATCTGTCTTGAAGCCAGTTGGGGGCTTCCTGGAGTTGAAGTCCGTCCGTCTTAAAGCCGGTTGGGGAAATGTGGGAGTTCAAACCCGTCCGTCTTAAAGCTGTTTGGGGAATTCTGGGAGTTGAAATCCATTCGTCTTAAAGCCGGTTGGGGAATTCTGGGAGTTGAAGTCTGTCCGTCTTAAAGCCGCTTGGAGAATATTGGGAGTTGAAGTCCGTCCGTGTTAAAGCTGGTTGGGGAATTTTGGCTGTTGAAATCCGTCCATCTTAAACCCGTATAGGGAATTCTGGGAGTTGAAGTCACACCTTCTTAAAGCCGGTTGGGGAATGCTGGGAGTTGAAATCCGTGCGTCTTAAAGCCGGTTGGGGAATTCTGGGAGTTGAAATCCATTCGTCTTAAAGCCAGTTGGGGAAATCTGGGAATTGAAATCTGCCCGTCTTAAAGCCGGTAGGGTTATTCTGGGAGTTCAAATCTTTCCGTCTTATAGCCTGTTGGGGAATTCTGGGAGTTGAAGTCACACCATCTTTAAGCTTTTTGGGGAATTCTGGGAGTTGAAATCCATTCGTCTTAAAGCCGGTTGAGGAATTCTGGGAGTTGAAATCCATGCATCTTAAAGCGGGTAAGGGAATTCAGGGAGGTGAAGTCCCTCTATCTTAAAGCCCGTTGGGGAATTCTGGGAGTTAAAATCCGTCCGACTTAAAGCCGGTTTGGGAATTCTGGGAATTGAAATCTGTCCATCCTAAAGCCGGTTGGGGAAATCTGGGAATTGAAATCTGCCCACCTTAAAGCCAGTTGGGGAATTCTGGGAATTGAAGTCCATCTGTCTTAAAGCCGGTTAGGGGCTTCCTGGAGTTGAAGTCCGTCCGTCTTAAAGCCGGTTGGGGAAATCTGGGAGTTCAAATCCGTCTGTCTTAAAGCTGTTTGGGGAATTCTGGGAGTTGAAATCCATTTGTCTTTAAGCCGGTTGGGGAATTCTGGGAGTTGAGTCTGTCCGTCTTAAAGCCGCTTGGGGAATATTGGGAGTTGAAGTCCGTCCGTGTTAAAGCTGGTTGGGGAATTCTGGCTGTTGAAATCCGTCCATCTTAAACCTGGATAGGGAATTCTGGGAGTTGAAGTCCCTCCGTCTTAAAGCCGGTTGGGGAATTCTGGGAGTTGAAGTCCCTCCTTCGTAAAGCCAGTTGGGGAATTCTGGGAGTTGAAGTCCGTCCGTCTTAAAGCCGGTTGGGGAATTCTGGGAGTTGAAGTCCGTCTGTCTTAAAGCCTGTTGGGGAATTCTGGGAGTTGAAATCCGTCCATCTTAAAGCCGGTTAGAGAATTCTGGGAGTTGAAGTCCCTCCGTCTTTAAGCCGGTTGGGGAATTCTGGGAGTTCAAGTCCGTCCGTTTTAAAGCTGGTTGGGGAATTTTGGGAGTTGAAGTCCCTCTATCTTAAAGCCGGTTGGGGAATTCTGGGAGTTGAAATCCATCTACCTTAAAGCCGGTTGAGGAATTCTTGGAGTTGAAGTCCATCCGTCTTAAAGCCGGTTGGGGAATTCTGGGAGTTCAAGTCCCTCCGTCTTAAAGCCTGTTGGGGAATTCTGGGAGTTGAAGTCCATCTGTCTTAAAACTGGTTGGGGAATTCTGGGAGTTGAAGTCCGTCCGTCTTAAAGCCTGTTGGGGAATTCTGGGAGTTGAAGTCCGTCCGTCTTAAAGCCTGTTGGGGAATTCTGGGAGTTCAAGTCCCTCCGTCTTAAAGCCTGTTGGGGAATTCTGGGAGTTGAAGTCCATCTGTCTTAAAACTGGTTGGGGAATTCTGGGAGTTGAAGTCCGTCCGTCTTAAAGCCGTTTGGGGAGTTCTGGGAGTTGAAGTCTCTCTGTCTTAAAGCTGGTTGGGGAATTCTGGGAGTCGAAGTCAATCTGTCTTAAAGCTGGTTGGGGAATTCTGGAAGTTGAAGTCCCTGCGCCTTAAAGCCGGTTGGGGAGTTCTGGGAGTTGAAGTCTCTCTGTCTTAAAGCTGGTTGGGGAATTCCGGGAGTTGAAGTCCATCCGTCGTAAAGCTGGTTGGGAAATTCTGGGATATGAAGTCCCTCCTTCTTAAAGCGGGTTGAGGAATTCTGGGAGTTGAAGTCCTTCCGTCGTAAAGCCGCTTGGGGAATTCTGGGAGTTGAAATCCATCTACCTTAAAGCCGGTTGAGGAATTCTTGGAGTTGAAGTCCATCCGTCTTAAAGCCGGTTGGGGAATTCCGGGAGTTGAAGTCCCTCCGTCTTAAAGCCGGTTGGGGAATTCTGGGAGTTGAAGTCCGTCCGTCTTAAAGCCTGTTTGGGAATTCTGGGAGTTGAAGTCCGTCCGTCTTAAAGCCTGTTGGGGAATTCTGGGAGTTGAAGTCCATCTGTCTTAAAGCTGGTTGGGGAATTCTGGAAGTTGAAGTCCCTCTGTCTTAAGGCTGGTTGGGGAATTCTAGGAGTTGAAGTCCCTCCGTCTTAAAGCCGGTTGGGGAATTCTGGGAGTTGAAGTCCCTCCGTCTTAAAGCCGGTTGGGGAATTCTGGGAGTTGAAGTCCCTCCTTCGTAAAGCCAGTTGGGGAATTCTGGGAGTTGAAGTCTGTCCGTCTTAAAGCCGGTTGGGGAATTCTGGGAGTTGAAGTCCATCCGTCTTAAAGCCTGTTGGGGAATTCTGGGAGTTGAAGTCCATCTGTCTTAAAGCTGGTTGGGGAATTCTGGAAGTTGAAGTCCCTCTATCTTAAAGCCGGTTCGGGAATTCTGGGAGTTGAAATCCATCTTCCTTAAAGCCGGTTGAGGAATTCTTGGAGTTGAAGTCCATCCGTCTTAAAGCCTGTTGGGGAATTCTGGGAGTTGAAGTCCATCCGTCTTAAAGCCGGTTAGGGAATTCTGGGAGTTGACCTCCCTCCGTCTTAAAGCAGGTTGAGGAGTTCTGGGAGTTGAAGTCTCTCTGTCTTAAAGCTGGTTGGGGAATATTGGGAGTTGAAGTCCCTCTTTCTTAAAGCCGCTTGTGGAATTCTGGGAGTTGAAGTCCCTCCGTCGTAAAGCCGCTTGGGGAATTCTGGGAGTTGAGATCCATCCATCTTAAAGCCTGTTGGGGAATTCCGGGAGTTGACCTCCCTCCGTCTTAAAGCCGGTTAGGGGCTTCCTGGAGTTGAAGTCCGTCCGTCTTAAAGCCGGTTGGGGAAATCTGGGAGTTCAAATCCGTCTGTCTTAAAGCTGTTTGGGGAATTCTGGGAGTTGAAATCCATTTGTCTTTAAGCCGGTTGGGGAATTCTGGGAGTTGAGTCTGTCCGTCTTAAAGCCGCTTGGGGAATATTGGGAGTTGAAGTCCGTCCGTGTTAAAGCTGGTTGGGGAATTCTGGCTGTTGAAATCCGTCCATCTTAAACCCGGATAGGGAATTCTGGGAGTTGAAGTCCCTCCGTCTTAAAGCCGGTTGGGGAATTCTGGGAGTTGAAGTCCCTCCTTCGTAAAGCCAGTTGGGGAATTCTGGGAGTTGAAGTCCGTCCGTCTTAAAGCCGGTTGGGGAATTCTGGGAGTTGAAGTCCGTCTGTCTTAAAGCCTGTTGGGGAATTCTGGGAGTTGAAATCCGTCCATCTTAAAGCCGGTTAGAGAATTCTGGGAGTTGAAGTCCCTCCGTCTTTAAGCCGGTTGGGGAATTCTGGGAGTTCAAGTCCGTCCGTTTTAAAGCTGGTTGGGGAATTTTGGGAGTTGAAGTCCCTCTATCTTAAAGCCGGTTGGGGAATTCTGGGAGTTGAAATCCATCTACCTTAAAGCCGGTTGAGGAATTCTTGGAGTTGAAGTCCATCCGTCTTAAAGCCGGTTGGGGAATTCTGGGAGTTCAAGTCCCTCCGTCTTAAAGCCTGTTGGGGAATTCTGGGAGTTGAAGTCCATCTGTCTTAAAACTGGTTGGGGAATTCTGGGAGTTGAAGTCCGTCCGTCTTAAAGCCTGTTGGGGAATTCTGGGAGTTGAAGTCCGTCCGTCTTAAAGCCTGTTGGGGAATTCTGGGAGTTCAAGTCCCTCCGTCTTAAAGCCTGTTGGGGAATTCTGGGAGTTGAAGTCCATCTGTCTTAAAACTGGTTGGGGAATTCTGGGAGTTGAAGTCCGTCCGTCTTAAAGCTGGTTGGGGAATTCTGGGAGTCGAAGTCAATCTGTCTTAAAGCCGGTTGGGGAATTCCGGGAGTTGAAGTCCATCTGTCGTAAAGCTGGTTGGGTAATTCTGGGAGTTGAAATCCATGCATCTTAAAGCGGGTAAGGGAATTCAGGGAGGTGAAGTCCCTCTATCTTAAAGCCCGTTGGGGAATTCTGGGAGTTAAAATCCGTCCGACTTAAAGCCGGTTGGGAAATTCTGGGAGATGAAGTCCCTCCGTCTTAAAGCTGGTTAGGGAATTCTGGGAGTTGAAGTCCATCCGTCTTAAAGCCGGTAAGGGAATTCTGGGAGTTGACGTCCCTCCGTCTTAAAGCAGGTTGAGGAGTTCTGGGAGTTGAAGTCTCTCTGTCTTAAAGCTGGTTGGGGAATATTGGGAGTTGAAGTCCCTCTTTCTTAAAGCCACTTGTGGAATTCTGGGAGTTGAAGTCCTTCCGTCGTAAAGCCGCTTGGGGAATTCTGGGAGTTGAAATCCATCTACCTTAAAGCCGGTTGAGGAATTCTTGGAGTTGAAGTCCATCCGTCTTAAAGCCGGTTGGGGAATTCTGGGAGTTGAAGTCCGTCCGTCTTAAAGCCTGTTCGGGAATTCTGGGAGTTGAAGTCCGTCCGTCTTAAAGCCTGTTGGGGAATTCTGGGAGTTGAAGTCCATCTGTCTTAAAGCTGGTTGGGGAATTCTGGAAGTTGAAGTCCCTCTGTCTTAAGGCTGGTTGGGGAATTCTGGAAGTTGAAGTCCCTCTGTCTTAAGGCTGGTTGGGGAATTCTGGGAGTTGAAATCCGTCCATCTTAAAGCCGGTTAGAGAATTCTGGGAGTTGAAGTCCCTCCGTCTTAAAGCCGGTTGGGGAATTCTGGGAGTTGAAGTCCCTCCGTCTTAAAGCCGGTTGGGGAATTCTGGGAGTTGAAGTCCCTCCTTCGTAAAGCCGGTTGGGGAATTCTGGGAGTTGAAGTCTGTCCGTCTTAAAGCCGGTTGGGGAATTCTGGGAGTTGAAGTCCATCCATCTTAAAGCTGGTTGGGGAATTCTGGAAGTTGAAGTCCCTCTATCTTAAAGCCGGTTGGGGAATTCTGGGAGTTGAAATCCATCTTCCTTAAAGCCGGTTGAGGAATTCTTGGAGTTGAAGTCCATCCGTCTTAAAGCCGGTTGGGGAATTCTGGGAGTTGAAGTCCCTCCGTCTTAAAGCCTGTTGGGGAATTCTGGGAGTTGAAGTCCATCCATCTTAAAGCCGGTTAGGGAATTCTGGGAGTTGACGTCCGTCCGTCTTAAAGCCTGTTTGGGAATTCTGGGAGTTGAAGTCCGTCCGTCTTAAAGCCTGTTGGGGAATTCTGGGAGTTGAAGTCCATCTGTCTTAAAGCTGGTTGGGGAATTCTGGAAGTTGAAGTCCCTCTGTCTTAAGGCTGGTTGGGGAATTCTGGGAGTTGAAGTCCCTCCGTCTTAAAGCCGGTTGGGGAATTCTGGGAGTTGAAGTCCCTCCATCTTAAAGCCGGTTGGGGAATTCTGGGAGTTGAAGTCCCTCCTTCGTAAAGCCAGTTGGGGAATTCTGGGAGTTGAAGTCTGTCCGTCTTAAAGCCGGTTGGGGAATTCTGGGAGTTGAAGTCCATCCGTCTTAAAGCCTGTTGGGGAATTCTGGGAGTTGAAGTCTCTCTGTCTTAAAGCTGGTTGGGGAATATTGGGAGTTGAAGTCCCTCTTTCTTAAAGCCGCTTGTGGAATTCTGGGAGTTGAAGTCCCTCCGTCATAAAGCCGCTTGGGGAATTCTGGGAGTTGAGATCCATCCATCTTAAAGCCTGTTGGGGAATTCTGGGAGTTGAAATCCATCCGTCTTAAAGCCGGTTGGGGAATTCTGGGCGTTGAAGTCCCTCCATCTTAAAGCCGGTTGGGGAATTCTGGGAGTTCAAGTCCCTCCTTCTTGAAGCTGTTTGGGGAATTCTGGGAGTTGAAGTCCCTCCGTCTTAAAGCCGGTTGGGGAATTCTGGGAATTGAAGTCCATCTGTCTTGAAGCCAGTTGGGGGCTTCCTGGAGTTGAAGTCCGTCCGTCTTAAAGCCGGTTGGGGAAATGTGGGAGTTCAAACCCGTCCGTCTTAAAGCTGTTTGGGGAATTCTGGGAGTTGAAATCCATTCGTCTTAAAGCCGGTTGGGGAATTCTGGGAGTTGAAGTCTGTCCGTCTTAAAGCCGCTTGGGGAATATTGGGAGTTGAAGTCCGTCCGTGTTAAAGCTGGTTGGGGAATTTTGGCTGTTGAAATCCGTCCATCTTAAACCCGGATAGGGAATTCTGGGAGTTGAAGTCACACCTTCTTAAAGCCGGTTGGGGAATGCTGGGAGTTGAAATCCGTGCGTCTTAAAGCCGGTTGGGGAATTCTTGGAGTTGAAATCCATTCGTCTTAAAGCCAGTTGGGGAAATCTGGGAATTGAAATCTGCCCGTCTTAAAGCCGGTAGGGTTATTCTGGGAGTTCAAATCTTTCCGTCTTATAGCCTGTTGGGGAATTCTGGGAGTTGAAGTCACACCATCTTTAAGCTTTTTGGGGAATTCTGGGAGTTGAAATCCATTCGTCTTAAAGCCGGTTGGGGAATTCTGGGAGTTGAAATCCGTGCATCTTAAAGCCGGTTGAGGAATTCTGGGAGTTGAAATCCATGCATCTTAAAGCGGGTAAGGGAATTCAGGGAGGTGAAGTCCCTCTATCTTAAAGCCCGTTGGGGAATTCTGGGAGTTGAAATCCCTCCTTCGTAAAGCCGGTTAGAGAATTCTGGGAGTTGAAGTCCATCCGTCTTAAAGCCTGTTGGGGAATTCTGGGAGTTGAAGTCCATCTGTCTTAAAGCTGGTTGGGGAATTCTGGAAGTTGAAGTCCCTCTATCTTAAAGCCGGTTCGGGAATTCTGGGAGTTGAAATCCATCTTCCTTAAAGCCGGTTGAGGAATTCTTGGAGTTGAAGTCCATCCGTCTTAAAGCCTGTTGGGGAATTCTGGGAGTTGAAGTCCATCCGTCTTAAAGCCGGTTAGGGAATTCTGGGAGTTGACCTCCCTCCGTCTTAAAGCAGGTTGAGGAGTTCTGGGAGTTGAAGTCTCTCTGTCTTAAAGCTGGTTGGGGAATATTGGGAGTTGAAGTCCCTCTTTCTTAAAGCCGCTTGTGGAATTCTGGGAGTTGAAGTCCCTCCGTCGTAAAGCCGCTTGGGGAATTCGGGGAGTTGAGATCCATCCATCTTAAAGCCTGTTGGGGAATTCTGGGAGTTGAAATCCATCCGTCTTAAAGCCGGTTGGGGAATTCTGGGCGTTGAAGTCCCTCCATCTTAAAGCCGGTTGGGGAATTCTGGGAGTTGAAGTCCCTCCTTCTTAAAGCTGTTTGGGGAATTCTGGGAGTTGAAGTCCCTCTAACTTAAAGCCTGTTGGGGAATTCTGGGAGTTGAAGTCCATCTGTCTTAAAGCTGGTTGGGGAATTCTGGAAGTTGAAGTCCCTCTATCTTAAAGCCGGTTGAGGAATTCTTGGAGTTGAAGTCCATCTGTCTTAAAGCCGGTTGGGAAATTCTGGGAGTTGAAGTCCCTCCGTCTTAAAGCCTGTTGGGGAATTCTGGGAGTTGAAGTCCATCTGTCTTAAAACCGGTTGGGGAATTCTGGGAGTTGAAGTCCATCCGTCTTAAAGCCTGTTGGGGAATTCTGGGAGTTGAAGTCCGTCCGTCTTAAAGCCTGTTGGGCAATTCTGGGAGTTGAAGTCCATCTGTCTTAAAGCTGGTTGGGGAATTCTGGAAGTTGAAGTCCCTGCGCCTTAAAGCCGGTTGGGGAATTCTGGGAGTTGAAGTCCCTCCTTCGTAAAGCCAGTTGGGGAATTCTGGGAGTTGAAGTCCGTCCGTCTTAAAGCCGGTTGGGGAATTCTGGGAGGTGAAGTCCATCTGTCTTAAAGCTGGTTGGGAAATTCTGGGAGATGAAGTCCCTCCTTCTTTTTTTTTGAAACAATTTTTTATTAATTTTAAAGATAAAACAACACATCATTAACCATTAAATACATAAACACATAAAACCTCTTAACATTGTAAATCCTTACAAGTCAAACAAAACATTATTTTTATACAGCATAATTCCAATTTATCCATCTCCATATGGACACACAAATATCTTTCAGCAAATTTCTCATTATTTCTCTTTACTCCTATTCAATTTCATTTCTCTTCCATATTTATCCATTTTATAGTCATCATATTCTTTTCTTTCTGGCTTGTTTAAATTATTCTCATCTAACATTCCTCCAAGGTTTTATTGATTCTTTTTTCCTTTTTTTTATAAAAAACAAATTTTGTTAGTTTTACCATAAACACAATACACAAACATACAAACACAAAACATAAACAAAACTAAAAGATCTTTTCTGAAGGTTGTCTGTTCCCGGGTTAAAACTCTTCACACAGACACAAATTCAAACATCATATTCAACCCATATCTCCTTCCATATCTTATTATCATTTTCTTTTATATATATATATATATAAAAACCATTTTTATCAGTTTTATAAAAACAATGCACAAAGAATCAAGGCATAGCAGCTTATAAATTCTTTTCTAAGAAAAAATAATAATAAAAGATCAATAAGGCATAACATTTCCAGATTATAATATCAATATTTCATATAATATTAACTTCATATCTTGTCCCTACTTCTCCTTTCCATCCAAATTATTTATTAATTAAAATTTTATTGCCTTTTATCAATATACAAAATCCAAAAAAAAAAGCATATATATCCTTCCATATCTTATTACCATTTTCAACAACATTCTTTGTCTGTTCTATTTCCAATTATCCATTCATCTTTTTTTTCTTTTACCATACTTCTCCTGTACACCAATTGGAGTAACATCTATAACTCATTACCCTAACTTAGAAATACTACATATAGCAATCTTTCTTGGGATTCTGTTTAAAAGATTCTAAAATTACATAATAAATTTTATATTCTAAATATACATATAAAAACACACTCTTATATACCCTCCAGAATCCCTCTTTTAATCTAAATTAAATTCACCCATTGTCTCTAAATAAACTTTTTTTCTTTAGGTCTTGCTTCCCCCCATTAAGGCTTCTCCTCCCCCCCTTTCTCTCTTGCTTATTCTTCTCCTTGCCCTTTCTACCCCTTTGCTTTTTCCCTTCGCTTTTCTTACTCCTTTTCCTTTGCTTTCTAACCTTGCCTCCATCTTTTCGCTCATTTTTCTCTCTTTTGGTTGTTTTTATAATTCTTAAAATCCCCTTTTTCTTATCCTTTTTCTCCTCCTCTCCGGAAGGGACCCATTGTTCATCAAAGATGGCTTCTTCTTCCTCTTCTTCCTTGTCCCAGTCCTTCTGCTGCGTAATCAACTTTTCAACAGAACATAACGCCATTTCTAAGAATTGAAACAAAGCGCCCAAAGTATCTTCCTTTTTTATATTTTTGATATTCAATCTCTAGTTCATCCACAAACGATGCCATTATAAAAAGGGAAACTTTTTCCAAAACAACCACAAGTATTTTTAATCAAAGACAATCAAAAGCAATTAAAAAAAAAAATTCCAAAAGTTAATACTTTTCTTCCTTCTTCTCTTTCTCTTTCTGGATTAATTTTTATTCAAAGAGGTCCAATTACCATATATCTTCCTTTGGGATCCACAAAGACGTTCTAGACAATCTCCTCCTTTTTCAGCTTCTGCTCCAATTTTTTTTCTCCCTTCCCACTTGCAATGACAATTTTAAATAATCAAAAATCCATACCTCCAGCAAAGATTTTCCAATTTCTTAAATTTTTCAATGTCCAAAAATCCCTTTGTCTCTTAGCTTCAACTTTCAAAGCAATCCACTTTCAATGTCTAATATATCCAAATATTTCTGCTATTTCCGTGGGGTGGGAGAGTAAAAAAAAAAAAAAAAGTTCCCTTTAACAGCTTCTCCGCCGCTTTTCGCTCTTCTTAGGGATACAATGTATCCTCCAGCAATTCAAGCAGCTCAATTCCAGGCAATTTAAAAGGTGTTACTTGACCCGGCTCAGACAGAACTTTCACTCTTCACACTTCCTCCAGCACAGTTCTTACCCGGTTGCTGGCTTCTTCGTGGCGGCCATTGCTGACCGCCGCTCCACCGCCTTGGGAAAAAGGGGTTTTCCCGGAGAAGGGGGGGTCTGCGACACCCCCACCTCCCTATCCGACTCCCCTCTCTCTTCAGCTGTCCCTACAGGGCAGCCATATCCCCCTGACCCATCTAGATCGGGGGTACCTCGACGGCTAGCAAAGCAGGAATCGCGAGCTGTCGCGAATTCCTGCTGCCCCGAAGCCACGCGAAACCGGAAGTTTGAAGTCCCTCCTTCTTAAAGCCGGTTGAGGAATTCTGGGAGTTGAAGTCCATCCCTCTTAAAGCCGGTTAGGGAATTCTGGGAGTTGAAGTCCGTCCGTCTTAAAGCCTGTTGGCGAATTCTGGGAGGTGAAGTCCATCTGTCTTAAAGCCGGTTGGGGAATTCTGGGAGTTGAAATCCGTCCTTCTTAAAGCCGGTTAGGGAATTCTGGGAGTTGAAGTCCCTCCGTCTTAAAGCTGGTTGGGGAATTCTGGGAGTTGAAGTCCCTCCTTCGTAAAGCCAGTTGGGGAATTCTGGGAGTTGAAGTCCGTCCGTCTTAAAGCCGGTTAGGGAATTCTGGGAGTTGAAGTCCGTCCGTCTTAAAGCCTGTTGGGGAATTCTGGGAGGTGAAGTCCATCTGTCTTAAAGCCGGTTGGGAAATTCTGGGAGATGAAGTCCCTCCTTCTTAAAGCCGGTTGAGGAATTCTTGGAGTTGAAGTCCATCCGTCTTAAAGCCGGTTGGGGAATTCTGGGAGTTGAAGTCCCTCCGTCTTAAAGCCTGTTGGGGAATTCTGGGAGTTGAAGTCCATCTGTCTTAAAACTGGTTGGGGAATTCTGGGAGTTGAAGTCCGTCCGTCTTAAAGCCTGTTGGGGAATTCTGGGAGTTGAAGTCCGTCCGTCTGAAAGCCTGTTGGGCAATTCTGGGAGTTGAAGTCCATCTGTCTTAAAGCTGGTTGGGGAATTCTGGAAGTTGAAGTCCCTGCGCCTTAAAGCCGGTTGGGGAGTTCTGGGAGTTGAAGTCTCTCTGTCTTAAAGCTGGTTGGGGAATTCTGGGAGTCGAAGTCAATCTGTCTTAAAGCCGGTTGGGGAATTCCGGGAGTTGAAGTCCATCTGTCGTAAAGCTGGTTGGGAAATTCTGGGATATGAAGTCCATCCGTCTTAAAGCCGGTTAGGGAATTCAGGGAGTTGAAGTCCGTCCGTCTTAAATTCGGTTGGGGAATTCTGGGAGGTGAAGTCCATCTGTCTTAAAGCCGGTTGGGAAATTCTGGGAGATGAAGTCCCTCCTTCTTAAAGCCGGTTGTGGAATTCTGGGAGTTGAAGTCCTTCCGTCTTAAAGCCGGTTAGGGAATTCTGGGAGGTGAAGTCCATCTGTCTTAAAGCCGGTTAGGGAATTCTGGGAGTTGAAGTCCCTCCGTCTTAAAGCCGGTTGGGGAATACTGGGAGTTGAAGTCCCTCCTTCGTAAAGCCAGTTGGGGAATTCTGGGAGTTGAAGTCTGTCCGTCTTAAAGCCGGTTGGGGAATTCTGGGAGTTGAAGTCCATCCGTCTTAAAGCCTGTTGGGGAATTCTGGGAGTTGAAGTCCATCTGTCTTAAAGCTGGTTGGGGAATTCTGGAAGTTGAAGTCCCTCTATCTTAAAGCCTGTTGGGGAATTCTGGGAGTTGAAGTCCATCTGTCTTAAAGCTGGTTGGGGAATTCTGGAAGTTGAAGTCCCTCTATCTTAAAGCCGGTTGAGGAATTCTTGGAGTTGAAGTCCATCTGTCTTAAAGCCGGTTGGGGAATTCTGGGAGTTGAAGTCCCTCCGTCTTAAAGCCTGTTGGGGAATTCTGGGAGTTGAAGTCCATCTGTCTTAAAACCGGTTGGGGAATTCTGGGAGTTGAAGTCCATCCGTCTTAAAGCCTGTTGGGGAATTCTGGGAGTTGAAGTCCGTCCGTCTTAAAGCCTGTTGGGGAATTCTGGGAGTTCAAGTCCCTCCGTCTTAAAGCCTGTTGGGGAATTCTGGGAGTTCAAGTCCATCTGTCTTAAAACTGGTTGGGGAATTCTGGGAGTTGAAGTCCGTCCGTCTTAAAGCCGGTTGGGGAGTTTTGGGAGTTGAAGTCTCTCTGTCTTAAAGCTGGTTGGGGAATTCTGGGAGTCGAAGTCAATCTGTCTTAAAGCTGGTTGGGGAATTCTGGAAGTTGAAGTCCCTGCCCCTTAAAGCCGGTTGGGGAGTTCTGGGAGTTGAAGTCTCTCTGTCTTAAAGCTGGTTGGGGAATTCCGGGAGTTGAAGTCCATCCGTCGTAAAGCTGGTTGGGAAATTCTGGGATATGAAGTCCCTCCTTCTTAAAGCCGGTTGAGGAATTCTGGGAGTTGAAGTCCTTCCGTCGTAAAGCCGCTTGGGGAATTCTGGGAATTGAAATCCATCTACCTTAAAGCCGGTTGAGGAATTCTTGGAGTTGAAGTCCATCCGTCTTAAAGCCGGTTGGGGAATTCCGGGAGTTGAAGTCCCTCCGTCTTAAAGCTGGTTGGGGAATTCTGGGAGTTGAAGTCCGTCCGTCTTAAAGCCTGTTTGGGAATTCTGGGAGTTGAAGTCCGTCCGTCTTAAAGCCTGTTGGGGAATTCTGGGAGTTGAAGTCCATCTGTCTTAAAGCTGGTTGGGGAATTCTGGAAGTTGAAGTCCCTCTGTCTTAAGGCTGGTTGGGGAATTCTGGGAGTTGAAGTCCCTCCGTCTTAAAGCCGGTTGGGGAATTCTGGGAGTTGAAGTCCCTCCGTCTTAAAGCCGGTTGGGGAATTCTGGGAGTTGAAGTCCCTCCTTCGTAAAGCCAGTTGGGGAATTCTGGGAGTTGAAGTCTGTCCGTCTTAAAGCCGGTTGGGGAATTCTGGGAGTTGAAGTCCATCCGTCTTAAAGCCTGTTGGGGAATTCTGGGAGTTGAAGTCCATCTGTCTTAAAGCTGGTTGGGGAATTCTGGAAGTTGAAGTCCCTCTATCTTAAAGCCGGTTCGGGAATTCTGGGAGTTGAAATCCATCTTCCTTAAAGCCGGTTGAGGAATTCTTGGAGTTGAAGTCCATCCGTCTTAAAGCCTGTTGGGGAATTCTGGGAGTTGAAGTCCATCCGTCTTAAAGCCGGTTAGGGAATTCTGGGAGTTGACCTCCCTCCGTCTTAAAGCAGGTTGAGGAGTTCTGGGAGTTGAAGTCTCTCTGTCTTAAAGCTGGTTGGGGAATATTGGGAGTTGAAGTCCCTCTTTCTTAAAGCCGCTTGTGGAATTCTGGGAGTTGAAGTCCCTCCGTCGTAAAGCCGCTTGGGGAATTCTGGGAGTTGAGATCCATCCATCTTAAAGCCTGTTGGGGAATTCTGGGAGTTGAAATCCATCCGTCTTAAAGCCGGTTGGGGAATTCTGGGCGTTGAAGTCCCTCCATCTTAAAGCCGGTTGGGGAATTCTGGGAGTTGAAGTCCCTCCTTCTTAAAGCTGTTTGGGGAATTCTGGGAGTTGAAGTCCCTCCGTCTTAAAGCCGGTTGGGGAATTCTGGGAATTGAAGTCCATCTGTCTTGAAGCCAGTTCAGGGCTTCCTGGAGTTGAAGTCCGTCCGTCTTAAAGCCGGTTGGGGAAATGTGGGAGTTCAAACCCGTCCGTCTTAAAGCTGTTTGGGGAATTCTGGGAGTTGAAATCCATTCGTCTTAAAGCCGGTTGGGGAATTCTGGGAGTTGAAGTCTGTCCGTCTTAAAGCCGCTTGGGGAATATTGGGAGTTGAAGTCCGTCCGTGTTAAAGCTGGTTGGGGAATTCTGGCTGTTGAAATCCGTCCATCTTAAACCCGGATAGGGAATTCTGGGAGTTGAAGTCACACCTTCTTAAAGCCGGTTGGGGAATGCTGGGAGTTGAAATCCGTGCGTCTTAAAGCCGGTTGGGGAATTCTGGGAGTTGAAGTCCGTCCGTCTTAAAGCCGGTTGGGGAATTCTGGGAGTTGAAGTCCGTCCGTCTTAAACCCTGTTGGGGAATTCTGGGAGTTGAAATCCGTCCATCTTAAAGCCGGTTAGAGAATTCTGGGAGTTGAAGTCCCTCCGTCTTTAAGCCGGTTGGGGAATTCTGGGAGTTGAAATCCCTCCTTCGTAAAGCCGGTTAGAGAATTCTGGGAGTTGAAGTCTGTCTGTCTTAAAGCCGGTTGGGGAATTCTGGGAGTTCAAGTCCGTCCGTTTTAAAGCTGGTTGGGGAATTTTGGGAGTTGAAGTCCCTCTTTCTTAAAGCCGGTTGGGGAATTCTGGGAGTTGAAATCCATCTACCTTAAAGCCGGTTGAGGAATTCTTGGAGTTGAAGTCCATCCGTCTTAAAGCCGGTTGGGGAATTCTGGGAGTTGAAGTCCCTCCGTCTTAAAGCCTGTTGGGGAATTCTGGGAGTTGAAGTCCATCTGTCTTAAAACTGGTTGGGGAATTCTGGGAGTTGAAGTCCGTCCGTCTTAAAGCCTGTTGGGGAATTCTGGGAGTTGAAGTCCGTCCGTCTGAAAGCCTGTTGGGCAATTCTGGGAGTTGAAGTCCATCTGTCTTAAAGCTGGTTGGGGAATTCTGGAAGTTGAAGTCCCTGCGCCTTAAAGCCGGTTGGGGAGTTCTGGGAGTTGAAGTCTCTCTGTCTTAAAGCTGGTTGGGGAATTCTGGGAGTCGAAGTCAATCTGTCTTAAAGCCGGTTGGGGAATTCCGGGAGTTGAAGTCCATCTGTCGTAAAGCTGGTTGGGAAATTCTGGGATATGAAGTCCATCCGTCTTAAAGCCGGTTAGGGAATTCAGGGAGTTGAAGTCCGTCCGTCTTAAATTCGGTTGGGGAATTCTGGGAGGTGAAGTCCATCTGTCTTAAAGCCGGTTGGGAAATTCTGGGAGATGAAGTCCCTCCTTCTTAAAGCCGGTTGTGGAATTCTGGGAGTTGAAGTCCATCCGTCTTAAAGCCGGTTAGGGAATTCTGGGAGGTGAAGTCCATCTGTCTTAAAGCCGGTTAGGGAATTCTGGGAGTTGAAGTCCCTCCGTCTTAAAGCCGGTTGGGGAATACTGGGAGTTGAAGTCCCTCCTTCGTAAAGCCAGTTGGGGAATTCTGGGAGTTGAAGTCTGTCCGTCTTAAAGCCGGTTGGGGAATTCTGGGAGTTGAAGTCCATCCGTCTTAAAGCCTGTTGGGGAATTCTGGGAGTTGAAGTCCATCTGTCTTAAAGCTGGTTGGGGAATTCTGGAAGTTGAAGTCCCTCTATCTTAAAGCCTGTTGGGGAATTCTGGGAGTTGAAGTCCATCTGTCTTAAAGCTGGTTGGGGAATTCTGGAAGTTGAAGTCCCTCTATCTTAAAGCCGGTTGAGGAATTCTTGGAGTTGAAGTCCATCTGTCTTAAAGCCGGTTGGGGAATTCTGGGAGTTGAAGTCCCTCCGTCTTAAAGCCTGTTGGGGAATTCTGGGAGTTGAAGTCCATCTGTCTTAAAACCGGTTGGGGAATTCTGGGAGTTGAAGTCCCTCCGTCTTAAAGCCTGTTGGGGAATTCTGGGAGTTGAAGTCCATCTGTCTTAAAGCTGGTTGGGGAATTCTGGAAGTTGAAGTCCCTGCGCCTTAAAGCCGGTTGGGGAATTCTGGGAGTTGAAGTCCGTCCGTCTTAAAGCCGGTTGGGGAATTCTGGGAGGTGAAGTCCATCTGTCTTAAAGCTGGTTGGGAAATTCTGGGAGATGAAGTCCCTCCTTCTTTTTTTTTGAAACAAATTTTTATTAATTTTAAAGATAAAACAACACATCATTAACCATTAAATACATAAACACATAAAACCTCTTAACATTGTAAATCCTTACAAGTCAAACAAAACATTATTTTTATACAGCATAATTCCAATTTATCCATCTCCATATGGACACACAAATATCTTTCAGCAAATTTCTCATTATTTCTCTTTACTCCTATTCAATTTCATTTCTCTTCCATATTTATCCATTTTATAGTCATCATATTCTTTTCTTTCTGGCTTGTTTAAATTATTCTCATCTAACATTCCTCCAAGGTTTTATTGATTCTTTTTTCCTTTTTTTTATAAAAAACAAATTTTGTTAGTTTTACCATAAACACAATACACAAACATACAAACACAAAACATAAACAAAACTAAAAGATCTTTTCTGAAGGTTGTCTGTTCCCGGGTTAAAACTCTTCACACAGACACAAATTCAAACATCATATTCAACCCATATCTCCTTCCATATCTTATTATCATTTTCTTTTTTATATATATATATATAAAAACCATTTTTATCAGTTTTATAAAAACAATGCACAAAGAATCAAGGCATAGCAGCTTATAAATTCTTTTCTAAGAAAAAATAATAATAAAAGATCAATAAGGCATAACATTTCCAGATTATAATATCAATATTTCATATAATATTAACTTCATATCTTGTCCCTACTTCTCCTTTCCATCCAAATTATTTATTAATTAAAATTTTATTGCCTTTTATCAATATACAAAATCCAAAAAAAAAAGCATATATATCCTTCCATATCTTATTACCATTTTCAACAACATTCTTTGTCTGTTCTATTTCCAATTATCCATTCATCTTTTTTTTCTTTTACCATACTTCTCCTGTACACCAATTGGAGTAACATCTATAACTCATTACCCTAACTTAGAAATACTACATATAGCAATCTTTCTTGGGATTCTGTTTAAAAGATTCTAAAATTACATAATAAATTTTATATTCTAAATATACATATAAAAACACACTCTTATATACCCTCCAGAATCCCTCTTTTAATCTAAATTAAATTCACCCATTGTCTCTAAATAAACTTTTTTTCTTTAGGTCTTGCTTCCCCCCATTAAGGCTTCTCCTCCCCCCCTTTCTCTCTTGCTTATTCTTCTCCTTGCCCTTTCTACCCCTTTGCTTTTTCCCTTCGCTTTTCTTACTCCTTTTCCTTTGCTTTCTAACCTTGCCTCCATCTTTTCGCTCATTTTTCTCTCTTTTGGTTGTTTTTATAATTCTTAAAATCCCCTTTTTCTTATCCTTTTTCTCCTCCTCTCCGGAAGGGACCCATTGTTCATCAAAGATGGCTTCTTCTTCCTCTTCTTCCTTGTCCCAGTCCTTCTGCTGCGTAATCAACTTTTCAACAGAACATAACGCCATTTCTAAGAATTGAAACAAAGCGCCCAAAGTATCTTCCTTTTTTATATTTTTGATATTCAATCTCTAGTTCATCCACAAACGATGCCATTATAAAAAGGGAAACTTTTTCCAAAACAACCACAAGTATTTTTAATCAAAGACAATCAAAAGCAATTAAAAAAAAAAATTCCAAAAGTTAATACTTTTCTTCCTTCTTCTCTTTCTCTTTCTGGATTAATTTTTATTCAAAGAGGTCCAATTACCATATATCTTCCTTTGGGATCCACAAAGACGTTCTAGACAATCTCCTCCTTTTTCAGCTTCTGCTCCAATTTTTTTTCTCCCTTCCCACTTGCAATGACAATTTTAAATAATCAAAAATCCATACCTCCAGCAAAGATTTTCCAATTGCTTAAATTTTTCAATGTCCAAAAATCCCTTTGTCTCTTAGCTTCAACTTTCAAAGCAATCCACTTTCAATGTCTAATATATCCAAATATTTCTGCTATTTCCGTGGGGTGGGAGAGTAAAAAAAAAAAAAAAAGTTCCCTTTAACAGCTTCTCCGCCGCTTTTCGCTCTTCTTAGGGATACAATGTATCCTCCAGCAATTCAAGCAGCTCAATTCCAGGCAATTTAAAAGGTGTTACTTGACCCGGCTCAGACAGAACTTTCACTCTTCACACTTCCTCCAGCACAGTTCTTACCCGGTTGCTGGCTTCTTCGTGGCGGCCATTGCTGACCGCCGCTCCACCGCCTTGGGAAAAAGGGGTTTTCCCGGAGAAGGGGGGGTCTGCGACACCCCCACCTCCCTATCCGACTCCCCTCTCTCTTCAGCTGTCCCTACAGGGCAGCCATATCCCCCTGACCCATCTAGATCGGGGGTACCTCGACGGCTAGCACAGCAGGAATCGCGAGCTGTCGCGAATTCCTGCTGCCCCGAAGCCACGCGAAACCGGAAGTTTGAAGTCCCTCCTTCTTAAAGCCGGTTGAGGAATTCTGGGAGTTGAAGTCCATCCCTCTTAAAGCCGGTTAGGGAATTCTGGGAGTTGAAGTCCGTCCGTCTTAAAGCCTGTTGGGGAATTCTGGGAGGTGAAGTCCATCTGTCTTAAAGCCGGTTGGGGAATTCTGGGAGTTGAAATCCGTCCTTCTTAAAGCCGGTTAGGGAATTCTGGGAGTTGAAGTCCCTCCGTCTTAAAGCTGGTTGGGGAATTCTGGGAGTTGAAGTCCCTCCTTCGTAAAGCCAGTTGGGGAATTCTGGGAGTTGAAGTCCGTCCGTCTTAAAGCCGGTTGGGGAATTCTGGGAGTTGAAGTCCATCTGTCTTAAAGCCGGTTGGGAAATTCTGGGAGATGAAGTCCCTCCTTCTTAAAGCCGGTTGAGGAATTCTGGGAGTTGAAGTCCATCCGTCTTAAAGCCGGTTAGGGAATTCTGGGAGTTGAAGTCCGTCCGTCTTAAAGCCTGTTGGGGAATTCTGGGAGGTGAAGTCCATCTGTCTTAAAGCCGGTTGGGAAATTCTGGGAGATGAAGTCCCTCCTTCTTAAAGCCGGTTGAGGAATTCTTGGAGTTGAAGTCCATCCGTCTTAAAGCCGGTTGGGGAATTCTGGGAGTTGAAGTCCCTCCGTCTTAAAGCCTGTTGGGGAATTCTGGGAGTTGAAGTCCATCTGTCTTAAAACTGGTTGGGGAATTCTGGGAGTTGAAGTCCGTCCGTCTTAAAGCCTGTTGGGGAATTCTGGGAGTTGAAGTCCGTCCGTCTGAAAGCCTGTTGGGCAATTCTGGGAGTTGAAGTCCATCTGTCTTAAAGCTGGTTGGGGAATTCTGGAAGTTGAAGTCCCTGCGCCTTAAAGCCGGTTGGGGAGTTCTGGGAGTTGAAGTCTCTCTGTCTTAAAGCTGGTTGGGGAATTCTGGGAGTCGAAGTCAATCTGTCTTAAAGCCGGTTGGGGAATTCCGGGAGTTGAAGTCCATCTGTCGTAAAGCTGGTTGGGAAATTCTGGGATATGAAGTCCATCCGTCTTAAAGCCGGTTAGGGAATTCAGGGAGTTGAAGTCCGTCCGTCTTAAATTCGGTTGGGGAATTCTGGGAGGTGAAGTCCATCTGTCTTAAAGCCGGTTGGGAAATTCTGGGAGATGAAGTCCCTCCTTCTTAAAGCCGGTTGTGGAATTCTGGGAGTTGAAGTCCATCCGTCTTAAAGCCGGTTAGGGAATTCTGGGAGGTGAAGTCCATCTGTCTTAAAGCCGGTTAGGGAATTCTGGGAGTTGAAGTCCCTCCGTCTTAAAGCCGGTTGGGGAATACTGGGAGTTGAAGTCCCTCCTTCGTAAAGCCAGTTGGGGAATTCTGGGAGTTGAAGTCTGTCCGTCTTAAAGCCGGTTGGGGAATTCTGGGAGTTGAAGTCCATCCGTCTTAAAGCCTGTTGGGGAATTCTGGGAGTTGAAGTCCATCTGTCTTAAAGCTGGTTGGGGAATTCTGGAAGTTGAAGTCCCTCTATCTTAAAGCCTGTTGGGGAATTCTGGGAGTTGAAGTCCATCTGTCTTAAAGCTGGTTGGGGAATTCTGGAAGTTGAAGTCCCTCTATCTTAAAGCCGGTTGAGGAATTCTTGGAGTTGAAGTCCATCTGTCTTAAAGCCGGTTGGGGAATTCTGGGAGTTGAAGTCCCTCCGTCTTAAAGCCTGTTGGGGAATTCTGGGAGTTGAAGTCCATCTGTCTTAAAACCGGTTGGGGAATTCTGGGAGTTGAAGTCCATCCGTCTTAAAGCCTGTTGGGGAATTCTGGGAGTTGAAGTCCGTCCGTCTTAAAGCCTGTTGGGCAATTCTGGGAGTTGAAGTCCATCTGTCTTAAAGCTGGTTGGGGAATTCTGGAAGTTGAAGTCCCTGCGCCTTAAAGCCGGTTGGGGAATTCTGGGAGTTGAAGTCCCTCCTTCGTAAAGCCAGTTGGGGAATTCTGGGAGTTGAAGTCCGTCCGTCTTAAAGCCGGTTGGGGAATTCTGGGAGGTGAAGTCCATCTGTCTTAAAGCTGGTTGGGAAATTCTGGGAGATGAAGTCCCTCCTTCTTTTTTTTTGAAACAAATTTTTATTAATTTTAAAGATAAAACAACACATCATTAACCATTAAATACATAAACACATAAAACCTCTTAACATTGTAAATCCTTACAAGTCAAACAAAACATTATTTTTATACAGCATAATTCCAATTTATCCATCTCCATATGGACACACAAATATCTTTCAGCAAATTTCTCATTATTTCTCTTTACTCCTATTCAATTTCATTTCTCTTCCATATTTATCCATTTTATAGTCATCATATTCTTTTCTTTCTGGCTTGTTTAAATTATTCTCATCTAACATTCCTCCAAGGTTTTATTGATTCTTTTTTCCTTTTTTTTATAAAAAACAAATTTTGTTAGTTTTACCATAAACACAATACACAAACATACAAACACAAAACATAAACAAAACTAAAAGATCTTTTCTGAAGGTTGTCTGTTCCCGGGTTAAAACTCTTCACACAGACACAAATTCAAACATCATATTCAACCCATATCTCCTTCCATATCTTATTATCATTTTCTTTTTTATATATATATATATAAAAACCATTTTTATCAGTTTTATAAAAACAATGCACAAAGAATCAAGGCATAGCAGCTTATAAATTCTTTTCTAAGAAAAAATAATAATAAAAGATCAATAAGGCATAACATTTCCAGATTATAATATCAATATTTCATATAATATTAACTTCATATCTTGTCCCTACTTCTCCTTTCCATCCAAATTATTTATTAATTGAAATTTTATTGCCTTTTATCAATATACAAAATCCAAAAAAAAAAGCATATATATCCTTCCATATCTTATTACCATTTTCAACAACATTCTTTGTCTGTTCTATTTCCAATTATCCATTCATCTTTTTTTTCTTTTACCATACTTCTCCTGTACACCAATTGGAGTAACATCTATAACTCATTACCCTAACTTAGAAATACTACATATAGCAATCTTTCTTGGGATTCTGTTTAAAAGATTCTAAAATTACATAATAAATTTTATATTCTAAATATACATATAAAAACACACTCTTATATACCCTCCAGAATCCCTCTTTTAATCTAAATTAAATTCACCCATTGTCTCTAAATAAACTTTTTTTCTTTAGGTCTTGCTTCCCCCCATTAAGGCTTCTCCTCCCCCCCTTTCTCTCTTGCTTATTCTTCTCCTTGCCCTTTCTACCCCTTTGCTTTTTCCCTTCGCTTTTCTTACTCCTTTTCCTTTGCTTTCTAACCTTGCCTCCATCTTTTCGCTCATTTTTCTCTCTTTTGGTTGTTTTTATAATTCTTAAAATCCCCTTTTTCTTATCCTTTTTCTCCTCCTCTCCGGAAGGGACCCATTGTTCATCAAAGATGGCTTCTTCTTCCTCTTCTTCCTTGTCCCAGTCCTTCTGCTGCGTAATCAACTTTTCAACAGAACATAACGCCATTTCTAAGAATTGAAACAAAGCGCCCAAAGTATCTTCCTTTTTTATATTTTTGATATTCAATCTCTAGTTCATCCACAAACGATGCCATTATAAAAAGGGAAACTTTTTCCAAAACAACCACAAGTATTTTTAATCAAAGACAATCAAAAGCAATTAAAAAAAAAATTCCAAAAGTTAATACTTTTCTTCCTTCTTCTCTTTCTCTTTCTGGATTAATTTTTATTCAAAGAGGTCCAATTACCATATATCTTCCTTTGGGATCCACAAAGACGTTCTAGACAATCTCCTCCTTTTTCAGCTTCTGCTCCAATTTTTTTTCTCCCTTCCCACTTGCAATGACAATTTTAAATAATCAAAAATCCATACCTCCAGCAAAGATTTTCCAATTTCTTAAATTTTTCAATGTCCAAAAATCCCTTTGTCTCTTAGCTTCAACTTTCAAAGCAATCCACTTTCAATGTCTAATATATCCAAATATTTCTGCTATTTCCGTGGGGTGGGAGAGTAAAAAAAAAAAAAAAAGTTCCCTTTAACAGCTTCTCCGCCGCTTTTCGCTCTTCTTAGGGATACAATGTATCCTCCAGCAATTCAAGCAGCTCAATTCCAGGCAATTTAAAAGGTGTTACTTGACCCGGCTCAGACAGAACTTTCACTCTTCACACTTCCTCCAGCACAGTTCTTACCCGGTTGCTGGCTTCTTCGTGGCGGCCATTGCTGACCGCCGCTCCACCGCCTTGGGAAAAAGGGGTTTTCCCGGAGAAGGGGGGGTCTGCGACACCCCCACCTCCCTATCCGACTCCCCTCTCTCTTCAGCTGTCCCTACAGGGCAGCCATATCCCCCTGACCCATCTGGATCGGGGGTACCTCGACGGCTAGCACAGCAGGAATCGCGAGCTGTCGCGAATTCCTGCTGCCCCGAAGCCACGCGAAACCGGAAGTTTGAAGTCCCTCCTTCTTAAAGCCGGTTGAGGAATTCTGGGAGTTGAAGTCCATCCCTCTTAAAGCCGGTTAGGGAATTCTGGGAGTTGAAGTCCGTCCGTCTTAAAGCCTGTTGGGGAATTCTGGGAGGTGAAGTCCATCTGTCTTAAAGCCGGTTGGGGAATTCTGGGAGTTGAAATCCGTCCTTCTTAAAGCCGGTTAGGGAATTCTGGGAGTTGAAGTCCCTCCGTCTTAAAGCTGGTTGGGAAATTCTGGGAGTTGAAGTCCCTCCTTCGTAAAGCCAGTTGGGGAATTCTGGGAGTTGAAGTCCGTCCGTCTTAAAGCCGGTTGGGGAATTCTGGGAGGTGAAGTCCATCTGTCTTAAAGCCGGTTGGGAAATTCTGGGAGATGAAGTCCCTCCTTCTTAAAGCCGGTTGAGGAATTCTGGGAGTTGAAGTCCATCCGTCTTAAAGCCGGTTAGGGAATTCTGGGAGTTGAAGTCCGTCCGTCTTAAAGCCTGTTGGGGAATTCTGGGAGGTGAAGTCCATCTGTCTTAAAGCCGGTTGGGAAATTCTGGGAGATGAAGTCCCTCCTTCTTAAAGCTGGTTGTGGAATTCTGGGAGTTGAAGTCTGTCCGTCTTAAAGCCGGTTGGGGAATTCTGGGAGTTGAAGTCCGTCCGTCTTAAAGCCTGTTGGGCGATTCTGGGAGTTGAAGTCCATCTGTCTTAAAGCTGGTTGGGGAATTCTGGAAGTTGAAGTCCCTCTATGTTAAAGCCGGTTGGGGAATTCTGGGAGTTGAAATCCATCTTCCTTAAAGCCGGTTGAGGAATTCTTGGAGTTGAAGTCCATCCGTCTTAAAGCCGGTTGGGGAATTCTGGGAGTTGAAGTCCCTCCGTCTTAAAGCCTGTTGGGGAATTCTGGGAGTTGAAGTCCATCTGTCTTAAATCCGGTTGGGAAATTCTGGGAGATGAAGTCCCTCCGTCTTAAAGCTGGTTAGGGAATTCTGGGAGTTGAAGTCCATCCGTCTTAAAGCCGGTAAGGGAATTCTGGGAGGTGAAGTCCATCTGTCTTAAAGCCGGTTGGGAAATTCTGGGAGATGAAGTCCCTCCTTCTTAAAGCTGGTTGTGGAATTCTGGGAGTTGAAGTCCATCCATCTTAAAGCCGGTTAGGGAATTCTGGGAGTTGACATCCCTCCGTCTTAAAGCAGGTTGAGGAGTTCTGGGAGTTGAAGTCTCTCTTTCTTAAAGCTGGTTGGGGAATATTGAGAGTTGAAGTCCCTCTTTCTTAAAGCCGCTTGTGGAATTCTGGGAGTTGAAGTCCCTCCGTCGTAAAGCCCCTTGGGGAATTCTGGGAGTTGAGATCCATTCTTCTTAAAGCCTGTTGGGGAATTCAGGGAGTTGAAATCCATCCGTCTTAAAGCCGGTTGGGGAATTCTGGGAGTTGAAATCCCTCCGTCATAAAGCCGGTTGGGGAATTCTGGGCGTTGAAGTCCCTCCATCTTAAAGCCGGTTGGGGAATTCTGGGAGTTCAAGTCCCTCCTTCTTAAAGCTGTTTGGGGAATTCTGGGAGTTGAAGTCCCTCCGTCTTAAAGCCGGTTGGGGAATTCTGGGAGTTGAAGTCCATCTGTCTTAAAGCCGCTTGGGGGCTTCCTGGAGTTGAAGTCCGTCCGTCTTAAAGCCGGTTGGGGAAATCTGGGAGTTGAAGTCCGTCCGTCTTAAAGCCGGTTGGGGAAATCTGGGAGTTCAAACCCGTCCGTCTTAAACCTTTTTCGGGAATTCTGGGAGTTGAAATCCATTCGTCTTAAAGCCGGTTGGGGAATTCTGGGAGTTGAAGTCTGTCCGTCTTAAAGCCGCTTGGGGAATATTGGGAGTTGAAGTCCGTCCGTGTTAAAGCTGGTTGGGGAATTCTGGCTGTTGAAATCCGTCCATCTTAAACCCGGATAGGGAATTCTGGGAGTTGAAGTCACACCTTCTTAAAGCCGGTTGGGGAATGCTGGGAGTTGAAATCCGTGCGTCTTAAAGCCGGTTGGGGAATTCTGGGAGTTGAAATCCATTCGTCTTAAAGCCGGTTGGTGAAATCTGGGAATTGAAATCTGCCCGTCTTAAAGCCGGTAGGGTTATTCTGGGAGTTCAAATCTTTCCGTCTTATAGCCTGTTGGGGAATTCTGGGAGTTGAAGTCACACCATCTTTAAGCTTTTTGGGGAATTCTGGGAGTTGAAATCCATTCGTCTTAAAGCCGGTTGGGGAATTCTGGGAGTTGAAATCCGTGCGTCTTAAAGCCGGTTGAGGAATTCTGGGAGTTGAAATCCATGCATCTTAAAGCGGGTAAGGGAATTCAGGGAGGTGAAGTCCCTCTATCTTAAAGCCCGTTGGGGAATTCTGGGAGTTAAAATCCGTCCGACTTAAAGCCGGTTTGGGAATTCTGGGAATTGAAATCTGTCCATCCTAAAGCCGGTTGGGGAAATCTGGGAATTGAAATCTGCCCACCTTAAAGCCAGTTGGGGATTTCTGGGAGTTGAAGTCCCTCCGTCTTAAAGGTGGTTGGGGAATTCTGGGAGTTGAAGTCCCTCCGTCTTAAAGCCGGTTGGGGAATTCTGGGAATTGAAGTCCATCTGTCTTAAAGCCGGTTGGGGGCTTCCTGGAGTTGAAGTCCGTCTGTCTTAAAGCCGGTTGGGGAATTCTGGGAGTTGACGTCCCTCCGTCTTAAAGCAGGTTGAGGAGTTCTGGGAGTTGAAGTCTCTCTTTCTTAAAGCTGGTTGGGGAATATTGGGAGTTGAAGTCCCTCTTTCTTAAATCCGCTTGTGGAATTCTGGGAGTTGAAGTCCCTCCGTCGTAAAGCCTGTTGGGGAATTCTGGGAGTTGAAGTCCATCTGTCTTAAAGCTGGTTGGGGAATTCTGGGAGTTGAAATCCATCTACCTTAAAGCCGGTTGAGGAATTCTTGGAGTTGAAGTCCATCCGTCTTAAAGCCGGTTGGGGAATTCTGGGAGTTGAAGTCCCTCCGTCTTAAAGCCTGTTGGGGAATTCTGGGAGTTGAAGTCCATCTGTCTTAAAACCGGTTGTGGAATTCTGGGAGTTGAAGTCCGTCCGTCTTAAAGCCGGTTGGGGAAATCTGGGAGTTCAAATCCGTCTGTCTTAAAGCTGTTTGGGGAATTCTGGGAGTTGAAATCCATTCGTCTTTAAGCCGGTTGGGGAATTCTGGGAGTTGAGTCTGTCCGTCTAAAAGCCGCTTGGGGAATATTGGGAGTTGAAGTCCGTCCGTGTTAAAGCTGGTTGGGGAATTCTGGCTGTTGAAATCCGTCCATCTTAAACCCGGATAGGGAATTCTGGGAGTTGAAGTCCCTCCGTCTAAAAGCCAGTTGGGGAATTCTGGGATTTGAAGTCCCTCCGTCTTAAAGCCGGTTGGGGAATTCTGGGAGTTGAAGTCCCTCCTTCGTAAAGCCAGTTGGGGAATTCTGGGAGTTGAAGTCCGTCCATCTTAAAGCCGGTTGGGGAATTCTGGGAGTTGAAGTCCGTCCGTCTTAAAGACTGTTGAGGAATTCTGGGAGTTGAAATCCGTCCATCTTAAAGCCGGTTAGAGAATTCTGGGAGTTGAAGTCCCTCCGTCTTTAAGCCGGTTGGGGAATTCTGGGAGTTGAAATCCCTCCTTCGTAAAGCCGGTTAGAGAATTCTGGGAGTTGAAGTCTGTCTGTCTTAAAGCCGGTTGGGGAATTCTGGGAGTTCAAGTCCGTCCGTTTTAAAGCTGGTTGGGGAATTTTGGGAGTTGAAGTCCCTCTACCTTAAAGCCGGTTGGGGAATTCTGGGAGTTGAAATCCATCTACCTTAAAGCCGGTTGAGGAATTCTGGGAGTTGAGGTCTCTCTGTCTTAAAGCTGGTTGGGGAATATTGGGAGTTGAAGTCCCTCTTTCTTAAAGCCGCTTGTGGAATTCTGGGAGTTGAAGTCCCTCCGTCGTAAAGCCGCTTGGGGAATTCTGGGAGTTGAAATCCATCTACCTTAAAGCTGGTTGGGGAATTTTGGGAGTTGAAGTCCATCCATCTTAAAGCCGGTTAGGGAATTCTGGGAGTTGACGTCCCTCCGTCTTAAAGCAGGTTGAGGAGTTCTGGGAGTTGAAGTCTCTCTGTCTTAAAGCTGGTTGGGGAATATTGGGAGTTGAAGTCCCTCTTTCTTAAAGCCGCTTGTGGAATTCTGGGAGTTGAAGTCCCTCCGTCGTAAAGCCGCTTGGGGAATTCTGGGAGTTGAGATCCATCCGTCTTAAAGCCGGTTGGGGAATTCTGGGAGTTGAAATCCCTCCGTCATAAAGCCGGTTGGGGAATTCTGGGCGTTGAAGTCCCTCCATCTTAAAGCCGGTAGGGGAATTCTGGGAGTTCAAGTCCCTCCTTCTTAAAGCTGTTTGGGGAATTCTGGGAGTTGAAGTCCCTCCGTCTTAAAGCCGGTTGGGGAATTCTGGGAATTGAAGTCCATCTGTCTTAAAGCCGGTTGGGGGCTTCCTGGAGTTGAAGTCCGTCCGTATTAAAGCCAGTTGGGGAAATCTGGGAGTTCAAACCCGTCCGTCTTAAAGCCGGTTGGGTAATTCTGGGAGTTGAAATCCATTCGTCTTAAAGCCGCTTGGGGAATATTGGGAGTTGAAGTCCGTCCGTGTTAAAGCTGGTTGGGGAATTCTGGCTGTTGAAATCCGTCCATCTTAAACCCGGATAGGGAATTCTGGGAGTTGAAGTCACACCTTCTTAAAGCTGGTTGGGGAATGCTGGGAGTTGAAATCCGTGCGTCTTAAAGCCGGTTGGGGAATTCTGGGAGTTGAAATCCATTCGTCTTAAAGCCGGTTGGGGAAATCTGGGAATTGAAATCTGCCCGTCTTAAAGCCGGTAGGGTTATTCTGGGAGTTCAAATCTTTCCGTCTTATAGCCTGTTGGGGAATTCTGGGAGTTGAAGTCACACCATCTTTAAGCTTTTTGGGGAATTCTGGGAGTTGAAATCCATTCGTCTTAAAGCCGGTTGGGGAATTCTGGGAGTTGAAATCCGTGCGTCTTAAAGCCGGTTGAGGAATTCTGGGAGTTGAAATCCATGCATCTTAAAGCGGGTAAGGGAATTCAGGGAGGTGAAGTCCCTCTATCTTAAAGCCCGTTGGGGAATTCTGGGAGTTAAAATCCGTCCGACTTAAAGCCGGTTTGGGAATTCTGGGAATTGAAATCTGTCCATCCTAAAGCCGGTTGGGGAAATCTGGGAATTGAAATCTGCCCACCTTAAAGCCAGTTGGGGAATTCTGGGAATTGAAGTCCCTCCGTCTTAAAGCCGGTTGGGAAATTCTGGGAGTTCAAATCCGTCTGTCTTAAAGCCTGTTGGGAAATTCTGGGAGTTCAAATCCGTCTGTCTTAAAGCCGGTTGGGGAAATCTGGGAGTTCAAATCCATCTGTCTTAAAGCCGGTTGGGAAATTCTGGGAGTTCAAATCCGTCTGTCTTAAAGCTGGTTGGGGAATTCTGGGAGTTGAAGTCCCTCCATCTTAAAGCCGGTTGGGGAATTCTGGGAATTGAAGTCCATCTGTCTTAAAGCCGGTTGGGAAATTCTGGGAGTTCAAATCCGTCTGTCTTAAAGCCTGTTGGGGGCTTCCTGGAGTTGAAGTCCGTCCGTCTTAAAGCCGGTTGGGGAAATCTGGGAGTTCAAATCCGTCTGTCTTAAAGCTGTTTGGGGAATTCTGGGAGTTGAAATCCATTCGTCTTTAAGCCGGTTGGGGAATTCTGGGAGTTGAGTCTGTCCGTCTTAAAGCCGCTTGGGGAATATTGGGAGTTGAAGTCCGTCCGTGTTAAAGCTGGTTGGGGAATTCTGGCTGTTGAAATCCGTCCATCTTAAACCCGGATAGGGAATTCTGGGAGTTGAAGTCCCTCCGTCTAAAAGCCAGTTGGGGAATTCTGGGAGTTGAAGTCCCTCCGTCTTAAAGCCGGTTGGGGAATTCTGGGAGTTGAAGTCCCTCCTTCGTAAAGCCAGTTGGGGAATTCTGGGAGTTGAAGTCCCTCCTTCGTAAAGCCAGTTGGGGAATTCTGGGAGTTGAAGTCCGTCCGTCTTAAAGCCGGTTGGGGAATTCTGGGAGTTGAAGTCCGTCCGTCTTAAAGCCTGTTGGGGAATTCTGGGAGTTGAAATCCGTCCATCTTAAAGCCGGTTAGAGAATTCTGGGAGTTGAAGTCCCTCCGTCTTTAAGCCGGTTGGGGAATTCTGGGAGTTGAAATCCCTCCTTCGTAAAGCTGGTTAGAGAATTCTGGGAGTTGAAGTCTGTCTGTCTTAAAGCCGGTTGGGGAATTCTGGGAGTTCAAGTCCGTCTGTTTTAAAGCTGGTTGGGGAATTTTGGGAGTTGAAGTCCCTCTATCTTAAAGCCGGTTGGGGAATTCTGGGAGTTGAAATCCATCTACCTTAAAGCCGGTTGAGGAATTCTTGGAGTTGAAGTCCATCTGTCTTAAAGCTGGTTGGGGAATTCTGGAAGTTGAAGTCCCTGCGCCTTAAAGCCGGTTGGGGAGTTCTGGGAGTTGAAGTCTCTCTGTCTTAAAGCTGGTTGGGGAATTCTGGGAGTCGAAGTCCATCTGTCTTAAAGCCGGTTGGGGAATTCTGGCAGGTGAAGTCCATCTGTCTTAAAGCCGGTTGGGAAATTCTGGGAGAGGAAGTCCCTCCTTCTTAAAGCCGGTTGTGGAATTCTGGGAGTTGAAGTCCATCCGTCTTAAAGCCGGTTAGGGAATTCTGGGAGGTGAAGTCCATCTGTCTTAAAGCCGGTTAGGGAATTCTGGGAGTTGACGTCCCTCCGTCTTAAAGCAGGTTGAGGAGTTCTGGGAGTTGAAGTCTCTCTGTCGTAAAGCCGCTTGGGGAGTTCTGGGAGTTGAGATCCATCCATCTTAAATCCTGTTGGGGAATTCAGGGAGTTGAAATCCATCTGTCTTAAAGCCGGTTGGGGAATTCTGGGATTTGAAATCCCTCCATCATAAAGCCGGTTGGGGAATTTCGGGAGTTGAAGTCCCTCCATCTTAAAGCCAGTTGGGGAATTCTGGGAGTTGAAATCCATCTGTCTTAAAGCCGGTTGGGGAATTCCGGGAGTTGAAGTCCATCCGTCTTAAAGCAGTTTGGGGAATTCTGCGAGTTCAAGTCCGTCCGTCTTAAAGCCGGTTGGGGAATTCTGGGAGTTCAAGTCCCTCCTTCTTAAAGCTGTTTGGGGAATTCTGGGAGTTGAAGTCCCTCGGTCTTAAAGCCGGTTGGGGAATTCTGCGAATTGAAGTCCATCTGTCTTAAAGCCGGTTGGGGGCTTCCTTGAGTTGAAGTCCGTCCGTCTTAAAGCCAGTTGGGGAAATCTGGGAGTTCAAATCCGTCCGTCTTAAAGCTGTTTGGGGAATTCTGCGAGTTGAAATCCATTCGTCTTAAAGCTGGTTGGGGAATTCTGGGAGTTGAAGTCTGTCCGTCTTAAAGCTGCTTGGGGAGTATTGGGAGTTGAAGTCCGTCCGTGTTAAAGCTGGTTGGGGAATTCTGGCTGTTGAAATCCGTCCATCTTAAACCCGGATAGGGAATTCTGGGACTTGAAGTCCCTCCGTCTTTTTTTTTTTTTTTTGAAAAAGTTTTTATTAATTTTCTACAAACAAACAAGACAAACAAAACATAAAAACATCAAATCTTATATGTACATCCAGTGTGTCAGTTGGTTCATCATTTTTGTGCATTCATTCTGTAGTCTCAATTACAATTATGTTACATAACAACTCATATTGTCCATCCAAAATTATATATCCTAATATCACTAAAAAAAGAAATTTT
The DNA here is from genome assembly GCA_033807585.1 of Hydrophis major. Lineage (NCBI taxonomy): Eukaryota > Metazoa > Chordata > Lepidosauria > Squamata > Elapidae > Hydrophis > Hydrophis major. Next base: position 351,850 of record JAUCBL010000083.1, read on the forward strand.
TGACTATATTTTTAATCATTTATGCTTAATGAGCTAACAATACTTTAAACCAGTTTACTCTATAACAAATCATCTAATCATATCAAATCAATCCTAAAAAATCCTTTATAAATATAATATCAAATAGCAAAATAATGACAAAATAAAGATAATCCTTACTCTCTAGCATTCTAAATATTCTATTATCGTATTTTATCATCTAGCCATTTATAAAAAAGATCCCAAATTTCGTAAAATTGTTTATCCTCTTGCTCTCTAATTTCAAATGTCAATCTGCTCATCTCAGCACATTCCAATATTTTCTTAATAATTTCTTCCTGTAATGGTATTTTCTCATTCTTCCAATTTTTAGCAAATACAATCCTGGCCGCTGTTAATACATTTACAATCAGGTATTTCAAATCTTTACTATATATATCAGGTAAAATTCCCAATAAGAAGATCTCTGGTTTCAAATCTATATGTTTCTTTGTCATTTTTTCCAACCACATGCGAATTATAGTCCAATATTTTCTAGCATCCTCACAAGTCCACCACATATGGTAATACGAGCCGGGTATCTGATGACATTTCCAACATTTTTCAGATTTGTTCTTAAACATTCTTGCTATTCTTGTCGGAGGAAAGTGCCACCTGTAAAACATCTTATACAAGTTTTCTTTATATGCTGTTGACATTGTCATTTTATAATTTTGAGACCACAATTTCTGCCATTTCTCCAAATCAATCCCATATCCAAAATTCTTCCCCCAAACAATCATAGTTTCTTTGACTTGTTCTTCCTCTAATTTCATTCCCAGTAAATAACCATATAATTTTTTAATCACCTTCTCATCAGTACCCATCAAGATCTTGTCTAAATCAGTCTGTTTATCATAAAATCCCTCCGTTTTAGAATCTTCATCATACCTTGAGTGTATTTGTGCATATGAAAACCAATTCATCCTTATACCTTGTTCTTCTAAGTTTTGGATCGATTTAAGTTCACCCTTTTCATCCAAAAGTTCCCCATATCTAACTGTTTGTTCCTTCTTGTAAATTATAGGATAGGAAAATGCTTCAATGGTCGATAACCAAACTGGAATTTTCAAATAACATTGTCTTTTTATCTTCTCCCAATTTAACCACAAAGACTCCCGTACATAATGTCTTCTAAAATAACCCTGTGTTTTAGTTCCCTTATACCATAAAAAAGCATGCCAACCCAACAGCAAGTCATGCCCTTCTAGTGTCAACAACCTATGTTTCCTTAATGTTATCCATTCTTTGACCCACATCAAACTTGCAGCTTGATAATACAATTCCCAATTAGGCAGACCAAAACCTCCTCTAATTCTAGCATCTTGCAAAAGCTTTAACTTTATTCTCGCTTTTTTACCTTGCCATATAAACTTCAACATAATTTTATTTAAATCTTCAAAATAGTCTTTTCCAAGCCTAATTGGTATTGTTTGAAACAAAAATAAAATTCTAGGTAAGATATTCATCTTAATTGTTGAAATTCTCCCTATTAATGACAATTGCAAGTTTTCCCACTTCTTCAAATCTGTAGTTATCTGTTGTTTAAGTTTAATATAATTATTCTCCTTTAATGTGCTACATCTTGTTGTCAAATATATCCCCAAATACTTAACCTTATTTGTAACTTGAATTTTCAAAAGATCTGCCAATTCTTCTCTCTGTCTCAATAACATATTCTTTGTCAAAATCTTTGTTTTATCTTTGTTTATTTTCAAACCAGCCACCTCTCCATATGACTCTATCCTTTCCAGTAACTTTGGAGCTGTTTCAATCGGATCTTCCAAAATAAAAGCTAAATCATCAGCAAAAGCTTGTAGCTTAAATTCTTCCTTCTTAATTTTCATTCCTTTTATGCTTTTATCATCCCTAATATTTCTATTCAAGACTTCCAAGGTCAACACAAATAGCAAAGGAGATAGGGGGCATCCTTGTCTTGTGCCTTTCCTTATATTAATAAAATCTGTAAGTTCCCCCTCCATCATTACCCTTGCTGTCTGTTTATTGTATATAGCTTCTATTGCTTGAATAAATTTTTTAGCAAAACCCATCTGCTCCAATAATAATAACATAAATCTCCAGTTGACGTTGTCAAATGCTTTTTGAGCATCTAGGAATATCAAAGCCATTTGCTTTTCAGGATGAGCCTCATAATATTCCAAAGTGTCCAAGATTACTCTCATATTGTCTCTAATTTGTCTCTTTGGCAGAAATCCATTTTGATCTGAATGAATAAAATTATTTAAATATTTTTTAAGTCTTTCTGCTAAAATTGAAGCAAAAATTTTATAGTCTGCATTCAATAAAGAAATAGGTCTATAATTCTTAATTTGCAATGGGTCAGTCTCTTCCTTTGGTATAAGTGTAATATAAGCCTCTGACCATGTTTTAGGTATCATCTTTTTTAACATAACTTCATTCATAACTTCTAACAATGGGATGCTCAATAATTCTTGAAATGTTTTATAAAATTCTACTGGAAGCCCATCTGGGCCCGGAGCTTTCCCATTATTTTGTCTCTTAAATGCTTCATTTAGTTCCATCATTGTTATATTGCTTTCTAGCATTTCTTCAGTCTCTTTAGGTATCTTTGGTAAATTAGCTTCCTGTAAATACTGTTTGACTTTTCCTTCATCAATATTCTCTTGTTTATATAATTGCCCATAAAAATCTCGGATAATTTCTTTTTTCTCCTTGTTCCCATAACAAACTTGGCCTTGTTCATCTATTAACTTCAATATTTTTCTTGATTCCTTCTCTTTTCTCAATTTATATGCTAGCCATCTACCTGGTTTATTTGCATCTTCAAAATAATTCTGTTTAGAGTTTCTAATTTTCTGTGCCAATTCTTCTTTCTCTATTAATTCCATTTTATGTTTGATTACATCCAGCTTCAATTTAATATCCTTTTTCTGTGGCATTTTCTGTAATTCTTTTTCAAGAGTTTTATACTCATTTTCCAAGGCCTTAGAAGCTTGCCTTTTCCTAATATTCTTTTTTCTTGTATAATCTATTATCAAACCTCTAGCGTATGCCTTCATAGTATCCCAGACATTTTGCGTTGAAGTATCTTCTTTTTTATTTTCTCTAAAGAAAAAAGCCAATTCCTTCTCCATCCATTGTGTAAAATCTTTCTCCTTTAAAATAGTATTATTTAATGTCCATCTCGATCTTTTTTTTTGTCCCTTCCATTTAATTGTCATTGGGCTATGATCTGCCCAGGGACTTGTTTCAATGCTTGTTTCTTTAATATTAGATATTAGTTCTGTTGAGATCCAAATCATATCTAATCTGGACCATGATAAATGTCTATTTGAATAAAAAGTATATTGTTTAGCTTTAACGTTTCTTTCTCTCCAAATATCTTTTAAAGTTAATTCATCTGTCATTTTAAAAAAAGACCTTGGGAGAACCTTTCTATTTTGCTTTGTTGTTGTTGCTATATAGTCCAGTTTATTGTCCACAATTCCATTAAAATCTCCCATCATAATTATATTAACATAGTCCAGTCCAATTATTTTCATGTGCAGTTTTTTATAAAACTCTTCTTGTTTATCATTCGGAGCATAAATTGCAATCAAGAGTATTTTTATATTATTATCCATTATTTCTACCATTAATACTCTTCCATCTTCATCCGAGTAAATCAATTTTGCTGGAATAGCCTCTTTAATGTATAAAACCACACCTCTTTTCTTACATTGGGTCAAAGAGGTAAATGTTTTCCCTAATTTTGGCTGTAATAACAATTGTTCATGTTGTTTTTTAATGTGAACTTCTTGAAAACAAATTATATCAAATTTTAATTTCTCTAATTTATGAAAAGTTTTCCTTCTTTTAACAGCTGAATTAAGTCCGTTTATATTCATTGTAATCAGTTTTTTTTCCTCCATGATTATGCTTTATATTTAGGTCTAACAGCTCTCGTGGATCTCACTTCACGCTGTTCTTTACTATCAATCTGTCCCCCTATTGCTCCTTTCTCTTTTTCAGTCTCCAGTTGTTCATCTTGAAACTCAATTAATGAAACCTCTTTCTCTGCTTCCTCTTTTCTTCCTCCAAAAAATTCTGCATGAAAAAGTTCTGCTTTCTCAATTGAGTCAATTCTATGTCTCTGCTCTTGCCACGTAAACATTAATCCTTCTGGAATCAGCCATCTATAATTCACTTCGTTTTCCAATAGTATTTTGGTCAGAAATCGATATTCTCTTCTCATCTCTCTCACTCTTCTAGGTATTTGTTTTAAAACCACAACCTCTTTACCCTTGTATTTCAGTGTTTTCTCTCTTGCTACTTGTAATATTTGCGTTTTAATGGATTTTTTGGTAAATCTAATATGGACTTCCCTGGGTAATTTATTTCTCATCGCATATCTTGTATAGACTCGATATATCTCATCTATTCCATCCATCATCTTTTCCTCTGTAATTTCCAAAGCATCTGCCAAAATTTCTATCATTACCGCTGCCAAATTTTCTCCTTTTTCCTCCTCTATATTTTGAAATCTAAGGTAAAATTCTGACCTTTCCATCTCCCACCTCAACATCCCACCTTTTTCTTGTTCGACCGCTGTTAATCTGCTATCAATATTTCCAATCTTCTTCTCTCTTTGTTTTCCTTCTTCCTCAATTTTTTGGAATCTCTCCTCATACTTAACCATCATTTGTTTAATATTTTCCACTTTTTCATCAGTCTTCTCTATTCTTTGTTCAATATTTTCTGTTCTTTGTTCAATATTTTCTGTTCTTTGTTCAATATTTCCTGTTCTTTGTTCAATAATATCTGATTTTGTCTTAAGTTCTTGAATTCCTTGCATAATCATCTGTAACTGTAAAGTTATTTTTTCTTGTTCCTTATCTTGCTTCAACATTGTCTGAATTAAACGTTGTCCTCCAGCTGGTGGGGAAGCAGAGGTAGAAGCAGCAATGCCAGATGGTATTGGTTTCTTGCTCATTTCAATGTTTCCAAAACTTCAAATTCTTCTTAACTTTTAACCCAACTGGTAGAGCAGCCAATTATAATCCAAAATGGAAAACTCCAATAGTAAAAAACACGAAACCAAAGAAGAAACAGAAAAAAAGGAAGAAGAAAGATCTTCAGGTTCTTCTAGACCCTAATCCAATTACGAAATAGTCCACCATAAAAAAGGAAAAAATAGAAAGGAAAAAACAAACAAATCCAAAAGATAATAATATTAATTAAGAGCAAAAGAAAAAGGAAAAAGCAAAAAGAGAAAAAAGAAAAACAAAAAACAAAAAGTTCCTTCAGGATCTTCACACCTTAATCCAATTAAAAAATCTCAATAATCCAAAAAATAATCCAAAAAAGGAAGAAGAAAAATAAAAAAAAAAATCAACCACGACAACAGAATAATCCAAAAAGATAAATATGAAAAGCAAAAAAGTCCCAATAAAAAGGAAAAAAAAAAAATAAAGAAGAAAAGAGAAAAGACTCTGAGGCTTTCCCTTTAAAGTAAAAGGCAAAAATAAAAATATTACTAAAAATTAAGATTTAAAAAAAAAAAGCTAGCGAATGGGGTACATATAAGAAAACACACTGCACTTTGTTATTTATCCAAGGCTCTTGTTATGACTCTCTTCTCCAGCAGCTTCAAAGCCAAACCTCAAGTGTTGATAACAGTCCAGGAAAGCACCTGCAATAATATTTTGCTGTGCTCTCCCTCTATCTTATCACGTTACAAAGTCCTTGAGATGAGGTCTTTTTGCAATTCTCTCCAATTCAAATAGAATACTTTCAAGCCTCTAGTTGGCAGTGTTACAAAGTTTCTTAATGCTCTTTCTCAGCCCCAACCGGAAAAAAGAATTAATATATACAAAAAAAAGGAAAAAAAAAAATAGCCAAAGGAAGCCTCTATCCTAAAAAAAATAAAAAAGTCAAAGGGAGCCTAAAAGTATATATAAAAGAAAATTCAGTCCGGTTACCTAAGTCACAATAAAATATTTCCCATGGAATATAGAAAAAAAAACAAAACACCCCAAGTCTCAATTTGACAGCACTTTAAAAACGCCGCTCAAACAATTTCAATCAAAAAAAAAATCTCACAGCTTCCTCCTCTCTTCAGAATGAACTTTCCAACCTCAGCGAATTTTCAACACAAAAGAGTTTTTCTCACCCAACCGACACACTTCAATCCAGTCACTTTCTTTTCGGAGCTGTCCCGACTTCAGCAGCTATGGAGGCTGCCTCTCCGCCGCCAGCAAAAGGGCTTCTTCCGAATCTAACCAGAGACTTTGCGATGTCTCTGGGATCCTGGAACAGTGCCCTTCACAATCACCGTCTCTCCGGGACGATTTAGGTCCGTTAGGACCGACCAGGGGCGAAAATATCAGCTGCGATCTCAGAGCCCCGAGATCGCAGCTGTAACGCCGGCACGAAGCTCCGCCTTCTCCGTCCCTCCGTCTTTAAGGCGGTTGGGGAATTCTGGCAGTTGAAGTCCATCCATCTTAAAGCCTGTTGGGGAATTCTGGGAGTTGAGGTCTGTCCGTGTTAAAGCTGGTTAGGGAATTCTGGGTGTTGAAATCCATTCGTCTTAAAACCGGTTGGGTAATCCTGGGAGTTGAAATCCGTGCGTCTTAAAGCCGGTTGGGGAATTCTGGGAGTTGAAGTCCCTCCGTCTTAAAGCCTGTTGGGGAATTCTGGGAGTTGAAATCCATCCATTTTAAACCCGGTTAGGGTATTCTGGGAGTTGAAGTCACACCTTCTTAAAGCCGGTTGGGGAATTCTGGGAGTTGAAATCCGTGCATCTTAAAGCCAGTTGGGGAAATCTGGGAATTGAAATCTGCCCGTCTTAAAGCCGGTAGGGTTATTCTGGGAGATCAAATCTTTCCGTCTTATAGCCGGTTGGGGAATTCTGGGAGTTGAAGTCACACCATCTTTAAGCTTTTTGGGGAATTCTGGGATTTGAAATCCATTCGTCTTAAAGCCGGTTGGGGAATTCTGGGAGTTGAAATCCGTGCGTCTTAAAGCCGGTTGAGGAATTCTGGGAGTTGAAATCCATGCATCTTAAAGCGGGAAAGGGAATTCAGGGAGGTGAAGTCCCTCTATCTTAAAGCCCGTTGGGGAATTCTGGGAGTTAAAATCCGTCCGACTTAAAGCCGGTTTGGGAATTCTGGGAATTGAAATCTGTTCATCTTAAAGCCGGTTGGGGAATTCTGGGAGTTGAAATCCGTGCGTCTTAAAGCCGGTTGAGGAATTCTGGGAGTTGAAGTCCATCTGTCTTAAAGCCAGTTAGGGAATTCAGGGAGGTGAAGTCCCTCTTTCTTAAAGCCCCTTGGGGAATTCTGGGAGTTAAAATCCGTCCGACGTAAAGCCGGTTTGGGAATTCTCGGAGTTGAAATCTGTCCATCTTAAAGCCGGTTAAGGAAATCTGGGAATTGAAATCTGCCCACCTTAAAGCCAGTTGGGGAATTCTGGGAGTTGAAGTCCCTCCGTCTTAAAGCTGGTTGGGAAATTCTGGGAGGTGAAGTCCATCTGTCTTAAAGCCGGTTGGGAAATTCTGGGAGTTGAAGTCCATTCGTCTTAAAGCCGGTTAGGGAATGCAGGGAGTGGAAGTCCGTCCGTCTTAAAGCCGGTTGGGGAATTCTGGGAGGTGAAGTCCATCTGTCTTAAAGCCGGTTGGGAAATTCTGGGAGATGAAGTCCCTCCTTCTTAAAGCTGGTTGTGGAATTCTGGGAGATGAAGTCCATCCGTCTTAAAACTGGTTAGGGAATTCTGGGAGTTGAAGTCCATCCGTCTTAAAGCCGGTTAGGGAATTCTGGGAGGTGAAGTCCATCTGTCTTAAAGCCGGTTGGGAAATTCTGGGAGATGAAGTCCCTCCTTCTTAAAGCTGGTTGTGGAATTCTGGGAATTGAAGTCCCTCCGTCTTAAAGCAGGTTGAGGAGTTCTGGGAGGTGAAGTCCATCTGTCTTAAAGCCGGTTGGGAAATTCTGGGAGATGAAGTCCCTCCTTCTTAAAGCCGGTTAGGGAATTCTGGGAGTTGAAGTCCCTCCTTCGTAAAGCACGTTGAGGAGTTCTGGGAGTTGAAGTCTCTCTGTCTTAAAGCTGGTTGGGGAATATTGGGAGTTGAAGTCCGTCTTTCTTAAAGCCGCTTGTGGAATTCTGGGAGTTGAAGTCCCTCCGTCGTAAAGCCTGTTGGGAAATTCTGGGAGTTCAAATCCGTCTGTCTTAAAGCCGGTTGGGGAAATCTGGGAGTTCAAATCCGTCTGTCTTAAAGCCGGTTGGGAAATTCTGGGAGTTCAAATCCGTCTGTCTTAAAGCTGGTTGGGGAATTCTGGGAGTTGAAGTCCCTCCGTCTTAAAGCCGGTTGGGGAATTCTGGGAATTGAAGTCCATCTGTCTTAAAGCCGGTTGGGAAATTCTGGGAGTTCAAATCCGTCTGTCTTAAAGCCGGTTGGGGGCTTCCTGGAGTTGAAGTCCGTCTGTCTTAAAGCCGGTTGAGGAATTCTTGGAGTTGAAGTCCATCCGTCTTAAAGCCGGTTGGGGAATTCCGGGAGTTGAAGTCCCTCCGTCTTAAAGCCGGTTGGGGAATTCTGGGAGTTGAAGTCCGTCCGTCTTAAAGCCTGTTCGGGAATTCTGGGAGTTGAAGTCCGTCCGTCTTAAAGCCTGTTGGGGAATTCTGGGAGTTGAAGTCCATCTGTCTTAAAGCTGGTTGGGGAATTCTGGAAGTTGAAGTCCCTCTGTCTTAAAGCTGGTTGGGGAATTCTGGGAGTTGAAGTCCGTCCATCTTAAATCCGGTTGGGGAATTCTGGGAGTTGAAGTCCCTCCTTCGTAAAGCCAGTTGGGGAATTCTGGGAGTTGAAGACTGTCCGTCTTAAAGCCGGTTGGGGAATTCTGGGAGTTGAAGTCCATCCGTCTTAAAGCCTGTTGGGGAATTCTGGGAGTTGAAGTCCATATGTCTTAAAGCTGGTTGGGGAATTCTGGAAGTTGAAGTCCCTCTATGTTAAAGCCGGTTGGAGAATTCTGGGAGTTGAAATCCATCTTCCTTAAAGCCGGTTGAGGAATTCTTGGAGTTGAAGTCCATCCGTCTTAAAGCCGGTTGGGGAATTCTGGGAGTTGAAGTCCCTCCGTCTTAAAGCCTGTTGGGGAATTCTGGGAGTTGAAGTCCATCTGTCTTAAAGCCGGTTGGGAAATTCTGGGAGTTGAAGTCCATCCGTCTTAAAGCCGGTAAGGGAATTCTGGGAGGTGAAGTCCATCTGTCTTAAAGCCGGTTGGGAAATTCTGGGAGATGAAGTCCCTCCGTCTTAAAGCTGGTTAGGGAATTCTGGGAGTTGAAGTCCATCCGTCTTAAAGCCGGTAAGGGAATTCTGGGAGGTGAAGTCCATCTGTCTTAAAGCCGGTTGGGAAATTCTGGGAGATGAAGTCCCTCCTTCTTAAAGCTGGTTGTGGAATTCTGGGAGTTGAACTCCATCCATCTTAAAGCCGGTTAGGGAATTCTGGGAGTTGACGTCCCTCCGTCTTAAAGCAGGTTGAGGAGTTCTGGGAGTTGAAGTCTCTCTTTCTTAAAGCTGGTTGGGGAATATTGGGAGTTGAAGTCCCTCTTTCTTAAATCCGCTTGTGGAATTCTGGGAGTTGAAGTCCCTCCGTCGTAAAGCCTGTTGGGGAATTCTGGGAGTTGAAGTCCATCTGTCTTAAAGCTGGTTGGGGAATTCTGGGAGTTGAAATCCATCTACCTTAAAGCCGGTTGAGGAATTCTTGGAGTTGAAGTCCATCTGTCTTAAAGCCGGTTGGGGAATTCTGGGAGTTGAAGTCCCTCCGTCTTAAAGCCTGTTGGGGAATTCTGGGAGTTGAAGTCCATCTGTCTTAAAACCGGTTGGGGAATTCTGGGAGTTGAAGTCCGTCCGTCTTAAAGCCGGTTGGGGAAATCTGGGAGTTCAAATCCGTCTGTCTTAAAGCTGTTTGGGGAATTCTGGGAGTTGAAATCCATTCGTCTTTAAGCCGGTTGGGGAATTCTGGGAGTTGAGTCTGTCCGTCTTAAAGCCGCTTGGGGAATATTGGGAGTTGAAGTCCGTCCGTGTTGAAGCTGGTTGGGGAATTCTGGCTGTTGAAATCCATCCATCTTAAACCCGGATAGGGAATTCTGGGAGTTGAAGTCCCTCCGTCTAAAAGCCAGTTGGGGAATTCTGGGATTTGAAGTCCCTCCGTCTTAAAGCCGGTTGGGGAATTCTGGGAGTTGAAGTCCCTCCTTCGTAAAGCCAGTTGGGGAATTCTGGGAGTTGAAGTCCGTCCATCTTAAAGCCGGTTGGGGAATTCTGGGAGTTGAAGTCCGTCCGTCTTAAAGACTGTTGAGGAATTCTGGGAGTTGAAGTCCCTCCGTCTTTAAGCCGGTTGGGGAATTCTGGGAGTTGAAATCCCTCCTTCGTAAAGCCGGTTAGAGAATTCTGGGAGTTGAAGTCTGTCTGTCTTAAAGCCGGTTGGGGAATTCTGGGAGTTCAAGTCCGTCCGTTTTAAAGCTGGTTGGGGAATTTTGGGAGTTGAAGTCCCTCTACCTTAAAGCCGGTTGGGGAATTCTGGGAGTTGAAATCCATCTACCTTAAAGCCGGTTGAGGAATTCTGGGAGTTGAAGTCTCTCTGTCTTAAAGCTGGTTGGGGAATATTGGGAGTTGAAGTCCCTCTTTCTTAAAGCCGCTTGTGGAATTCTGGGAGTTGAAGTCCCTCCGTCGTAAAGCCGCTTGGGGAATTCTGGGAGTTGAAATCCATCTACCTTAAAGCTGGTTGGGGAATTTTGGGAGTTGAAGTCCCTCCGTCTTAAAGCCTGTTGGGGAATTTTGGGAGTTGAAGTCCATCCATCTGAAAGCCGGTTAGGGAATTCTGGGAGTTGACGTCCCTCCGTCTTAAAGCAGGTTGAGGAGTTCTGGGAGTTGAAGTCTCTCTGTCTTAAAGCTGGTTGGGGAATATTGGGAGTTGAAGTCCCTCCGTCATAAAGCCGCTTGGGGAATTCTGGGAGTTGAGATCCATCCATCTTAAAGCCTGTTGGGGAATTCAGGGAGTTGAAATCCATCCGTCTTAAAGCCGGTTGGGGAATTCTGGGAGTTGAAATCCCTCCGTCATAAAGCCGGTTGGGGAATTCTGGGCGTTGAAGTCCCTCCATCTTAAAGCCGGTAGGGGAATTCTGGGAGTTCAAGTCCCTCCTTCTTAAAGCTGTTTGGGGAATTCTGGGAGTTGAAGTCCCTCCGTCTTAAAGCCGGTTGGGGAATTCTGGGAATTGAAGTCCATCTGTCTTAAAGCCGGTTGGGGGCTTCCTGGAGTTGAAGTCCATCCGTCTTAAAGCCAGTTGGGGAAATCTGTGAGTTCAAACCCGTCCGTCTTAAAGCTGTTTGGGTAATTCTGGGAGTTGAAATCCATTCGTCTTAAAGCCAGTTGGGGAATTCTGGGAGTTGAAGTCTGTCCGTCTTAAAGCCGCTTGGGGAATATTGGGAGTTGAAGTCCGTCCGTGTTAAAGCTGGTTGGGGAATTCTGGCTGTTGAAATCCGTCCATCTTAAACCCGGATAGGGAATTCTGGGAGTTGAAGTCACACCTTCTTAAAGCTGGTTGGGGAATGCTGGGAGTTGAAATCCGTGCGACTTAAAGCCGGTTGGGGAATTCTGGGAGTTGAAATCCATTCGTCTTAAAGCCGGTTGGGGAAATCTGGGAATTGAAATCTGCCCGTCTTAAAGCCGGTAGGGTTATTCTGGGAGTTCAAATCTTTCCGTCTTATAGCCTGTTGGGGAATTCTGGGAGTTGAAGTCACACCATCTTTAAGCTTTTTGGGGAATTCTGGGAGTTGAAGTCCATATGTCTTAAAGCTGGTTGGGGAATTCTGGAAGTTGAAGTCCCTCTATGTTAAAGCCGGTTGGGGAATTCTGGGAGTTGAAATCCATCTTCCTTAAAGCCGGTTGAGGAATTCTTGGAGTTGAAGTCCATCCGTCTTAAAGCCGGTTGGGGAATTCTGGGAGTTGAAGTCCCTCCGTCTTAAAGCCTGTTGGGGAATTCTGGGAGTTGAAGTCCATCTGTCTTAAAGCCGGTTGGGAAATTCTGGGAGTTGAAGTCCATCCGTCTTAAAGCCGGTAAGGGAATTCTGGGAGGTGAAGTCCATCTGTCTTAAAGCCGGTTGGGAAATTCTGGTAGATGAAGTCCCTCCGTCTTAAAGCTGGTTAGGGAATTCTGGGAGTTGAAGTCCATCCGTCTTAAAGCCGGTAAGGGAATTCTGGGAGGTGAAGTCCATCTGTCTTAAAGCCGGTTGGGAAATTCTGGGAGATGAAGTCCCTCCTTCTTAAAGCTGGTTGTGGAATTCTGGGAGTTGAAGTCCATCCATCTTAAAGCCGGTTAGGGAATTCTGGGAGTTGACGTCCCTCCGTCTTAAAGCAGGTTGAGGAGTTCTGGGAGTTGAAGTCTCTCTTTCTTAAAGCTGGTTGGGGAATATTGGGAGTTGAAGTCCCTCTTTCTTAAATCCGCTTGTGGAATTCTGGGAGTTGAAGTCCCTCCGTCGTAAAGCCTGTTGGGGAATTCTGGGAGTTGAAGCCCATCTGTCTTAAAGCTGGTTGGGGAATTCTGGGAGTTGAAATCCATCTACCTTAAAGCCGGTTGAGGAATTCTTGGAGTTGAAGTCCATCTGTCTTAAAGCCGGTTGGGGAATTCTGGGAGTTGAAGTCCCTCCGTCTTAAAGCCTCTTGGGGAATTCTGGGAGTTGAAGTCCATCTGTCTTAAAACCGGTTGGGGAATTCTGGGAGTTCAAGTCCGTCCGTTTTAAAGCTGGTTGGGGAATTTTGGGAGTTGAAGTCCCTCTACCTTAAAGCCGGTTGGGGAATTCTGGGAGTTGAAATCCATCTACCTTAAAGCCGGTTGAGGAATTCTGGGAGTTGAAGTCTCTCTGTCTTAAAGCTGGTTGGGGAATATTGGGAGTTGAAGTACCTCTTTCTTAAAGCCGCTTGTGGAATTCTGGGAGTTGAAGTCCCTCCGTCGTAAAGCCGCTTGGGGAATTCTGGGAGTTGAAATCCATCTACCTTAAAGCTGGTTGGGGAATTTTGGGAGTTGAAGTCCATCCATCTTAAAGCCGGTTAGGGAATTCTGGGAGTTGACGTCCCTCCGTCTTAAAGCAGGTTCAGGAGTTCTGGGAGTTGAAGTCTCTCTGTCTTAAAGCTGGTTGGGGAATATTGGGAGTTGAAGTCCCTCTTTCTTAAAGCCGCTTGTGGAATTCTGGGAGTTGAAGTCCCTCCGTCGTAAAGCCGCTTGGGGAATTCTGGGAGTTGAAATCCATCTACCTTAAAGCTGGTTGGGGAATTTTGGGAGTTGAAGTCCATCCATCTTAAAGCCGGTTAGGGAATTCTGGGAGTTGACGTCCCTCCGTCTTAAAGCAGGTTGAGGAGTTCTGGGAGTTGAAGTCTCTCTGTCTTAAAGCTGGTTGGGGAATATTGGGAGTTGAAGTCCCTCTTTCTTTAAGCCGCTTGTGGAATTCTGGGAGTTGAAGTCCCTCCGTCGTAAAGCCGCTTGGGGAATTCTGGGAGTTGAGATCCATCCATCTTAAAGCCTGTTGGGGAATTCAGGGAGTTGAAATCCATCCGTCTTAAAGCCAGTTGGGGAAATCTGTGAGTTCAAACCCGTCCGTCTTAAAGCTGTTTGGGTAATTCTGGGAGTTGAAATCCATTCGTCTTAAAGCCAGTTGGGGAATTCTGGGAGTTGAAGTCTGTCCGTCTTAAAGCCGCTTGGGGAATATTGGGAGTTGAAGTCCGTCCGTGTTAAAGCTGGTTGGGGAATTCTGGCTGTTGAAATCCGTCCATCTTAAACCCGGATAGGGAATTCTGGGAGTTGAAGTCACAGCTTCTTAAAGCTGGTTGGGGAATGCTGGGAGTTGAAATCCGTGCGTCTTAAAGCCGGTTGGGGAATTCTGGGAGTTGAAATCCATTCGTCTTAAAGCCGGTTGGGGAAATCTGGGAATTGAAATCTGCCCGTCTTAAAGCCGGTAGGGTTATTCTGGGAGTTCAAATCTTTCCGTCTTATAGCCTGTTGGGGAATTCTGGGAGTTGAAGTCACACCATCTTTAAGCTTTTTGGGGAATTCTGGGAGTTGAAATCCATTCGTCTTAAAGCCGGTTGGGGAATTCTGGGAGTTGAAATCCGTGGGTCTTAAAGCCGGTTGAGGAATTCTGGGAGTTGAAATCCATGCATCTTAAAGCGGGTAAGGGAATTCAGGGAGGTGAAGTCCCTCTATCTTAAAGCCCGTTGGGGAATTCTGGGAGTTAAAATCCGTCCGACTTAAAGCCGGTTTGGGAATTCTGGGAATTGAAATCTGTCCATCCTAAAGCCGGTTGGGGAAATCTGGGAATTGAAATCTGCCCACCTTAAAGCCAGTTGGGGAATTCTGGGAATTGAAGTCCCTCCGTCTTAAAGCCGGTTGGGGAATTCTGGGAATTGAAGTCCATCTGTCTTAAAGCCGGTTGGGAAATTCTGGGAGTTCAAATCCGTCTGTCTTAAAGCCTGTTGGGAAATTCTGGGAGTTCAAATCCATCTGTCTTAAAGCTGGTTGGGGAATTCTGGGAGTTGAAATCCATCTACCTTAAAGCCGGTTGAGGAATTCTTGGAGTTGAAGTCCATCTGTCTTAAAGCCGGTTGGGGAATTCTGGGAGTTGAAGTCCCTCCGTCTTAAAGCCTGTTGGGGAATTCTGGGAGTTGAAGTCCATCTGTCTTAAAACCGGTTGGGGAATTCTGGGAGTTGAAGTCCGTCCGTCTTAAAGCCGGTTGGGGAAATCTGGGAGTTCCAATCCGTCTGTCTTAAAGCTGTTTGGGGAATTCTGGGAGTTGAAATCCATTCGTCTTTAAGCCGGTTGGGGAATTCTGGGAGTTGAGTCTGTCCGTCTTAAAGCCGCTTGGGGAATATTGGGAGTTGAAGTCCGTCCGTGTTGAAGCTGGTTGGGGAATTCTGGCTGTTGAAATCCGTCCATCTTAAACCCGGATAGGGAATTCTGGGAGTTGAAGTCCCTCCGTCTAAAAGCCAGTTGGGGAATTCTGGGATTTGAAGTCCCTCCGTCTTAAAGCCGGTTGGGGAATTCTGGGAGTTGAAGTCCCTCCTTCGTAAAGCCAGTTGGGGAATTCTGGGAGTTGAAGTCCGTCCATCTTAAAGCCGGTTGGGGAATTCTGGGAGTTGAAGTCCGTCCGTCTTAAAGACTGTTGAGGAATTCTGGGAGTTGAAATCCGTCCATCTTAAAGCCGGTTAGAGAATTCTGGGAGTTGAAGTCCCTCCGTCTTTAAGCCGGTTGGGGAATTCTGGGAGTTGAAATCCCTCCTTCGTAAAGCCGGTTAGAGAATTCTGGGAGTTGAAGTCTGTCTGTCTTAAAGCCGGTTGGGGAATTCTGGGAGTTCAAGTCCGTCCGTTTTAAAGCTGGTTGGGGAATTTTGGGAGTTGAAGTCCCTCTACCTTAAAGCCGGTTGGGGAATTCTGGGAGTTGAAATCCATCTACCTTAAAGCCGGTTGAGGAATTCTGGGAGTTGAAGTCTCTCTGTCTTAAAGCTGGTTGGGGAATATTGGGAGTTGAAGTCCCTCTTTCTTAAAGCCGCTTGTGGAATTCTGGGAGTTGAAGTCCCTCCGTCGTAAAGCCGCTTGGGGAATTCTGGGAGTTGAAATCCATCTACCTTAAAGCTGGTTGGGGAATTTTGGGAGTTGAAGTCCATCCATCTTAAAGCCGGTTAGGGAATTCTGGGAGTTGACGTCCCTCCGTCTTAAAGCAGGTTGAGGAGTTCTGGGAGTTGAAGTCTCTCTGTCTTAAAGCTGGTTGGGGAATATTGGGAGTTGAAGTCCCTCTTTCTTAAAGCCGCTTGTGGAATTCTGGGAGTTGAAGTCCCTCCGTCATAAAGCCGCTTGGGGAATTCTGGGAGTTGAGATCCATCCATCTTAAAGCCTGTTGGGGAATTCAGGGAGTTGAAATCCATCCGTCTTAAAGCCGGTTGGGGAATTCTGGGAGTTGAAATCCCTCCGTCATAAAGCCGGTTGGGGAATTCTGGGCGTTGAAGTCCCTCCATCTTAAAGCCGGTAGGGGAATTCTAGGAGTTCAAGTCCCTCCTTCTTAAAGCTGTTTGGGGAATTCTGGGAGTTGAAGTCCCTCCGTCTTAAAGCCGGTTGGGGAATTCTGGGAATTGAAGTCCATCTGTCTTAAAGCCGGTTGGGGGCTTCCTGGAGTTGAAGTCCATCCGTCTTAAAGCCAGTTGGGGAAATCTGTGAGTTCAAACCCGTCCGTCTTAAAGCTGTTTGGGTAATTCTGGGAGTTGAAGTCTGTCCGTCTTAAAGCCGCTTGGGGAATATTGGGAGTTGAAGTCCGTCCGTGTTAAAGCTGGTTGGGGAATTCTGGCTGTTGAAATCCGTCCATCTTAAACCCGGATAGGGAATTCTGGGAGTTGAAGTCACACCTTCTTAAAGCTGGTTGGGGAATGCTGGGAGTTGAAATCCGTGCGTCTTAAAGCCGGTTGGGGAATTCTGGGAGTTGAAATCCATTCGTCTTAAAGCCGGTTGGGGAAATCTGGGAATTGAAATCTGCCCGTCTTAAAGCCGGTAGGGTTATTCTGGGAGTTCAAATCTTTCCGTCTTATAGCCTGTTGGGGAATTCTGGGAGTTGAAGTCACACCATCTTTAAGCTTTTTGGGGAATTCTGGGAGTTGAAGTCCATATGTCTTAAAGCTGGTTGGGGAATTCTGGAAGTTGAAGTCCCTCTATGTTAAAGCCGGTTGGGGAATTCTGGGAGTTGAAATCCATCTTCCTTAAAGCCGGTTGAGGAATTCTTGGAGTTGAAGTCCATCCGTCTTAAAGCCGGTTGGGGAATTCTGGGAGTTGAAGTCCCTCCGTCTTAAAGCCTGTTGGGGAATTCTGGGAGTTGAAGTCCATCTGTCTTAAAGCCGGTTGGGAAATTCTGGGAGTTGAAGTCCATCCGTCTTAAAGCCGGTAAGGGAATTCTGGGAGGTGAAGTCCATCTGTCTTAAAGCCGGTTGGGAAATTCTGGGAGATGAAGTCCCTCCGTCTTAAAGCTGGTTAGGGAATTCTGGGAGTTGAAGTCCATCCGTCTTAAAGCCGGTAAGGGAATTCTGGGAGGTGAAGTCCATCTGTCTTAAAGCCGGTTGGGAAATTCTGGGAGATGAAGTCCCTCCTTCTTAAAGCTGGTTGTGGAATTCTGGGAGTTGAAGTCCATCCATCTTAAAGCCGGTTAGGGAATTCTGGGAGTTGACGTCCCTCCGTCTTAAAGCAGGTTGAGGAGTTCTGGGAGTTGAAGTCTCTCTTTCTTAAAGCTGGTTGGGGAATATTGGGAGTTGAAGTCCCTCTTTCTTAAATCCGCTTGTGGAATTCTGGGAGTTGAAGTCCCTCCGTCGTAAAGCCTGTTGGGGAATTCTGGGAGTTGAAGTCCATCTGTCTTAAAGCTGGTTGGGGAATTCTGGGAGTTGAAATCCATCTACCTTAAAGCCGGTTGAGGAATTCTTGGAGTTGAAGTCCATCTGTCTTAAAGCCGGTTGGGGAATTCTGGGAGTTGAAGTCCCTCCGTCTTAAAGCCTGTTGGGGAATTCTGGGAGTTGAAGTCCATCTGTCTTAAAACCGGTTGGGGAATTCTGGGAGTTGAAGTCCGTCCGTCTTAAAGCCGGTTGGGGAAATCTGGGAGTTCAAATCCGTCTGTCTTAAAGCTGTTTGGGGAATTCTGGGAGTTGAAATCCATTCGTCTTTAAGCCGGTTGGGGAATTCTGGGAGTTGAGTCTGTCCGTCTTAAAGCCGCTTGGGGAATATTGGGAGTTGAAGTCCGTCCGTGTTGAAGCTGGTTGGGGAATTCTGGCTGTTGAAATCCGTCCATCTTAAACCCGGATAGGGAATTCTGGGAGTTGAAGTCCCTCCGTCTAAAAGCCAGTTGGGGAATTCTGGGATTTGAAGTCCCTCCGTCTTAAAGCCGGTTGGGGAATTCTGGGAGTTGAAGTCCCTCCTTCGTAAAGCCAGTTGGGGAATTCTGGGAGTTGAAGTCCGTCCATCTTAAAGCCGGTTGGGGAATTCTGGGAGTTGAAGTCTGTCCGTCTTAAAGACTGTTGAGGAATTCTGGGAGTTGAAATCCGTCCATCTTAAAGCCGGTTAGAGAATTCTGGGAGTTGAAGTCCCTCCGTCTTTAAGCCGGTTGGGGAATTCTGGGAGTTGAAATCCCTCCTTCGTAAAGCCGGTTAGAGAATTCTGGGAGTTGAAGTCTGTCTGTCTTAAAGCCGGTTGGGGAATTCTGGGAGTTCAAGTCCGTCCGTTTTAAAGCTGGTTGGGGAATTTTGGGAGTTGAAGTCCCTCTACCTTAAAGCCGGTTGGGGAATTCTGGGAGTTGAAATCCATCTACCTTAAAGCCGGTTGAGGAATTCTGGGAGTTGAAGTCTCTCTGTCTTAAAGCTGGTTGGGGAATATTGGGAGTTGAAGTCCCTCTTTCTTAAAGCCGCTTGTGGAATTCTGGGAGTTGAAGTCCCTCCGTCGTAAAGCCGCTTGGGGAATTCTGGGAGTTGAAATCCATCTACCTTAAAGCTGGTTGGGGAATTTTGGGAGTTGAAGTCCATCCATCTTAAAGCCGGTTAGGGAATTCTGGGAGTTGACGTCCCTCCGTCTTAAAGCAGGTTGAGGAGTTCTGGGAGTTGAAGTCTCTCTGTCTTAAAGCTGGTTGGGGAATATTGGGAGTTGAAGTCCCTCTTTCTTAAAGCCGCTTGTGGAATTCTGGGAGTTGAAGTCCCTCCGTCGTAAAGCCGCTTGGGGAATTCTGGGAGTTGAGATCCATCCATCTTAAAGCCTGTTGGGGAATTCAGGGAGTTGAAATCCATCCGTCTTAAAGCCAGTTGGGGAAATCTGTGAGTTCAAACCCGTCCGTCTTAAAGCTGTTTGGGTAATTCTGGGAGTTGAAATCCATTCGTCTTAAAGCCAGTTGGGGAATTCTGGGAGTTGAAGTCTGTCCGTCTTAAAGCCGCTTGGGGAATATTGGGAGTTGAAGTCCGTCCGTGTTAAAGCTGGTTGGGGAATTCTGGCTGTTGAAATCCGTCCATCTTAAACCCGGATAGGGAATTCTGGGAGTTGAAGTCACACCTTCTTAAAGCTGGTTGGGGAATGCTGGGAGTTGAAATCCGTGCGTCTTAAAGCCGGTTGGGGAATTCTGGGAGTTGAAATCCATTCGTCTTAAAGCCGGTTGGGGAAATCTGGGAATTGAAATCTGCCCGTCTTAAAGCCGGTAGGGTTATTCTGGGAGTTCAAATCTTTCCGTCTTATAGCCTGTTGGGGAATTCTGGGAGTTGAAGTCACACCATCTTTAAGCTTTTTGGGGAATTCTGGGAGTTGAAATCCATTCGTCTTAAAGCCGGTTGGGGAATTCTGGGAGTTGAAATCCGTGCGTCTTAAAGCCGGTTGAGGAATTCTGGGAGTTGAAATCCATGCATCTTAAAGCGGGTAAGGGAATTCAGGGAGGTGAAGTCCCTCTCTCTTAAAGCCCGTTGGGGAATTCTGGGAGTTAAAATCCGTCCGACTTAAAGCCGGTTTGGGAATTCTGGGAATTGAAATCTGTCCATCCTAAAGCCGGTTGGGGAAATCTGGGAATTGAAATCTGCCCACCTTAAAGCCAGTTGGGGAATTCTGGGAATTGAAGTCCCTCCGTCTTAAAGCCGGTTGGGGAATTCTGGGAATTGAAGTCCATCTGTCTTAAAGCCGGTTGGGAAATTCTGGGAGTTCAAATCCGTCTGTCTTAAAGCCTGTTGGGAAATTCTGGGATTTCAAATCCGTCTGTCTTAAAGCCGGTTGGGGAAATCTGGGAGTTCAAATCCGTCTGTCTTAAAGCCGGTTGGGAAATTCTGGGAGTTCAAATCCGTCTGTCTTAAAGCTGGTTGGGGAATTCTGGGAGTTGAAGTCCCTCCGTCTTAAAGCCGGTTGGGGAATTCTGGGAATTGAAGTGCATCTGTCTTAAAGCCGGTTGGGAAATTCTGGGAGTTCAAATCCGTCTGTCTTAAAGCCGGTTGGGGGCTTCCTGGAGTTGAAGTCCGTCCGTCTTAAAGCTGGTTGGGGAAATCTGGGAGTTCAAATCCGTCTGTCTTAAAGCTGTTTGGGGAATTCTGGGAGTTGAAATCCATTCGTCTTTAAGCCGGTTGGGGAATTCTGGGAGTTGAGTCTGTCCGTCTTAAAGCCGCTTGGGGAATATTGGGAGTTGAAGTCCGTCCGTGTTAAAGCTGGTTGGGGAATTCTGGCTGTTGAAATCCGTCCATCTTAAACCCGGATAGGGAATTCTGGGAGTTGAAGTCCCTCCGTCTAAAAGCCAGTTGGGGAATTCTGGGAGTTGAAGTCCCTCCGTCTTAAAGCCGGTTGGGGAATTCTGGGAGTTGAAGTCCCTCCTTCGTAAAGCCAGTTGGGGAATTCTGGGAGTTGAAGTCCCTCCTTCGTAAAGCCAGTTGGGGAATTCTGGGAGTTGAAGTCCGTCCGTCTTAAAGCCTGTTGGGGAATTCTGGGAGTTGAAATCCGTCCATCTTAAAGCCGGTTAGAGAATTCTGGGAGTTGAAGTCCCTCCGTCTTTAAGCCGGTTGGGGAATTCTGGGAGTTGAAATCCCTCCTTCGTAAAGCTGGTTAGAGAATTCTGGGAGTTTCAGTCTGTCTGTCTTAAAGCCGGTTGGGGAATTCTGGGAGTTCAAGTCCGTCCGTTTTAAAGCTGGTTGGGGAATTTTGGGAGTTGAAGTCCCTCTATCTTAAAGCCGGTTGGGGAATTCTGGGAGTTGAAATCCATCTACCTTAAAGCCGGTTGAGGAATTCTTGGAGTTGAAGTCCATCTGTCTTAAAGCTGGTTGGGGAATTCTGGAAGTTGAAGTCCCTGCGCCTTAAAGCCGGTTGGGGAGTTCTGCGAGTTGAAGTCTCTCTGTCTTAAAGCTGGTTGGGGAATTCTGGGAGTCGAAGTCCATCTGTCTTAAAGCCGGTTGTGGAATTCTGGGAGTTGAAGTCCATCCGTCTTAAAGCCGGTTAGGGAATTCTGGCAGGTGAAGTCCATCTGTCTTAAAGCCGGTTGTGGAATTCTGGGAGTTGAAGTCCATCCGTCTTAAAGCCGGTTAGGGAATTCTGGGAGGTGAAGTCCATCTGTCTTAAAGCCGGTTCGGGAATTCTGGGAGTTGACGTCCCTCCGTCTTAAAGCAGGTTGAGGAGTTCTGGGAGTTGAAGTCTCTCTGTCGTAAAGCCGCTTGGGGAGTTCTGGGAGTTGAGATCCATCCATCTTAAATCCTGTTGGGGAATTCAGGGAGTTGAAATCCATCTGTCTTAAAGCCGGTTGGGGAATTCTGGGATTTGAAATCCCTCCATCATAAAGCCGGTTGGGGAATTTCGGGAGTTGAAGTCCCTCCATCTTAAAGCCGGTTGGGGAATTCTGGGAGTTGAAATCCATCTGTCTTAAAGCCGGTTGGGGAATTCCGGGAGTTGAAGTCCATCCGTCTTAAAGCAGTTTGGGGAATTCTGCGAGTTCAAGTCCGTCCGTCTTAAAGCCGGTTGGGGAATTCTGGGAGTTCAAATCCGTCTGTCTTAAAGCTGGTTGGGGAATTCTGGAAGTTGAAGTCCCTCTGTCTTAAAGCTGTTTGGGGAATTCTGGGAGTTGAAGTCCCTCGGTCTTAAAGCCGGTTGGGGAATTCTGCGAATTGAAGTCCATCTGTCTTAAAGCCGGTTGGGGAAATCTGGGAGTTCAAATCCGTCCGTCTTAAAGCTGTTTGGGGAATTCTGGGAGTTGAAATCCATTCGTCTTAAAGCCGGTTGGGGAATTCTGGGAGTTGAAGTCTGTCCGTCTTAAAGCCGCTTGGGGAATATTGGGAGTTGAAGTCCGTCCGTGTTAAAGCTGGTTGGGGAATTCTGGCTGTTGAAATCCGTCCATCTTAAACCCGGATAGGGAATTCTGGGACTTGAAGTCCCTCCGTCTTTAAGGCGGTTGGGTAATTCTGGCAGTTGAAGTCCATCCATCTTAAAGCCTGTTGGGGAATTCTGGGAGTTGAGGTCTGTCCGTGTTAAAGCTGGTTAGGGAATTCTGGGTGTTGAAATCCATTCGTCTTAAAACCAGTTGGGTAATCCTGGGAGTTGAAATCCGTGCGTCTTAAAGCCGGTTGGGGAATTCTGGGAGTTGAAATCCATTCGTCTTAAAGCTGTTTGGGGAATTCTGGGAGTTGAAGTCCCTCCGTCTTAAAGCCTGTTGGGGAATTCTGGGAGTTCAAATCCATCCATTTTAAACCCGGTTAGGGTATTCTGGGAGTTGAAGTCACACCTTCTTAAAGCCGGTTGGGGAATTCTGGGAGTTGAAATCCGTGCATCTTAAAGCCGGTTGGGGAAATCTGGGAATTGAAATCTGCCCGTCTTAAAGCCGGTAGGGTTATTCTGGGAGATCAAATCTTTCCGTCTTATAGCCGGTTGGGGAATTCTGGGAGTTGAAGTCACACCATCTTTAAGCTTTTTGGGGAATTCTGGGATTTGAAATCCATTCGTCTTAAAGCTGGTTGGGGAATTCTGGGAGTTGAAATCCGTGCGTCTTAAAGCCGGTTGAGGAATTCTGGGAGTTGAAATCCATGCATCTTAAAGCGGGTAAGGGAATTCAGGGAGGTGAAGTCCCTCTATCTTAAAGCCCATTGGGGAATTCTGGGAGTTAAAATCCGTCCGACTTAAAGCCGGTTTGGGAATTCTGGGAATTGAAATCTGTTCATCTTAAAGCCGGTTGGGGAATTCTGGGAGTTGAAATCCGTGCGTCTTAAAGCCGGTTGAGGAATTCTGGGAGTTGAAGTCCATCTGTCTTAAAGCCAGTTAGGGAATTCAGGGAGGTGAAGTCCCTCTTTCTTAAAGCCCCTTGGGGAATTCTGGGAGTTAAAATCCGTCCGACTTAAAGCCGGTTTGGGAATTCTGGGAGTTGAAATCTGTCCATCTTAAAGCCGGTTAAGGAAATCTGGGAATTGAAATCTGCCCACCTTAAAGCCAGTTGGGGAATTCTGGGAGTTGAAGTCCCTCCGTCTTAAAGCTGGTTGGGAAATTCTGGGAGTTGAAGTCCATTCGTCTTAAAGCCGGTTAGGGAATGCAGGGAGTGGAAGTCCGTCCGTCTTAAAGCCGGTTGGGGAATTCTGGGAGGTGAAGTCCATCTGTCTTAAAGCCGGTTGGGAAATTCTGGGAGATGAAGTCCCTCCTTCTTAAAGCTGGTTGTGGAATTCTGGGAGTTGAAGTCCATCCGTCTTAAAGCTGGTTAGGGAATTCTGGGAGTTGAAGTCCATCCGTCTTAAAGCCGGTTAGGGAATTCTGGGAGGTGAAGTCCATCTGTCTTAAAGCCGGTTGGGAAATTCTGGGAGATGAAGTCCCTCCTTCTTAAAGCTGGTTGTGGAATTCTGGGAATTGAAGTCCCTCCGTCTTAAAGCAGGTTGAGGAGTTCTTGGAGTTGAAGTCCATCCGTCTTAAAGCCGGTTGGGGAATTCCGGGAGTTGAAGTCCGTCCGTCTTAAAGCCGGTTGGGGAATTCTGGGAGTTGAAGTCCCTCCGTCTGAAAGCCGGTTAGGGAATTCTGGGAGTTGAAGTCCCTCCTTCGTAAAGCCAGTTGGGGAATTCTGGGAGTTGAAGACTGTCCGTCTTAAAGCCGGTTGGGGAATTCTGGGAGTTGAAGTCCATTCGTCTTAAAGCCTGTTGGGGAATTCTGGGAGTTGAAGTCCATATGTCTTAAAGCTGGTTGGGGAATTCTGGAAGTTGAAGTCCCTCTATGTTAAAGCCGGTTGGGGAATTCTGGGAGTTGAAATCCATCTTCCTTAAAGCCGGTTGAGGAATTCTTGGAGTTGAAGTCCATCCGTCTTAAAGCCGGTTGGGGAATTCTGGGAGTTGAAGTCCCTCCGTCTTAAAGCCTGTTGGGGAATTCTGGGAGTTGAAGTCCATCTGTCTTAAAGCCGGTTGGGAAATTCTGGGAGTTGAAGTCCATCCGTCTTAAAGCCGGTAAGGGAATTCTGGGAGGTGAAGTCCATCTGTCTTAAAGCCGGTTGGGAAATTCTGGGAGATGAAGTCCCTCCGTCTTAAAGCTGGTTAGGGAATTCTGGGAGTTGAAGTCCATCCGTCTTAAAGCCGGTAAGGGAATTCTGGGAGGTGAAGTCCATCTGTCTTAAAGCCGGTTGGGAAATTCTGGGAGATGAAGTCCCTCCTTCTTAAAGCTGGTTGTGGAATTCTGGGAGTTGAAGTCCATCCATCTTAAAGCCGGTTAGGGAATTCTGGGAGTTGACGTCCCTCCGTCTTAAAGCAGGTTGAGGAGTTCTGGGAGTTGAAGTCTCTCTTTCTTAAAGCTGGTTGGGGAATATTGGGAGTTGAAGTCCCTCTTTCTTAAATCCGCTTGTGGAATTCTGGGAGTTGAAGTCCCTCCGTCGTAAAGCCTGTTGGGGAATTCTGGGAGTTGAAGTCCATCTGTCTTAAAGCTGGTTGGGGAATTCTGGGAGTTGAAATCCATCTACCTTAAAGCCGGTTGAGGAATTCTTGGAGTTGAAATCCATCTACCTTAAAGCCGGTTGAGGAATTCTTGGAGTTGAAGTCCATCCGTCTTAAAGCCGGTTGGGGAATTCTGGGAGTTGAAGTCCCTCCGTCTTAAAGCCTGTTGGGGAATTCTGGGAGTTGAAGTCCATCTGTCTTAAAACCGGTTGGGGAATTCTGGGAGTTGAAGTCCGTCCGTCTTAAAGCCGGTTGGGGAAATCTGGGAGTTCAAATCCGTCTGTCTTAAAGCTGTTTGGGGAATTCTGGGAGTTGAAATCCATTCGTCTTTAAGCCGGTTGGGGAATTCTGGGAGTTGAGTCTGTCCGTCTTAAAGCCGCTTGGGGAATATTGGGAGTTGAAGTCCGTCCGTGTTAAAGCTGGTTGGGGAATTCTGGCTGTTGAAATCCGTCCATCTTAAACCCGGATAGGGAATTCTGGGAGTTGAAGTCCCTCCGTCTAAAAGCCAGTTGGGGAATTCTGGGATTTGAAGTCCCTCCGTCTTAAAGCCGGTTGGGGAATTCTGGGAGTTGAAGTCCCTCCTTCGTAAAGCCAGTTGGGGAATTCTGGGAGTTGAAGTCCGTCCATCTTAAAGCCGGTTGGGGAATTCTGGGAGTTGAAGTCCGTCCATCTTAAAGACTGTTGAGGAATTCTGGGAGTTGAAATCCGTCCATCTTAAAGCCGGTTAGAGAATTCTGGGAGTTGAAGTCCCTCCGTCTTTAAGCCGGTTGGGGAATTCTGGGAGTTGAAATCCCTCCTTCGTAAAGCCGGTTAGAGAATTCTGGGAGTTGAAGTCTGTCTGTCTTAAAGCCAGTTAGGGAATTCAGGGAGGTGAAGTCCCTCTTTCTTAAAGCCCCTTGGGGAATTCTGGGAGTTAAAATCCGTCCGACTTAAAGCCGGTTTGGGAATTCTGGGAGTTGAAATCTGTCCATCTTAAAGCCGGTTAAGGAAATCTGGGAATTGAAATCTGCCCACCTTAAAGCCAGTTGGGGAATTCTGGGAGTTGAAGTCCCTCCGTCTTAAAGCTGGTTGGGAAATTCTGGGAGTTGAAGTCCATTCGTCTTAAAGCCGGTTGGGAAATTCTGGGAGATGAAGTCCCTCCGTCTTAAAGCTGGTTGTGGAATTCTGGGAGTTGAAGTCCATCCATCTTAAAGCCGGTTAGGGAATGCAGGGAGTGGAAGTCCGTCCGTCTTAAAGCCGGTTGGGGAATTCTGGGAGGTGAAGTCCATCTGTCTTAAAGCCGGTTGGGAAATTCTGGGAGATGAAGTCCCTCCTTCTTAAAGCTGGTTGTGGAATTCTGGGAGTTGAAGTCCATCCGTCTTAAAGCTGGTTAGGGAATTCTGGGAGTTGAAGTCCATCCGTCTTAAAGCCGGTTAGGGAATTCTGGGAGGTGAAGTCCATCTGTCTTAAAGCCGGTTGGGAAATTCTGGGAGATGAAGTCCCTCCTTCTTAAAGCTGGTTGTGGAATTCTGGGAATTGAAGTCCCTCCGTCTTAAAGCAGGTTGAGGAGTTCTTGGAGTTGAAGTCCATCCGTCTTAAAGCCGGTTGGGGAATTCCGGGAGTTGAAGTCCCTCCGTCTTAAAGCCGGTTGGGGAATTCTGGGAGTTGAAGTCCGTCCGTCTTAAAGCCTGTTCGGGAATTCTGGGAGTTGAAGTCCGTCCGTCTTAAAGCCTGTTGGGGAATTCTGGGAGTTGAAGTCCATCTGTCTTAAAGCTGGTTGGGGAATTCTGGAAGTTGAAGTCCCTCTGTCTTAAAGCTGGTTGGGGAATTCTGGGAGTTGAAATCCGTCCATCTTAAAGCCGGTTAGAGAATTCTGGGAGTTGAAGTCCCTCCGTCTTAAAGCCGGTTGGGGAATTCTGGGAGTTGAAGTCCCTCCGTCTGAAAGCCGGTTAGGGAATTCTGGGAGTTGAAGTCCCTCCTTCGTAAAGCCAGTTGGGGAATTCTGGGAGTTGAAGACTGTCCGTCTTAAAGCCGGTTGGGGAATTCTGGGAGTTGAAGTCCATCCGTCTTAAAGCCTGTTGGGGAATTCTGGGAGTTGAAGTCCATATGTCTTAAAGCTGGTTGGGGAATTCTGGAAGTTGAAGTCCCTCTATGTTAAAGCCGGTTGGGGAATTCTGGGAGTTGAAATCCATCTTCCTTAAAGCCGGTTGAGGAATTCTTGGAGTTGAAGTCCATCCGTCTTAAAGCCGGTTGGGGAATTCTGGGAGTTGAAGTCCCTCCGTCTTAAAGCCTGTTGGGGAATTCTGGGAGTTGAAGTCCATCTGTCTTAAAGCCGGTTGGGAAATTCTGGGAGTTGAAGTCCATCCGTCTTAAAGCCGGTAAGGGAATTCTGGGAGGTGAAGTCCATCTGTCTTAAAGCCGGTTGGGAAATTCTGGGAGATGAAGTCCCTCCGTCTTAAAGCTGGTTAGGGAATTCTGGGAGTTGAAGTCCATCCGTCTTAAAGCCGGTAAGGGAATTCTGGGAGGTGAAGTCCATCTGTCTTAAAGCCGGTTGGGAAATTCTGGGAGATGAAGTCCCTCCTTCTTAAAGCTGGTTGTGGAATTCTGGGAGTTGAAGTCCATCCATCTTAAAGCCGGTTAGGGAATTCTGGGAGTTGACGTCCCTCCGTCTTAAAGCAGGTTGAGGAGTTCTGGGAGTTGAAGTCTCTCTTTCTTAAAGCTGGTTGGGGAATATTGGGAGTTGAAGTCCCTCTTTCTTAAATCCGCTTGTGGAATTCTGGGAGTTGAAGTCCCTCCGTCGTAAAGCCTGTTGGGGAATTCTGGGAGTTGAAGTCCATCTACCTTAAAGCCGGTTGAGGAATTCTTGGAGTTGAAGTCCATCCGTCTTAAAGCCGGTTGGGGAATTCTGGGAGTTGAAGTCCCTCCGTCTTAAAGCCTGTTGGGGAATTCTGGGAGTTGAAGTCCATCTGTCTTAAAACCGGTTGGGGAATTCTGGGAGTTGAAGTCTGTCCGTCTTAAAGCCGGTTGGGGAAATCTGGGAGTTCAAATCCGTCTGTCTTAAAGCTGTTTGGGGAATTCTGGGAGTTGAAATCCATTCGTCTTTAAGCCGGTTGGGGAATTCTGGGAGTTGAGTCTGTCCGTCTTAAAGCCGCTTGGGGAATATTGGGAGTTGAAGTCCGTCCGTGTTAAAGCTGGTTGGGGAATTCTGGCTGTTGAAATCCGTCCATCTTAAACCCGGATAGGGAATTCTGGGAGTTGAAGTCCCTCCGTCTAAAAGCCAGTTGGGGAATTCTGGGATTTGAAGTCCCTCCGTCTTAAAGCCGGTTGGGGAATTCTGGGAGTTGAAGTCCCTCCTTCGTAAAGCCAGTTGGGGAATTCTGGGAGTTGAAGTCCGTCCATCTTAAAGCCGGTTGGGGAATTCTGGGAGTTGAAGTCCGTCCGTCTTAAAGACTGTTGAGGAATTCTGGGAGTTGAAATCCGTCCATCTTAAAGCCGGTTAGAGAATTCTGGGAGTTGAAGTCCCTCCGTCTTTAAGCCGGTTGGGGAATTCTGGGAGTTGAAATCCCTCCTTCGTAAAGCCGGTTAGAGAATTCTGGGAGTTGAAGTCTGTCTGTCTTAAAGCCGGTTGGGGAATTCTGGGAGTTCAAGTCCGTCCGTTTTAAAGCTGGTTGGGGAATTTTGGGAGTTGAAGTCCCTCTACCTTAAAGCCGGTTGGGGAATTCTGGGAGTTGAAATCCATCTACCTTAAAGCCGGTTGAGGAATTCTGGGAGTTGAAGTCTCTCTGTCTTAAAGCTGGTTGGGGAATATTGGGAGTTGAAGTCCCTCTTTCTTAAAGCCGCTTGTGGAATTCTGGGAGTTGAAGTCCCTCCGTCGTAAAGCCGCTTGGGGAATTCTGGGAGTTGAAATCCATCTACCTTAAAGCTGGTTGGGGAATTTTGGGAGTTGAAGTCCATCCATCTTAAAGCCGGTTAGGGAATTCTGGGAGTTGACGTCCCTCCGTTTTAAAGCAGGTTGAGGAGTTCTGGGAGTTGAAGTCTCTCTGTCTTAAAGCTGGTTGGGGAATATTGGGAGTTGAAGTCCCTCCATCGTAAACCGCTTGGGGAATTCTGGGAGTTGAGATCCATCCATCTTAAAGCCTGTTGGGGAATTCAGGGAGTTGAAATCCATCCGTCTTAAAGCCGGTTGGGGAATTCTGGGAGTTGAAATCCCTCCGTCATAAAGCCGGTTGGGGAATTCTGGGCGTTGAAGTCCCTCCATCTTAAAGCCGGTAGGGGAATTCTGGGAGTTCAAGTCCCTCCTTCTTAAAGCTGTTTGGGGAATTCTGGGAGTTGAAGTCCCTCCATCTTAAAGCCGGTAGGGGAATTCTGGGAGTTCAAGTCCCTCCTTCTTAAAGCTGTTTGGGGAATTCTGGGAGTTGAAGTCCGTCCGTCTTAAAGCCAGTTGGGGAAATCTGGGAGTTCAAACCCGTCCGTCTTAAAGCTGTTTGGGTAATTCTGGGAGTTGAAATCCATTCGTCTTAAAGCCGGTTGGGGAATTCTGGGAGTTGAAGTCTGTCCGTCTTAAAGCCGCTTGGGGAATATTGGGAGTTGAAGTCCGTCCGTGTTAAAGCTGGTTGGGGAATTCTGGCTGTTGAAATCCGTCCATCTTAAACCCGGATAGGGAATTCTGGGAGTTGAAGTCACACCTTCTTAAAGCTGGTTGGGGAATGCTGGGAGTTGAAATCCGTGCATCTTAAAGCCGGTTGGGGAATTCTGGGAGTTGAAATCCATTCGTCTTAAAGCCGGTTGGGGAAATCTGGGAATTGAAATCTGCCCGTCTTAAAGCCGGTAGGGTTATTCTGGGAGTTCAAATCTTTCCGTCTTATAGCCTGTTGGGGAATTCTGGGAGTTGAAGTCACACCATCTTTAAGCTTTTTGGGGAATTCTGGGAGTTGAAATCCATTCGTCTTAAAGCCGGTTGGGGAATTCTGGGAGTTGAAATCCGTGCGTCTTAAAGCCGGTTGAGGAATTCTGGGAGTTGAAATCCATGCATCTTAAAGCGGGTTAGGGAATTCAGGGAGGTGAAGTCCCTCTATCTTAAAGCCCGTTGGGGAATTCTGGGAGTTAAAATCCGTCCGACTTAAAGCCGGTTGGGGAATTCCGGGAGTTGAAGTCCATATGTCTTAAAGCCGGTTGGGGAATTCTGGGAGTTGAAGTCCGTCCGTCTTAAAGCCTGTTCGGGAATTCTGGGAGTTGAAGTCCGTCCGTCTTAAAGCCTGTTGGGGAATTCTGGGAGTTGAAGTCCATCTGTCTTAAAGCTGGTTGGGGAATTCTGGAAGTTGAAGTCCCTCTGTCTTAAAGCTGGTTGGGGAATTCTGGGAGTTGAAATCCGTCCATCTTAAAGCCGGTTAGAGAATTCTGGGAGTTGAAGTCCCTCCGTCTTAAAGCCGGTTGGGGAATTCTGGGAGTTGAAGTCCCTCCGTCTGAAAGCCGGTTAGGGAATTCTGGGAGTTGAAGTCCCTCCTTCGTAAAGCCAGTTGGGGAATCCTGGGAGTTGAAGACTGTCCGTCTTAAAGCCGGTTGGGGAATTCTGGGAGTTGAAATCCCTCCGTCATAAAGCCGGTTGGGGAATTCTGGGCGTTGAAGTCCCTCCATCTTAAAGCCGGTAGGGGAATTCTGGGAGTTCAAGTCCCTCCTTCTTAAAGCTGTTTGGGGAATTCTGGGAGTTGAAGTCCCTCCGTCTTAAAGCCGGTTGGGGAATTCTGGGAGTTGAAGTCCCTCCGTCTGAAAGCCGGTTAGGGAATTCTGGGAGTTGAAGTCCCTCCTTCGTAAAGCCAGTTGGGGAATTCTGGGAGTTGAAGACTGTCCGTCTTAAAGCCGGTTGGGGAATTCTGGGAGTTGAAGTCCATCCGTCTTAAAGCCTGTTGGGGAATTCTGGGAGTTGAAGTCCATATGTCTTAAAGCTGGTTGGGGAATTCTGGAAGTTGAAGT
This sequence comes from Hydrophis major, assembly GCA_033807585.1. Classification (NCBI taxonomy): domain Eukaryota; kingdom Metazoa; phylum Chordata; class Lepidosauria; order Squamata; family Elapidae; genus Hydrophis; species Hydrophis major. The sequence goes on from JAUCBL010000083.1 coordinate 382,224, forward strand.
CCCTCTATGTTAAAGCCGGTTGGGGAATTCTGGGAGTTGAAATCCATCTTCCTTAAAGCCGGTTGAGGAATTCTTGGAGTTGAAGTCCATCCGTCTTAAAGCCGGTTGGGGAATTCTGGGAGTTGAAATCTGTCCATCCTAAAGCCGGTTGGGGAAATCTGGGAATTGAAATCTGCCCACCTTAAAGCCAGTTGGGGAATTCTGGGAATTGAAGTCCCTCCGTCTTAAAGCCGGTTGGGAAATTCTGGGAGTTCAAATCCGTCTGTCTTAAAGCCTGTTGGGAAATTCTGGGAGTTCAAATCCGTCTGTCTTAAAGCCGGTTGGGGAAATCTGGGAGTTCAAATCCGTCTGTCTTAAAGCCGGTTGGGAAATTCTGGGAGTTCAAATCCATCTGTCTTAAAGCTGGTTGGGGAATTCTGGGAGTTGAAGTCCCTCCGTCTTAAAGCCGGTTGGGGAATTCTGGGAGTTGAAGTCCCTCCTTCGTAAAGCACGTTGAGGAGTTCTGGGAGTTGAAGTCTCTCTGTCTTAAAGCTGGTTGAGGAATATTGGGAGTTGAAGTCCGTCTTTCTTAAAGCCGCTTGTGGAATTCTGGGAGTTGAAGTCCCTCCGTCGTAAAGCCGCTTGGGGAATTCTGGGAGTTGAAATCCATCTACCTTAAAGCCGGTTGAGGAATTCTTGGAGTTGAAGTCCATCCGTCTTAAAGCCGGTTGGGGAATTCCGGGAGTTGAAGTCCCTCCGTCTTAAAGCCGGTTGGGGAATTCTGGGAGTTGAAGTCCGTCCGTCTTAAAGCCTGTTCGGGAATTCTGGGAGTTGAAGTCCGTCCGTCTTAAAGCCTGTTGGGGAATTCTGGGAGTTGAAGTCCATCTGTCTTAAAGCTGGTTGGGGAATTCTGGAAGTTGAAGTCCCTCTGTCTTAAAGCTGTTTGGGGAATTCTGGGAGTTGAAATCCGTCCATCTTAAAGCCGGTTAGAGAATTCTGGGAGTTGAAGTCCCTCCGTCTTAAAGCCGGTTGGGGAATTCTGGGAGTTGAAGTCCCTCCGTCTGAAAGCCGGTTAGGGAATTCTGGGAGTTGAAGTCCCTCCTTCGTAAAGCCAGTTGGGGAATTCTGGGAGTTGAAGACTGTCCGTCTTAAAGCCGGTTGGGGAATTCTGGGAGTTGAAGTCCATCCGTCTTAAAGCCTGTTGGGGAATTCTGGGAGTTGAAGTCCATATGTCTTAAAGCTGGTTGGGGAATTCTGGAAGTTGAAGTCCCTCTATGTTAAAGCCGGTTGGGGAATTCTGGGAGTTGAAATCCATCTTCCTTAAAGCCGGTTGAGGAATTCTTGGAGTTGAAGTCCATCCGTCTTAAAGCCGGTTGGGGAATTCTGGGAGTTGAAGTCCCTCCGTCTTAAAGCCTGTTGGGGAATTCTGGGAGTTGAAGTCCATCTGTCTTAAAGCCGGTTGGGAAATTCTGGGAGTTGAAGTCCATCCGTCTTAAAGCCGGTAAGGGAATTCTGGGAGGTGAAGTCCATCTGTCTTAAAGCCGGTTGGGAAATTCTGGGAGATGAAGTCCCTCCGTCTTAAAGCTGGTTAGGGAATTCTGGGAGTTGAAGTCCATCCGTCTTAAAGCCGGTAAGGGAATTCTGGGAGGTGAAGTCCATCTGTCTTAAAGCCGGTTGGGAAATTCTGGGAGATGAAGTCCCTCCTTCTTACAGCTGGTTGTGGAATTCTGGGAGTTGAAGTCCATCCATCTTAAAGCCGGTTAGGGAATTCTGGGAGTTGACGTCCCTCCGTCTTAAAGCAGGTTGAGGAGTTCTGGGAGTTGAAGTCTCTCTTTCTTAAAGCTGGTTGGGGAATATTGGGAGTTGAAGTCCCTCTTTCTTAAATCCGCTTGTGGAATTCTGGGAGTTGAAGTCCCTCCGTCGTAAAGCCTGTTGGGGAATTCTGGGAGTTGAAGTCCATCTGTCTTAAAGCTGGTTGGGGAATTCTGGGAGTTGAAATCCATCTACCTTAAAGCCGGTTGAGGAATTCTTGGAGTTGAAGCCCATCCGTCTTAAAGCCGGTTGGGGAATTCTGGGAGTTGAAGTCCCTCCGTCTTAAAGCCTATTGGGGAATTCTGGGAGTTGAAGTCCATCTGTCTTAAAACCGGTTGGGGAATTCTGGGAGTTGAAGTCCGTCCGTCTTAAAGCCGGTTGGGGAAATCTGGGAGTTCAAATCCGTCTGTCTTAAAGCTGTTTGGGGAATTCTGGGAGTTGAAATCCATTCGTCTTTAAGCCGGTTGGGGAATTCTGGGAGTTGAGTCTGTCCGTCTTAAAGCCGCTTGGGGAATATTGGGAGTTGAAGTCCGTCCGTGTTAAAGCTGGTTGGGGAATTCTGGCTGTTGAAATCCGTCCATCTTAAACCCGGATAGGGAATTCTGGGAGTTGAAGTCCCTCCGTCTAAAAGCCAGTTGGGGAATTCTGGGATTTGAAGTCCCTCCATCTTAAAGCCGGTTGGGGAATTCTGGGAGTTGAAGTCCCTCCTTCGTAAAGCCAGTTGGGGAATTCTGGGAGTTGAAGTCCGTCCATCTTAAAGCCGGTTGGGGAATTCTGGGAGTTGAAGTCCGTCCGTCTTAAAGCCGGTTAGAGAATTCTGGGAGTTGAAATCCGTCCATCTTAAAGCCGGTTAGAGAATTCTGGGAGTTGAAGTCCCTCCGTCTTTAAGCCGGTTGGGGAATTCTGGGAGTTGAAATCCCTCCTTCGTAAAGCCGGTTAGAGAATTCTGGGAGTTGAAGTCTGTCTGTCTTAAAGCCGGTTGGGGAATTCTGGGAGTTCAAGTCCGTCCGTTTTAAAGCTGGTTGGGGAATTTTGGGAGTTGAAGTCCCTCTACCTTAAAGCCGGTTGGGGAATTCTGGGAGTTGAAATCCATCTACCTTAAAGCCGGTTGAGGAATTCTGGGAGTTGAGGTCTCTCTGTCTTAAAGCTGGTTGGGGAATATTGGGAGTTGAAGTCCCTCTTTCTTAAAGCCGCTTGTGGAATTCTGGGAGTTGAAGTCCCTCCGTCGTAAAGCCGCTTGGGGAATTCTGGGAGTTGAAATCCATCTACCTTAAAGCTGGTTGGGGAATTTTGGGAGTTGAAGTCCATCCATCTTAAAGCCGGTTAGGGAATTCTGGGAGTTGACGTCCCTCCGTCTTAAAGCAGGTTGAGGAGTTCTGGGAGTTGAAGTCTCTCTGTCTTAAAGCTGGTTGGGGAATATTGGGAGTTGAAGTCCCTCTTTCTTAAAGCCGCTTGTGGAATTCTGGGAGTTGAAGTCCCTCCGTCGTAAAGCCGCTTGGGGAATTCTGGGAGTTGAGATCCATCCGTCTTAAAGCCGGTTGGGGAATTCTGGGAGTTGAAATCCCTCCGTCATAAAGCCGGTTGGGGAATTCTGGGCGTTGAAGTCCCTCCATCTTAAAGCCGGTAGGGGAATTCTGGGAGTTCAAGTCCCTCCTTCTTAAAGCTGTTTGGGGAATTCTGGGAGTTGAAGTCCCTCCGTCTTAAAGCCGGTTGGGGAATTCTGGGAATTGAAGTCCATCTGTCTTAAAGCCGGTTGGGGGCTTCCTGGAGTTGAAGTCCGTCCGTCTTAAAGCCAGTTGGGGAAATCTGGGAGTTCAAATCCGTCCGTCTTAAAGCTGTTTGGGGAATTCTGGGAGTTGAAATCCATTCGTCTTAAAGCCGGTTGGGGAATTCTGGGAGTTGAAGTCTGTCCGTCTTAAAGCCGCTTGGGGAATATTGGGAGTTGAAGTCCGTCCGTGTTAAAGCTGGTTGGGGAATTCTGGCTGTTGAAATCCGTCCATCTTAAACCCGGATAGGGAATTCTGGGACTTGAAGTCCCTCCGTCTTTAAGGCGGTTGGGGAATTCTGGCAGTTGAAGTCCATCCATCTTAAAGCCTGTTGGGGAATTCTGGGAGTTGAGGTCTGTCCGTGTTAAAGCTGGTTAGGGAATTCTGGGTGTTGAAATCCATTCGTCTTAAAACCGGTTGGGTAATCCTGGGAGTTGAAATCCGTGCGTCTTAAAGCCGGTTGGGGAATTCTGGGAGTTGAAATCCATTCGTCTTAAAGCTGTTTGGGGAATTCTGGGATTTGAAGTCCCTCCGTCTTAAAGCCTGTTGGGGAATTCTGGGAGTTGAAATCCATCCATTTTAAACCCGGTTAGGGTATTCTGGGAGTTGAAGTCACACCTTCTTAAAGCCGGTTGGGGAATTCTGGGAGTTGAAATCCGTGCATCTTAAAGCCGGTTGGGGAATTCTGGGAGTTGAAATCCGTGCGTCTTAAACCCGGATAGGGAATTCTGGGAGTTGAAGTCACACCATCTTTAAGCTTTTTGGGGAATTCTGGGATTTGAAATCCATTCGTCTTAAAGCCGGTTGGGGAATTCTGGGAGTTGAAATCCGTGCGTCTTAAAGCCGGTTGAGGAATTCTGGGAGTTGAAATCCATGCATCTTAAAGCGGGAAAGGGAATTCAGGGAGGTGAAGTCCCTCTATCTTAAAGCCCGTTGGGGAATTCTGGGAGTTAAAATCCGTCCGACTTAAAGCCGGTTTGGGAATTCTGGGAATTGAAATCTGTTCATCTTAAAGCCGGTTGGGGAATTCTGGGAGTTGAAATCCGTGCGTCTTAAAGCCGGTTGAGGAATTCTGGGAGTTGAAGTCCATCTGTCTTAAAGCCAGTTAGGGAATTCAGGGAGGTGAAGTCCCTCTTTCTTAAAGCCCCTTGGGGAATTCTGGGAGTTAAAATCCGTCCGACTTAAAGCTGGTTTGGGAATTCTGGGAGTTGAAATCTGTCCATCTTAAAGCCGGTTAAGGAAATCTGGGAATTGAAATCTGCCCACCTTAAAGCCAGTTGGGGAATTCTGGGAGTTGAAGTCCCTCCGTCTTAAAGCTGGTTGGGAAATTCTGGGAGGTGAAGTCCATCTGTCTTAAAGCCGGTTGGGAAATTCTGGGAGTTGAAGTCCATTCGTCTTAAAGCCGGTTAGGGAATGCAGGGAGTGGAAGTCCGTCCGTCTTAAAGCCGGTTGGGGAATTCTGGGAGGTGAAGTCCATCTGTCTTAAAGCCGGTTGGGAAATTCTGGGAGATGAAGTCCCTCCTTCTTAAAGCTGGTTGTGGAATTCTGTGAGATGAAGTCCATCCGTCTTAAAGCTGGTTAGGGAATTCTGGGAGTTGAAGTCCATCCGTCTTAAAGCCGGTTAGGGAATTCTGGGAGGTGAAGTCCATCTGTCTTAAAGCCGGTTGGGAAATTCTGGGAGATGAAGTCCCTCCTTCTTAAAGCTGGTTGTGGAATTCTGGGAATTGAAGTCCCTCTGTCTTAAAGCAGGTTGAGGAGTTCTGGGAGGTGAAGTCCATCTGTCTTAAAGCCGGTTGGGAAATTCTGGGAGATGAAGTCCCTCCTTCTTAAAGCCGGTTAGGGAATTCTGGGAGTTGAAGTCCCTCCTTCGTAAAGCACGTTGAGGAGTTCTGGGAGTTGAAGTCTCTCTGTCTTAAAGCTGGTTGGGGAATATTGGGAGTTGAAGTCCGTCTTTCTTAAAGCCGTTTGTGGAATTCTGGGAGTTGAAGTCCCTCCGTCGTAAAGCCGGTTGGGGAAATCTGGGAGTTCAAATCCGTCTGTCTTAAAGCCGGTTGGGAAATTCTGGGAGTTCAAATCCGTCTGTCTTAAAGCTGGTTGGGGAATTCTGGGAGTTGAAGTCCCTCCGTCTTAAAGCCGGTTGGGGAATTCTGGGAATTGAAGTCCATCTGTCTTAAAGCCGGTTGGGAAATTCTGGGAGTTCAAATCCGTCTGTCTTAAAGCCGGTTGGGGGCTTCCTGGAGTTGAAGTCCGTCTGTCTTAAAGCCGGTTGAGGAATTCTTGGAGTTGAAGTCCATCCGTCTTAAAGCCGGTTGGGGAATTCCGGGAGTTGAAGTCCCTCCGTCTTAAAGCCGGTTCGGGAATTCTGGGAGTTGAAGTCCGTCCGTCTTAAAGCCTGTTCGGGAATTCTGGGAGTTGAAGTCCGTCCGTCTTAAAGCCTGTTGGGGAATTCTGGGAGTTGAAGTCCATCTGTCTTAAAGCTGGTTGGGGAATTCTGGAAGTTGAAGTCCCTCTGTCTTAAAGCTGGTTGGCGAATTCTGGGAGTTGAAATCCGTCCATCTTAAAGCCGGTTGGGGAATTCTGGGAGTTGAAGTCCCTCCTTCGTAAAGCCAGTTGGGGAATTCTGGGAGTTGAAGTCCGTCCATCTTAAAGCCGGTTGGGGAATTCTGGGAGTTGAAGTCCCTCCTTCGTAAAGCCAGTTGGGGAATTCTGGGAGTTGAAGACTGTCCGTCTTAAAGCCGGTTGGGGAATTTCGGGAGTTGAAGTCCATCCGTCTTAAAGCCTGTTGGGGAATTCTGGGAGTTGAAGTCCCTCCGTCTTAAAGCTGGTTGGGAAATTCTGGGAGGTGAAGTCCATCTGTCTTAAAGCCGGTTGGGAAATTCTGGGAGTTGAAGTCCATTCGTCTTAAAGCCGGTTAGGGAATGCAGGGAGTGGAAGTCCGTCCGTCTTAAAGCCGGTTGGGGAATTCTGGGAGGTGAAGTCCATCTGTCTTAAAGCCGGTTGGGAAATTCTGGGAGATGAAGTCCCTCCTTCTTAAAGCTGGTTGTGGAATTCTGTGAGATGAAGTCCATCCGTCTTAAAGCTGGTTAGGGAATTCTGGGAGTTGAAGTCCATCCGTCTTAAAGCCGGTTAGGGAATTCTGGGAGGTGAAGTCCATCTGTCTTAAAGCCGGTTGGGAAATTCTGGGAGATGAAGTCCCTCCTTCTTAAAGCTGGTTGTGGAATTCTGGGAATTGAAGTCCCTCCGTCTTAAAGCAGGTTGAGGAGTTCTGGGAGGTGAAGTCCATCTGTCTTAAAGCCGGTTGGGAAATTCTGGGAGATGAAGTCCCTCCTTCTTAAAGCCGGTTAGGGAATTCTGGGAGTTGAAGTCCCTCCTTCGTAAAGCACGTTGAGGAGTTCTGGGAGTTGAAGTCTCTCTGTCTTAAAGCTGGTTGGGGAATATTGGGAGTTGAAGTCCGTCTTTCTTAAAGCCGCTTGTGGAATTCTGGGAGTTGAAGTCCCTCCGTCGTAAAGCCGGTTGGGGAAATCTGGGAGTTCAAATCCGTCTGTCTTAAAGCCGGTTGGGAAATTCTGGGAGTTCAAATCCGTCTGTCTTAAAGCTGGTTGGGGAATTCTGGGAGTTGAAGTCCCTCCGTCTTAAAGCCGGTTGGGGAATTCTGGGAATTGAAGTCCATCCGTCTTAAAGCCGGTTGAGAAATTCTGGGAGTTCAAATCCGTCTGTCTTAAAGCCGGTTGGGGGCTTCCTGGAGTTGAAGTCCGTCTGTCTTAAAGCCGGTTGAGGAATTCTTGGAGTTGAAGTCCATCCGTCTTAAAGCCGGTTGGGGAATTCCGGGAGTTGAAGTCCCTCCGTCTTAAAGCCGGTTGGGGAATTCTGGGAGTTGAAGTCCGTCCGTCTTAAAGCCTGTTCGGGAATTCTGGGAGTTGAAGTCCGTCCGTCTTAAAGCCTGTTGGGGAATTCTGGGAGTTGAAGTCCATCTGTCTTAAAGCTGGTTGGGGAATTCTGGAAGTTGAAGTCCCTCTGTCTTAAAGCTGGTTGGCGAATTCTGGGAGTTGAAATCCGTCCATCTTAAAGCCGGTTGGGGAATTCTGGGAGTTGAAGTCCCTCCTTCGTAAAGCCAGTTGGGGAATTCTGGGAGTTGAAGTCCGTCCATCTTAAAGCCGGTTGGGGAATTCTGGGAGTTGAAGTCCCTCCTTCGTAAAGCCAGTTGGGGAATTCTGGGAGTTGAAGACTGTCCGTCTTAAAGCCGGTTGGGGAATTTCGGGAGTTGAAGTCCATCCGTCTTAAAGCCTGTTGGGGAATTCTGGGAGTTGAAGTCCATATGTCTTAAAGCTGGTTGGGGAATTCTGGAAGTTGAAGTCCCTCTATGTTAAAGCCGGTTGGGGAATTCTGGGAGTTGAAATCCATCTTCCTTAAAGCCGGTTGAGGAATTCTTGGAGTTGAAGTCCATCCGTCTTAAAGCCGGTTGGGGAATTCTGGGAGTTGAAGTCCCTCCGTCTTAAAGCCTGTTGGGGAATTCTGGGAGTTGAAGTCCATCTGTCTTAAAGCCGGTTGGGAAATTCTGGGAGTTGAAGTCCATCCGTCTTAAAGCCGGTAAGGGAATTCTGGGAGGTGAAGTCCATCTGTCTTAAAGCCGGTTGGGAAATTCTGGGAGATGAAGTCCCTCCTTCTTAAAGCTGGTTGTGGAATTCTGGGAATTGAAGTCCCTCCGTCTTAAAGCAGGTTGAGGAGTTCTTGGAGTTGAAGTCCATCCGTCTTAAAGCCGATTGGGGAATTCCGGGAGTTGAAGTCCCTCCGTCTTAAAGCCGGTTGGGGAATTCTGGGAGTTGAAGTCCGTCCGTCTTAAAGCCTGTTCGGGAATTCTGGGAGTTGAAGTCCGTCCGTCTTAAAGCCTGTTGGGGAATTCTGGGAGTTGAAGTCCATCTGTCTTAAAGCTGGTTGGGGAATTCTGGAAGTTGAAGTCCCTCTGTCTTAAAGCTGGTTGGGGAATTCTGGGAGTTGAAATCCGTCCATCTTAAAGCCGGTTAGAGAATTCTGGGAGATGAAGTCCCTCCGTCTTAAAGCCGGTTGGGGAATTCTGGGAGTTGAAGTCCCTCCGTCTGAAAGCCGGTTAGGGAATTCTGGGAGTTGAAGTCCCTCCTTCGTAAAGCCAGTTGGGGAATTCTGGGAGTTGAAGACTGTCCGTCTTAAAGCCGGTTGGGGAATTCTGGGAGTTGAAGTCCATCCGTCTTAAAGCCTGTTGGGGAATTCTGGGAGTTGAAGTCCATATGTCTTAAAGCTGGTTGGGGAATTCTGGAAGTTGAAGTCCCTCTATGTTAAAGCCGGTTGGGGAATTCTGGGAGTTGAAATCCATCTTCCTTAAAGCCGGTTGAGGAATTCTTGGAGTTGAAGTCCATCCGTCTTAAAGCCGGTTGGGGAATTCTGGGAGTTGAAGTCCCTCCGTCTTAAAGCCTGTTGGGGAATTCTGGGAGTTGAAGTCCATCTGTCTTAAAGCCGGTTGGGAAATTCTGGGAGTTGAAGTCCATCCGTCTTAAAGCCGGTAAGGGAATTCTGGGAGGTGAAGTCCATCTGTCTTAAAGCCGGTTGGGAAATTCTGGGAGATGAAGTCCCTCCGTCTTAAAGCTGGTTAGGGAATTCTGGGAGTTGAAGTCCATCCGTCTTAAAGCCGGTAAGGGAATTCTGGGAGGTGAAGTCCATCTGTCTTAAAGCCGGTTGGGAAATTCTGGGAGATGAAGTCCCTCCTTCTTAAAGCTGGTTGTGGAATTCTGGGAGTTGAAGTCCATCCATCTTAAAGCCGGTTAGGGAATTCTGGGAGTTGACGTCCCTCCGTCTTAAAGCAGGTTGAGGAGTTCTGGGAGTTGAAGTCTCTCTTTCTTAAAGCTGGTTGGGGAATATTGGGAGTTGAAGTCCCTCTTTCTTAAATCCGCTTGTGGAATTCTGGGAGTTGAAGTCCCTCCGTCGTAAAGCCTGTTGGGGAATTCTGGGAGTTGAAGTCCATCTGTCTTAAAGCTGGTTGGGGAATTCTGGGAGTTGAAATCCATCTACCTTAAAGCCGGTTGAGGAATTCTTGGAGTTGAAGTCCATCCGTCTTAAAGCCGGTTGGGGAATTCTGGGAGTTGAAGTCCCTCCGTCTTAAAGCCTGTTGGGGAATTCTGGGAGTTCAAATCCGTCTGTCTTAAAGCTGTTTGGGGAATTCTGGGAGTTGAAATCCATTCGTCTTTAAGCCGGTTGGGGAATTCTGGGAGTTGAGTCTGTCCGTCTTAAAGCCGCTTGGGGAATATTGGGAGTTGAAGTCCGTCCGTGTTAAAGCTGGTTGGGGAATTCTGGCTGTTGAAATCCGTCCATCTTAAACCCGGATAGGGAATTCTGGGAGTTGAAGTCCCTCCGTCTAAAAGCCAGTTGGGGAATTCTGGGATTTGAAGTCCCTCCGTCTTAAAGCCGGTTGGGGAATTCTGGGAGTTGAAGTCCCTCCTTCGTAAAGCCAGTTGGGGAATTCTGGGAGTTGAAGTCCGTCCATCTTAAAGCCGGTTGGGGAATTCTGGGAGTTGAAGTCCGTCCGTCTTAAAGACTGTTGAGGAATTCTGGGAGTTGAAATCCGTCCATCTTAAAGCCGGTTAGAGAATTCTGGGAGTTGAAGTCCCTCCGTCTTTAAGCCGGTTGGGGAATTCTGGGAGTTGAAGTCCCTCCTTCTTAAAGCCGCTTGTGGAATTCTGGGAGTTGAAGTCCCTCCGTCGTAAAGCCGCTTGGGGAATTCTGGGAGTTGAGATCCATCCATCTTAAAGCCTGTTGGGGAATTCAGGGAGTTGAAATCCATCCGTCTTAAAGCCGGTTGGGGAATTCTGGGAGTTGAAATCCCTCCGTCATAAAGCCGGTTGGGGAATTCTGGGCGTTGAAGTCCCTCCATCTTAAAGCCGGTAGGGGAATTCTGGGAGTTCAAGTCCCTCCTTCTTAAAGCTGTTTGGGGAATTCTGGGAGTTGAAGTCCCTCCGTCTTAAAGCCGGTTGGGGAATTCTGGGAATTGAAGTCCATCTGTCTTAAAGCCGGTTGGGGGCTTCCTGGAGTTGAAGTCCGTCCGTCTTAAAGCCAGTTGGGGAAATCTGGGAGTTCAAATCCGTCCGTCTTAAAGCTGTTTGGGGAATTCTGGGAGTTGAAATCCATTCGTCTTAAAGCCGGTTGGGGAATTCTGGGAGTTGAAGTCTGTCCGTCTTAAAGCCGCTTGGGGAATATTGAGAGTTGAAGTCCGTCCGTGTTAAAGCTGGTTGGGGAATTCTGGCTGTTGAAATCCGTCCATCTTAAACCCGGATAGGGAATTCTGGGACTTGAAGTCCCTCCGTCTTTAAGGCGGTTGGGGAATTCTGGCAGTTGAAGTCCATCCATCTTAAAGCCTGTTGGGGAATTCTGGGAGTTGAGGTCTGTCCGTGTCAAAGCTGGTAAGGGAATTCTGGGTGTTGAAATCCATTCGTCTTAAAACCGGTTGGGTAATCCTGGGAGTTGAAATCCGTGCGTCTTAAAGCCGGTTGGGGAATTCTGGGAGTTGAAATCCATTCGTCTTAAAGCTGTTTGGGGAATTCTGGGAGTTGAAGTCTTTCCGTCTTAAAGCCTGTTGGGGAATTCTGGGAGTTGAAATCCATCCATTTTAAACCCGGTTAGGGTATTCTGGGAGTTGAAGTCACACCTTCTTAAAGCCGGTTGGGGAATTCTGGGAGTTGAAATCCGTGCATCTTAAAGCCGGTTGGGGAAATCTGGGAATTGAAATCTGCCCGTCTTAAAGCCGGTAGGGTTATTCTGGGAGATCAAATCTTTCCGTCTTATAGCCGGTTGGGGAATTCTGGGAGTTGAAGTCACACCATCTTTAAGCTTTTTGGGGAATTCTGGGATTTGAAATCCATTCGTCTTAAAGCCGGTTGGGGAATTCTGGGAGTTGAAATCCGTGCGTCTTAAAGCCGGTTGAGGAATTCTGGGAGTTGAAATCCATGCATCTTAAAGCGGGAAAGGGAATTCAGGGAGGTGAAGTCCCTCTATCTTAAAGCCCGTTGGGGAATTCTGGGAGTTAAAATCCGTCCGACTTAAAGCCGGTTTGGGAATTCTGGGAATTGAAATCTGTTCATCTTAAAGCCGGTTGGGGAATTCTGGGAGTTGAAATCCGTGCGTCTTAAAGCCGGTTGAGGAATTCTGGGAGTTGAAGTCCATCTGTCTTAAAGCCAGTTAGGGAATTCAGGGAGGTGAAGTCCCTCTTTCTTAAAGCCCCTTGGGGAATTCTGGGAGTTAAAATCCGTCCGACTTAAAGCCGGTTTGGGAATTCTGGGAGTTGAAATCTGTCCATCTTAAAGCCGGTTAAGGAAATCTGGGAATTGAAATCTGCCCACCTTAAAGCCAGTTGGGGAATTCTGGGAGTTGAAGTCCCTCCGTCTTAAAGCTGGTTGGGAAATTCTGGGAGGTGAAGTCCATCTGTCTTAAAGCCGGTTGGGAAATTCTGGGAGTTGAAGTCCATTCGTCTTAAAGCCGGTTAGGGAATGCAGGGAGTGGAAGTCCGTCCGTCTTAAAGCCGGTTGGGGAATTCTGGGAGGTGAAGTCCATCTGTCTTAAAGCCGGTTGGGAAATTCTGGGAGATGAAGTCCCTCCTTCTTAAAGCTGGTTGTGGAATTCTGGGAGATGAAGTCCATCCGTCTTAAAGCTGGTTAGGGAATTCTGGGAGTTGAAGTCCATCCGTCTTAAAGCCGGTTAGGGAATTCTGGGAGGTGAAGTCCATCTGTCTTAAAGCCGGTTGGGAAATTCTGGGAGATGAAGTCCCTCCTTCTTAAAGCTGGTTGTGGAATTCTGGGAATTGAAGTCCCTCCGTCTTAAAGCAGGTTGAGGAGTTCTGGGAGGTGAAGTCCATCTGTCTTAAAGCCGGTTGGGAAATTCTGGGAGATGAAGTCCCTCCTTCTTAAAGCCGGTTAGGGAATTCTGGGAGTTGAAGTCCCTCCTTCGTAAAACACGTTGAGGAGTTCTGGGAGTTGAAGTCTCTCTGTCTTAAAGCTGGTTGGGGAATATTGGGAGTTGAAGTCCATCCGTCTTAAAGCCGGTAAGGGAATTCTGGGAGGTGAAGTCCATCTGTCTTAAAGCCGGTTGGGAAATTCTGGGAGATGAAGTCCCTCCGTCTTAAAGCTGGTTAGGGAATTCTGGGAGTTGAAGTCCATCCGTCTTAAAGCCGGTAAGGGAATTCTGGGAGGTGAAGTCCATCTGTCTTAAAGCCGGTTGGGAAATTCTGGGAGATGAAGTCCCTCCTTCTTAAAGCTGGTTGTGGAATTCTGGGAGTTGAAGTCCATCCATCTTAAAGCCGGTTAGGGAATTCTGGGAGTTGACGTCCCTCCGTCTTAAAGCAGGTTGAGGAGTTCTGGGAGTTGAAGTCTCTCTTTCTTAAAGCTGGTTGGGGAATATTGGGAGTTGAAGTCCCTCTTTCTTAAATCCGCTTGTGGAATTCTGGGAGTTGAAGTCCCTCCGTCGTAAAGCCTGTTGGGGAATTCTGGGAGTTGAAGTCCATCTGTCTTAAAGCTGGTTGGGGAATTCTGGGAGTTGAAATCCATCTACCTTAAAGCCGGTTGAGGAATTCTTGGAGTTGAAGTCCATCCGTCTTAAAGCCGGTTGGGGAATTCTGGGAGTTGAAGTCCCTCCGTCTTAAAGCCTGTTGGGGAATTCTGGGAGTTCAAATCCGTCTGTCTTAAAGCTGTTTGGGGAATTCTGGGAGTTGAAATCCATTCGTCTTTAAGCCGGTTGGGGAATTCTGGGAGTTGAGTCTGTCCGTCTTAAAGCCGCTTGGGGAATATTGGGAGTTGAAGTCCGTCCGTGTTAAAGCTGGTTGGGGAATTCTGGCTGTTGAAATCCGTCCATCTTAAACCCGGATAGGGAATTCTGGGAGTTGAAGTCCCTCCGTCTAAAAGCCAGTTGGGGAATTCTGGGATTTGAAGTCCCTCCGTCTTAAAGCCGGTTGGGGAATTCTGGGAGTTGAAATCCCTCCTTCGTAAAGCCAGTTGGGGAATTCTGGGAGTTGAAGTCCGTCCATCTTAAAGCCGGTTGGGGAATTCTGGGAGTTGAAGTCCGTCCGTCTTAAAGACTGTTGAGGAATTCTGGGAGTTGAAATCCGTCCATCTTAAAGCCGGTTAGAGAATTCTGGGAGTTGAAGTCCCTCCGTCTTTAAGCCGGTTGGGGAATTCTGGGAGTTGAAGTCCCTCCTTCTTAAAGCCGCTTGTGGAATTCTGGGAGTTGAAGTCCCTCCGTCGTAAAGCCGCTTGGGGAATTCTGGGAGTTGAGATCCATCCATCTTAAAGCCTGTTGGGGAATTCAGGGAGTTGAAATCCATCCGTCTTAAAGCCGGTTGGGGAATTCTGGGAGTTGAAATCCCTCCGTCATAAAGCCGGTTGGGGAATTCTGGGCGTTGAAGTCCCTCCATCTTAAAGCCGGTAGGGGAATTCTGGGAGTTCAAGTCCCTCCTTCTTAAAGCTGTTTGGGGAATTCTGGGAGTTGAAGTCCCTCCGTCTTAAAGCCGGTTGGGGAATTCTGGGAATTGAAGTCCATCTGTCTTAAAGCCGGTTGGGGGCTTCCTGGAGTTGAAGTCCGTCCGTCTTAAAGCCAGTTGGGGAAATCTGGGAGTTCAAATCCGTCCGTCTTAAAGCTGTTTGGGGAATTCTGGGAGTTGAAATCCATTCGTCTTAAAGCCGGTTGGGGAATTCTGGGAGTTGAAGTCTGTCCGTCTTAAAGCCGCTTGGGGAATATTGAGAGTTGAAGTCCGTCCGTGTTAAAGCTGGTTGGGGAATTCTGGCTGTTGAAATCCGTCCATCTTAAACCCGGATAGGGAATTCTGGGACTTGAAGTCCCTCCGTCTTTAAGGCGGTTGGGGAATTCTGGCAGTTGAAGTCCATCCATCTTAAAGCCTGTTGGGGAATTCTGGGAGTTGAGGTCTGTCCGTGTCAAAGCTGGTTAGGGAATTCTGGGTGTTGAAATCCATTCGTCTTAAAACCGGTTGGGTAATCCTGGGAGTTGAAATCCGTGCGTCTTAAAGCCGGTTGGGGAATTCTGGGAGTTGAAATCCATTCGTCTTAAAGCTGTTTGGGGAATTCTGGGAGTTGAAGTCTTTCCGTCTTAAAGCCTGTTGGGGAATTCTGGGAGTTGAAATCCATCCATTTTAAACCCGGTTAGGGTATTCTGGGAGTTGAAGTCACACCTTCTTAAAGCCGGTTGGGGAATTCTGGGAGTTGAAATCCGTGCATCTTAAAGCCGGTTGGGGAAATCTGGGAATTGAAATCTGCCCGTCTTAAAGCCGGTAGGGTTATTCTGGGAGATCAAATCTTTCCGTCTTATAGCCGGTTGGGGAATTCTGGGAGTTGAAGTCACACCATCTTTAAGCTTTTTGGGGAATTCTGGGATTTGAAATCCATTCGTCTTAAAGCCGGTTGGGGAATTCTGGGAGTTGAAATCCGTGCGTCTTAAAGCCGGTTGAGGAATTCTGGGAGTTGAAATCCATGCATCTTAAAGCGGGAAAGGGAATTCAGGGAGGTGAAGTCCCTCTATCTTAAAGCCCGTTGGGGAATTCTGGGAGTTAAAATCCGTCCGACTTAAAGCCGGTTTGGGAATTCTGGGAATTGAAATCTGTTCATCTTAAAGCCGGTTGGGGAATTCTGGGAGTTGAAATCCGTGCGTCTTAAAGCCGGTTGAGGAATTCTGGGAGTTGAAGTCCATCTGTCTTAAAGCCAGTTAGGGAATTCAGGGAGGTGAAGTCCCTCTTTCTTAAAGCCCCTTGGGGAATTCTGGGAGTTAAAATCCGTCCGACTTAAAGCCGGTTTGGGAATTCTGGGAGTTGAAATCTGTCCATCTTAAAGCCGGTTAAGGAAATCTGGGAATTGAAATCTGCCCACCTTAAAGCCAGTTGGGGAATTCTGGGAGTTGAAGTCCCTCCGTCTTAAAGCTGGTTGGGAAATTCTGGGAGGTGAAGTCCATCTGTCTTAAAGCCGGTTGGGAAATTCTGGGAGTTGAAGTCCATTCGTCTTAAAGCCGGTTAGGGAATGCAGGGAGTGGAAGTCCGTCCGTCTTAAAGCCGGTTGGGGAATTCTGGGAGGTGAAGTCCATCTGTCTTAAAGCCGGTTGGGAAATTCTGGGAGATGAAGTCCCTCCTTCTTAAAGCTGGTTGTGGAATTCTGGGAGATGAAGTCCATCCGTCTTAAAGCTGGTTAGGGAATTCTGGGAGTTGAAGTCCATCCGTCTTAAAGCCGGTTAGGGAATTCTGGGAGGTGAAGTCCATCTGTCTTAAAGCCGGTTGGGAAATTCTGGGAGATGAAGTCCCTCCTTCTTAAAGCTGGTTGTGGAATTCTGGGAATTGAAGTCCCTCCGTCTTAAAGCAGGTTGAGGAGTTCTGGGAGGTGAAGTCCATCTGTCTTAAAGCCGGTTGGGAAATTCTGGGAGATGAAGTCCCTCCTTCTTAAAGCCGGTTAGGGAATTCTGGGAGTTGAAGTCCCTCCTTCGTAAAGCACGTTGAGGAGTTCTGGGAGTTGAAGTCTCTCTGTCTTAAAGCTGGTTGGGGAATATTGGGAGTTGAAGTCCGTCTTTCTTAAAGCCGCTTGTGGAATTCTGGGAGTTGAAGTCCCTCCGTCGTAAAGCCTGTTGGGAAATTCTGGGAGTTCAAATCCGTCTGTCTTAAAGCCGGTTGGGGAAATCTGGGAGTTCAAATCCGTCTGTCTTAAAGCCGGTTGGGAAATTCTGGGAGTTCAAATCCGTCTGTCTTAAAGCTGGTTGGGGAATTCTGGGAGTTGAAGTCCCTCCGTCTTAAAGCCGGTTGGGGAATTCTGGGAATTGAAGTCCATCTGTCTTAAAGCCGGTTGGGAAATTCTGGGAGTTCAAATCCGTCTGTCTTAAAGCCGGTTGGGGGCTTCCTGGAGTTGAAGTCCGTCTGTCTTAAAGCCGGTTGAGGAATTCTTGGAGTTGAAGTCCATCCGTCTTAAAGCCGGTTGGGGAATTTCGGGAGTTGAAGTCCCTCCGTCTTAAAGCCGGTTGGGGAATTCTGGGAGTTGAAGTCCGTCCGTCTTAAAGCCTGTTCGGGAATTCTGGGAGTTGAAGTCCGTCCGTCTTAAAGCCTGTTGGGGAATTCTGGGAGTTGAAGTCCATCTGTCTTAAAGCTGGTTGGGGAATTCTGGAAGTTGAAGTCCCTCTGTCTTAAAGCTGGTTGGGGAATTCTGGGAGTTGAAATCCGTCCATCTTAAAGCCGGTTGGGGAATTCTGGGAGTTGAAGTCCCTCCTTCGTAAAGCCAGTTGGGGAATTCTGGGAGTTGAAGTCCGTCCATCTTAAAGCCGGTTGGGGAATTCTGGGAGTTGAAGTCCCTCCTTCGTAAAGCCAGTTGGGGAATTCTGGGAGTTGAAGACTGTCCATCTTAAAGCCGGTTGGGGAATTCTGGGAGTTGAAGTCCATCCGTCTTAAAGCCTGTTGGGGAATTCTGGGAGTTGAAGTCCATATGTCTTAAAGCTGGTTGGGGAATTCTGGAAGTTGAAGTCCCTCTATGTTAAAGCCGGTTGGGGAATTCTGGGAGTTGAAATCCATCTTCCTTAAAGCCGGTTGAGGAATTCTTGGAGTTGAAGTCCATCCGTCTTAAAGCCGGTTGGGGAATTCTGGGAGTTGAAGTCCCTCCGTCTTAAAGCCTGTTGGGGAATTCTGGGAGTTGAAGTCCATCTGTCTTAAAGCCGGTTGGGAAATTCTGGGAGTTGAAGTCCATCCGTCTTAAAGCCGGTAAGGGAATTCTGGGAGGTGAAGTCCATCTGTCTTAAAGCCGGTTGGGAAATTCTGGGAGATGAAGTCCCTCCGTCTTAAAGCCTGTTGGGGAATTCTGGGAGTTGAAGTCCATCTGTCTTAAAACCGGTTGGGGAATTCTGGGAGTTGAAGTCCGTCCGTCTTAAAGCCGGTTGGGGAAATCTGGGAGTTCAAATCCGTCTGTCTTAAAGCTGTTTGGGGAATTCTGGGAGTTGAAATCCATTCGTCTTTAAGCCGGTTGGGGAATTCTGGGAGTTGAGTCTGTCCGTCTTAAAGCCGCTTGGGGAATATTGGGAGTTGAAGTCCGTCCGTGTTAAAGCTGGTTGGGGAATTCTGGCTGTTGAAATCCGTCCGTCTTAAACCCGGATAGGGAATTCTGGGAGTTGAAGTCCCTCCATCTAAAAGCCAGTTGGGGAATTCTGGGATTTGAAGTCCCTCCGTCTTAAAGCCGGTTGGGGAATTCTGGGAGTTGAAGTCCCTCCTTCGTAAAGCCAGTTGGGGAATTCTGGGAGTTGAAGTCCGTCCATCTTAAAGCCGGTTGGGGAATTCTGGGAGTTGAAGTCCGTCCGTCTTAAAGACTGTTGAGGAATTCTGGGGGTTGAAATCCGTCCATCTTAAAGCCGGTTAGAGAATTCTGGGAGTTGAAGTCCCTCCGTCTTTAAGCCGGTTGGGGAATTCTGGGAGTTGAAATCCCTCCTTCGTAAAGCCGGTTAGAGAATTCTGGGAGTTGAAGTCTGTCTGTCTTAAAGCCGGTTGGGGAATTCTGGGAGTTCAAGTCCGTCCGTTTTAAAGCTGGTTGGGGAATTTTGGGAGTTGAAGTCCCTCTACCTTAAAGCCGGTTGGGGAATTCTGGGAGTTGAAATCCATCTACCTTAAAGCCGGTTGAGGAATTCTGGGAGTTGAAGTCTCTCTGTCTTAAAGCTGGTTGGGGAATATTGGGAGTTGAAGTCCCTCTTTCTTAAAGCCGCTTGTGGAATTCTGGGAGTTGAAGTCCCTCCGTCGTAAAGCCGCTTGGGGAATTCTGGGAGTTGAAATCCATCTACCTTAAAGCTGGTTGGGGAATTTTGGGAGTTGAAGTCCATCCATCTTAAAGCCGGTTAGGGAATTCTGGGAGTTGACGTCCCTCCGTCTTAAAGCAGGTTGAGGAGTTCTGGGAGTTGAAGTCTCTCTGTCTTAAAGCTGGTTGGGGAATATTGGGAGTTGAAGTCCCTCTTTCTTAAAGCCGCTTGTGGAATTCTGGGAGTTGAAGTCCCTCCGTCGTAAAGCCGCTTGGGGAATTCTGGGAGTTGAGATCCATCCATCTTAAAGCCTGTTGGGGAATTCAGGGAGTTGAAATCCATCCGTCTTAAAGCCGGTTGGGGAATTCTGGGAGTTGAAATCCCTCCGTCATAAAGCCGGTTGGGGAATTCTGGGCGTTGAAGTCCCTCCATCTTAAAGCCGGTTGGGGAATTCTGGGAATTGAAGTCCATCTGTCTTAAAGCCGGTTGGGGGCTTCCTGGAGTTGAAGTCCGTCCGTCTTAAAGCCAGTTGGGGAAATCTGGGAGTTCAAACCCGTCCGTCTTAAAGCTGTTTGGGTAATTCTGGGAGTTGAAATCCATTCGTCTTAAAGCCGGTTGGGGAATTCTGGGAGTTGAAGTCTGTCCGTCTTAAAGCCGCTTGGGGAATATTGGGAGTTGAAGTCCGTCCGTGTTAAAGCTGGTTGGGGAATTCTGGCTGTTGAAATCCGTCCATCTTAAACCCGGATAGGGAATTCTTGGAGTTGAAGTCCATCTGTCTTAAAGCCGGTTGGGGAATTCTGGGAGTTGAAGTCCCTCCGTCTTAAAGCCTGTTGGGGAATTCTGGGAGTTGAAATCCATCCATTTTAAACCCGGTTAGGGTATTCTGGGAGTTGAAGTCACACCTTCTTAAAGCCGGTTGGGGAATTCTGGGAGTTGAAGTCCCTCCTTCGTAAAGCACGTTGAGGAGTTCTGGGAGTTGAAGTCTCTCTGTCTTAAAGCTGGTTGAGGAATATTGGGAGTTGAAGTCCGTCCGTGTTAAAGCTGGTTGGGGAATTCTGGCTGTTGAAATCCGTCCATCTTAAACCCGGATAGGGAATTCTGGGAGTTGAAGTCACACCTTCTTAAAGCTGGTTGGGGAATGCTGGGAGTTGAAATCCGTGCGTCTTAAAGCCGGTTGGGGAATTCTGGGAGTTGAAATCCATTCGTCTTAAAGCCGGTTGGGGAAATCTGGGAATTGAAATCTGCCCGTCTTAAAGCCGGTAGGGTTATTCTGGGAGTTCAAATCTTTCCGTCTTATAGCCTGTTGGGGAATTCTGGGAGTTGAAGTCACACCATCTTTAAGCTTTTTGGGGAATTCTGGGAGTTGAAATCCATTCGTCTTAAAGCCGGTTGGGGAATTCTGGGAGTTGAAATCCGTGCGTCTTAAAGCCGGTTGAGGAATTCTGGGAGTTGAAATCCATGCATCTTAAAGCGGGTAAGGGAATTCAGGGAGGTGAAGTCCCTCTATCTTAAAGCCCGTTGGGGAATTCTGGGAGTTAAAATCCGTCCGACTTAAAGCCGGTTTGGGAATTCTGGGAATTGAAATCTGTCCATCCTAAAGCCGGTTGGGGAAATCTGGGAATTGAAATCTGCCCACCTTAAAGCCAGTTGGGGAATTCTGGGAATTGAAGTCCCTCCGTCTTAAAGCCGGTTGGGAAATTCTGGGAGTTCAAATCCGTCTGTCTTAAAGCCTGTTGGGAAATTCTGGGAGTTCAAATCCGTCTGTCTTAAAGCCGGTTGGGGAAATCTGGGAGTTCAAATCCGTCTGTCTTAAAGCCGGTTGGGAAATTCTGGGAGTTCAAATCCATCTGTCTTAAAGCTGGTTGGGGAATTCTGGGAGTTGAAGTCCCTCCGTCTTAAAGCCGGTTGGGGAATTCTGGGAGTTGAAGTCCCTCCTTCGTAAAGCACGTTGAGGAGTTCTGGGAGTTGAAGTCTCTCTGTCTTAAAGCTGGTTGAGGAATATTGGGAGTTGAAGTCCGTCTTTCTTAAAGCCGCTTGTGGAATTCTGGGAGTTGAAGTCCCTCCGTCGTAAAGCCGCTTGGGGAATTCTGGGAGTTGAAATCCATCTACCTTAAAGCCGGTTGAGGAATTCTTGGAGTTGAAGTCCATCCGTCTTAAAGCCGGTTGGGGAATTCCGGGAGTTGAAGTCCCTCCGTCTGAAAGCCGGTTGGGGAATTCTGGTAGTTGAAGTCCGTCCGTCTTAAAGCCTGTTCGGGAATTCTGGGAGTTGAAGTCCGTCCGTCTTAAAGCCTGTTGGGGAATTCTGGGAGTTGAAGTCCATCTGTCTTAAAGCTGGTTGGGGAATTCTGGAAGTTGAAGTCCCTCTGTCTTAAAGCTGGTTGGGGAATTCTGGGAGTTGAAATCCGTCCATCTTAAAGCCGGTTAGAGAATTCTGGGAGTTGAAGTCCCTCCGTCTTAAAGCTGGTTGGGGAAATCTGGGAGTTGAAGTCCCTCCGTCTGAAAGCCGGTTAGGGAATTCTGGGAGTTGAAGTCCCTCCTTCGTAAAGCCAGTTGGGGAATTCTGGGAGTTGAAGACTGTCCGTCTTAAAGCCGGTTGGGGAATTCTGGGAGTTGAAGTCCATCCGTCTTAAAGCCTGTTGGGGAATTCTGGGAGTTGAAGTCCATCTGTCTTAAAACCGGTTGGGGAATTCTGGGAGTTGAAGTCCGTCCGTCTTAAAGCCGGTTGGGGAAATCTGGGAGTTCAAATCCGTCTGTCTTAAAGCTGTTTGGGGAATTCTGGGAGTTGAAATCCATTCGTCTTTAAGCCGGTTGGGGAATTCTGGGAGTTGAGTCTGTCCGTCTTAAAGCCGCTTGGGGAATATTGGGAGTTGAAGTCCGTCCGTGTTAAAGCTGGTTGGGGAATTCTGGCTGTTGAAATCCGTCCATCTTAAACCCGGATAGGGAATTCTGGGAGTTGAAGTCCCTCCGTCTAAAAGCCCGTTGGGGAATTCTGGGATTTGAAGTCCCTCCATCTTAAAGCCGGTTGGGGAATTCTGGGAGTTGAAGTCCCTCCTTCGTAAAGCCAGTTGGGGAATTCTGGGAGTTGAAGTCCGTCCATCTTAAAGCCGGTTGGGGAATTCTGGGAGTTGAAGTCCGTCCGTCTTAAAGACTGTTGAGGAATTCTGGGAGTTGAAATCCGTCCATCTTAAAGCCGGTTAGAGAATTCTGGGAGTTGAAGTCCCTCCGTCTTTAAGCCGGTTGGGGAATTCTGGGAGTTGAAATCCCTCCTTCGTAAAGCCGGTTAGAGAATTCTGGGAGTTGAAGTCTGTCTGTCTTAAAGCCGGTTGGGGAATTCTGGGAGTTCAAGTCCGTCCGTTTTAAAGCTGGTTGGGGAATTTTGGGAGTTGAAGTCCCTCTACCTTAAAGCCGGTTGGGGAATTCTGGGAGTTGAAATCCATCTACCTTAAAGCCGGTTGAGGAATTCTGGGAGTTGAGGTCTCTCTGTCTTAAAGCTGGTT
The DNA here is from genome assembly GCA_033807585.1 of Hydrophis major. Classification (NCBI taxonomy): domain Eukaryota; kingdom Metazoa; phylum Chordata; class Lepidosauria; order Squamata; family Elapidae; genus Hydrophis; species Hydrophis major. The sequence continues at coordinate 404,041 of JAUCBL010000083.1, forward strand.
GGGGAATATTGGGAGTTGAAGTCCCTCTTTCTTAAAGCCGCTTGTGGAATTCTGGGAGTTGAAGTCCCTCCGTCGTAAAGCCGCTTGGGGAATTCTGGGAGTTGAAATCCATCTACCTTAAAGCTGGTTGGGGAATTTTGGGAGTTGAAGTCCATCCATCTTAAAGCCGGTTAGGGAATTCTGGGAGTTGACGTCCCTCCGTCTTAAAGCAGGTTGAGGAGTTCTGGGAGTTGAAGTCTCTCTGTCTTAAAGCTGGTTGGGGAATATTGGGAGTTGAAGTCCCTCTTTCTTAAAGCCGCTTGTGGAATTCTGGGAGTTGAAGTCCCTCCGTCGTAAAGCCGCTTGGGGAATTCTGGGAGTTGAGATCCATCCGTCTTAAAGCCGGTTGGGGAATTCTGGGAGTTGAAATCCCTCCGTCATAAAGCCGGTAGGGGAATTCTGGGAGTTCAAGTCCCTCCTTCTTAAAGCTGTTTGGGGAATTCTGGGAGTTGAAGTCCCTCCGTCTTAAAGCCGGTTGGGGAATTCTGGGAATTGAAGTCCATCTGTCTTAAAGCCGGTTGGGGGCTTCCTGGAGTTGAAGTCCGTCCGTCTTAAAGCCAGTTGGGGAAATCTGGGAGTTCAAATCCGTCCGTCTTAAAGCTGTTTGGGGAATTCTGGGAGTTGAAATCCATTCGTCTTAAAGCCGGTTGGGGAATTCTGGGAGTTGAAGTCTGTCCGTCTTAAAGCCGCTTGGGGAATATTGGGAGTTGAAGTCCGTCCGTGTTAAAGCTGGTTGGGGAATTCTGGCTGTTGAAATCCGTCCATCTTAAACCCGGATAGGGAATTCTGGGACTTGAAGTCCCTCCGTCTTTAAGGCGGTTGGGGAATTCTGGCAGTTGAAGTCCATCCATCTTAAAGCCTGTTGGGGAATTCTGGGAGTTGAGGTCTGTCCGTGTTAAAGCTGGTTAGGGAATTCTGGGTGTTGAAATCCATTCGTCTTAAAACCGGTTGGGTAATCCTGGGAGTTGAAATCCGTGCGTCTTAAAGCCGGTTGGGGAATTCTGGGAGTTGAAATCCATTCGTCTTAAAGCTGTTTGGGGAATTCTGGGAGTTGAAGTCCCTCCGTCTTAAAGCCTGTTGGGGAATTCTGGGAGTTGAAATCCATCCATTTTAAACCCGGTTAGGGTATTCTGGGAGTTGAAGTCACACCTTCTTAAAGCCGGTTGGGGAATTCTGGGAGTTGAAATCCGTGCATCTTAAAGCCGGTTGGGGAAATCTGGGAATTGAAATCTGCCCGTCTTAAAGCCGGTAGGGTTATTCTGGGAGATCAAATCTTTCCGTCTTATAGCCGGTTGGGGAATTCTGGGAGTTGAAGTCACACCATCTTTAAGCTTTTTGGGGAATTCTGGGATTTGAAATCCATTCGTCTTAAAGCCGGTTGGGGAATTCTGGGAGTTGAAATCCGTGCGTCTTAAAGCCGGTTGAGGAATTCTGGGAGTTGAAATCCATGCATCTTAAAGCGGGAAAGGGAATTCAGGGAGGTGAAGTCCCTCTATCTTAAAGCCCGTTGGGGAATTCTGGGAGTTAAAATCCGTCCGACTTAAAGCCAGTTTGGGAATTCTGGGAATTGAAATCTGTTCATCTTAAAGCCGGTTGGGGAATTCTGGGAGTTGAAATCCGTGCGTCTTAAAGCCGGTTGAGGAATTCTGGGAGTTGAAGTCCATCTGTCTTAAAGCCAGTTAGGGAATTCAGGGAGGTGAAGTCCCTCTTTCTTAAAGCCCCTTGGGGAATTCTGGGAGTTAAAATCCGTCCGACTTAAAGCCGGTTTGGGAATTCTGGGAATTGAAATCTGTTCATCTTAAAGCCGGTTGGGGAATTCTGGGAGTTGAAATCCGTGCGTCTTAAAGCCGGTTGAGGAATTCTGGGAGTTGAAGTCCATCTGTCTTAAAGCCAGTTAGGGAATTCAGGGAGGTGAAGTCCCTCTTTCTTAAAGCCCCTTGGGGAATTCTGGGAGTTAAAATCCGTCCGACTTAAAGCCGGTTTGGGAATTCTGGGAGTTGAAATCTGTCCATCCTAAAGCCGGTTGGGGAAATCTGGGAATTGAAATCTGCCCACCTTAAAGCCAGTTGGGGAATTCTGGGGGTTGAAATCCGTCCATCTTAAAGCCGGTTAGAGAATTCTGGGAGTTGAAGTCCCTCCGTCTTTAAGCCGGTTGGGGAATTCTGGGAGTTGAAATCCCTCCTTCGTAAAGCCGGTTAGAGAATTCTGGGAGTTGAAGTCTGTCTGTCTTAAAGCCGGTTGGGGAATTCTGGGAGTTCAAGTCCGTCCGTTTTAAAGCTGGTTGGGGAATTCTGGGACTTGAAGTCCCTCCGTCTTTAAGGCGGTTGGGGAATTCTGGCAGTTGAAGTCCATCCATCTTAAAGCCTGTTGGGGAATTCTGGGAGTTGAGGTCTGTCCGTGTTAAAGCTGGTTAGGGAATTCTGGGTGTTGAAATCCATTCGTCTTAAAACCGGTTGGGTAATCCTGGGAGTTGAAATCCGTGCGTCTTAAAGCCGGTTGGGGAATTCTGGGAGTTGAAATCCATTCGTCTTAAAGCTGTTTGGGGAATTCTGGGAGTTGAAGTCCCTCCGTCTTAAAGCCTGTTGGGGAATTCTGGGAGTTGAAATCCATCCATTTTAAACCCGGTTAGGGTATTCTGGGAGTTGAAGTCACACCTTCTTAAAGCCGGTTGGGGAATTCTGGGAGTTGAAATCCGTGCATCTTAAAGCCGGTTGGGGAAATCTGGGAATTGAAATCTGCCCGTCTTAAAGCCGGTAGGGTTATTCTGGGAGATCAAATCTTTCCGTCTTATAGCCGGTTGGGGAATTCTGGGAGTTGAAGTCACACCATCTTTAAGCTTTTTGGGGAATTCTGGGATTTGAAATCCATTCGTCTTAAAGCCGGTTGGGGAATTCTGGGAGTTGAAATCCGTGCGTCTTAAAGCCGGTTGAGGAATTCTGGGAGTTGAAATCCATGCATCTTAAAGCGGGAAAGGGAATTCAGGGAGGTGAAGTCCCTCTATCTTAAAGCCCGTTGGGGAATTCTGGGAGTTAAAATCCGTCCGACTTAAAGCCAGTTTGGGAATTCTGGGAATTGAAATCTGTTCATCTTAAAGCCGGTTGGGGAATTCTGGGAGTTGAAATCCGTGCGTCTTAAAGCCGGTTGAGGAATTCTGGGAGTTGAAGTCCATCTGTCTTAAAGCCAGTTAGGGAATTCAGGGAGGTGAAGTCCCTCTTTCTTAAAGCCCCTTGGGGAATTCTGGGAGTTAAAATCCGTCCGACTTAAAGCCGGTTTGGGAATTCTGGGAATTGAAATCTGTTCATCTTAAAGCCGGTTGGGGAATTCTGGGAGTTGAAATCCGTGCGTCTTAAAGCCGGTTGAGGAATTCTGGGAGTTGAAGTCCATCTGTCTTAAAGCCAGTTAGGGAATTCAGGGAGGTGAAGTCCCTCTTTCTTAAAGCCCCTTGGGGAATTCTGGGAGTTAAAATCCGTCCGACTTAAAGCCGGTTTGGGAATTCTGGGAGTTGAAATCTGTCCATCCTAAAGGCGGTTGGGGAAATCTGGGAATTGAAATCTGCCCACCTTAAAGCCAGTTGGGGAATTCTGGGGGTTGAAATCCGTCCATCTTAAAGCCGGTTAGAGAATTCTGGGAGTTGAAGTCCCTCCGTCTTTAAGCCGGTTGGGGAATTCTGGGAGTTGAAATCCCTCCTTCGTAAAGCCGGTTAGAGAATTCTGGGAGTTGAAGTCTGTCTGTCTTAAAGCCGGTTGGGGAATTCTGGGAGTTCAAGTCCGTCCGTTTTAAAGCTGGTTGGGGAATTTTGGGAGTTGAAGTCCCTCTACCTTAAAGCCGGTTGGGGAATTCTGGGAGTTGAAATCCATCTACCTTAAAGCCGGTTGAGGAATTCTGGGAGTTGAAGTCTCTCTGTCTTAAAGCTGGTTGGGGAATATTGGGAGTTGAAGTCCCTCTTTCTTAAAGCCGCTTGTGGAATTCTGGGAGTTGAAGTCCCTCCGTCGTAAAGCCGCTTGGGGAATTCTGGGAGTTGAAATCCATCTACCTTAAAGCTGGTTGGGGAATTTTGGGAGTTGAAGTCCATCCATCTTAAAGCCGGTTAGGGAATTCTGGGAGTTGACGTCCCTCCGTCTTAAAGCAGGTTGAGGAGTTCTGGGAGTTGAAGTCTCTCTGTCTTAAAGCTGGTTGGGGAATATTGGGAGTTGAAGTCCCTCTTTCTTAAAGCCGCTTGTGGAATTCTGGGAGTTGAAGTCCCTCCGTCGTAAAGCCGCTTGGGGAATTCTGGGAGTTGAGATCCATCCATCTTAAAGCCTGTTGGGGAATTCAGGGAGTTGAAATCCATCCGTCTTAAAGCCGGTTGGGGAATTCTGGGAGTTGAAATCCCTCCGTCATAAAGCCGGTTGGGGAATTCTGGGCGTTGAAGTCCCTCCATCTTAAAGCCGGTAGGGGAATTCTGGGAGTTCAAGTCCCTCCTTCTTAAAGCTGTTTGGGGAATTCTGGGAGTTGAAGTCCCTCCGTCTTAAAGCCGGTTGGGGAATTCTGGGAATTGAAGTCCATCTGTCTTAAAGCCAGTTGGGGGCTTCCTGGAGTTGAAGTCCGTCCGTCTTAAAGCCAGTTGGGGAAATCTGGGAGTTCAAACCCGTCCGTCTTAAAGCTGTTTGGGTAATTCTGGGAGTTGAAATCCATTCGTCTTAAAGCCGGTTGGGGAATTCTGGGAGTTGAAGTCTGTCCGTCTTAAAGCCGCTTGGGGAATATTGGGAGTTGAAGTCCGTCCGTGTTAAAGCTGGTTGGGGAATTCTGGCTGTTGAAATCCGTCCATCTTAAACCCGGATAGGGAATTCTGGGAGTTGAAGTCACACCTTCTTAAAGCTGGTTGGGGAATGCTGGGAGTTGAAATCCGTGCGTCTTAAAGCCGGTTGGGGAATTCTGGGAGTTGAAATCCATTCGTCTTAAAGCCGGTTGGGGAAATCTGGGAATTGAAATCTGCCCGTCTTAAAGCCGGTAGGGTTATTCTGGGAGTTCAAATCTTTCCGTCTTATAGCCTGTTGGGGAATTCTGGGAGTTGAAGTCACACCATCTTTAAGCTTTTTGGGGAATTCTGGGAGTTGAAATCCATTCGTCTTAAAGCCGGTTGGGGAATTCTGGGAGTTGAAATCCGTGCGTCTTAAAGCCGGTTGAGGAATTCTGGGAGTTGAAATCCATGCATCTTAAAGCGGGTAAGGGAATTCAGGGAGGTGAAGTCCCTCTATCTTAAAGCCCGTTGGGGAATTCTGGGAGTTAAAATCCGTCCGACTTAAAGCCGGTTTGGGAATTCTGGGAATTGAAATCTGTCCATCCTAAAGCCGGTTGGGGAAATCTGGGAATTGAAATCTGCCCACCTTAAAGCCAGTTGGGGAATTCTGGGAATTGAAGTCCCTCCGTCTTAAAGCCGGTTGGGAAATTCTGGGAGTTCAAATCCGTCTGTCTTAAAGCCTGTTGGGAAATTCTGGGAGTTCAAATCCGTCTGTCTTAAAGCCGGTTGGGGAAATCTGGGAGTTCAAATCCGTCTGTCTTAAAGCCGGTTGGGAAATTCTGGGAGTTCAAATCCATCTGTCTTAAAGCTGGTTGGGGAATTCTGGGAGTTGAAGTCCCTCCGTCTTAAAGCTGGTTGGGGAATTCTGGGAGTTGAAGTCCCTCCTTCGTAAAGCACGTTGAGGAGTTCTGGGAGTTGAAGTCTCTCTGTCTTAAAGCTGGTTGAGGAATATTGGGAGTTGAAGTCCGTCTTTCTTAAAGCCGCTTGTGGAATTCTGGGAGTTGAAGTCCCTCCGTCGTAAAGCCGCTTGGGGAATTCTGGGAGTTGAAATCCATCTACCTTAAAGCCGGTTGAGGAATTCTTGGAGTTGAAGTCCATCCGTCTTAAAGCCGGTTGGGGAATTCTGGTAGTTGAAGTCCGTCCGTCTTAAAGCCTGTTCGGGAATTCTGGGAGTTGAAGTCCGTCCGTCTTAAAGCCTGTTGGGGAATTCTGGGAGTTGAAGTCCATCTGTCTTAAAGCTGGTTGGGGAATTCTGGAAGTTGAAGTCCCTCTGTCTTAAAGCTGGTTGGGGAATTCTGGGAGTTGAAATCCGTCCATCTTAAAGCCGGTTAGAGAATTCTGGGAGTTGAAGTCCCTCCGTCTTAAAGCTGGTTGGGGAAATCTGGGAGTTGAAGTCCCTCCGTCTGAAAGCCGGTTAGGGAATTCTGGGAGTTGAAGTCCCTCCTTCGTAAAGCCAGTTGGGGAATTCTGGGAGTTGAAGACTGTCCGTCTTAAAGCCGGTTGGGGAATTCTGGGAGTTGAAGTCCATCCGTCTTAAAGCCTGTTGGGGAATTCTGGGAGTTGAAGTCCATCTGTCTTAAAACCGGTTGGGGAATTCTGGGAGTTGAAGTCCGTCCGTCTTAAAGCCGGTTGGGGAAATCTGGGAGTTCAAATCCGTCTGTCTTAAAGCTGTTTGGGGAATTCTGGGAGTTGAAATCCATTCGTCTTTAAGCCGGTTGGGGAATTCTGGGAGTTGAGTCTGTCCGTCTTAAAGCCGCTTGGGGAATATTGGGAGTTGAAGTCCGTCCGTGTTAAAGCTGGTTGGGGAATTCTGGCTGTTGAAATCCGTCCATCTTAAACCCGGATAGGGAATTCTGGGAGTTGAAGTCCCTCCGTCTAAAAGCCAGTTGGGGAATTCTGGGATTTGAAGTCCCTCCATCTTAAAGCCGGTTGGGGAATTCTGGGAGTTGAAGTCCCTCCTTCGTAAAGCCAGTTGGGGAATTCTGGGAGTTGAAGTCCGTCCATCTTAAAGCCGGTTGGGGAATTCTGGGAGTTGAAGTCCGTCCGTCTTAAAGACTGTTGAGGAATTCTGGGAGTTGAAATCCGTCCATCTTAAAGCCGGTTAGAGAATTCTGGGAGTTGAAGTCCCTCCGTCTTTAAGCCGGTTGGGGAATTCTGGGAGTTGAAATCCCTCCTTCGTAAAGCCGGTTAGAGAATTCTGGGAGTTGAAGTCTGTCTGTCTTAAAGCCGGTTGGGGAATTCTGGGAGTTCAAGTCCGTCCGTTTTAAAGCTGGTTGGGGAATTTTGGGAGTTGAAGTCCCTCTACCTTAAAGCCGGTTGGGGAATTCTGGGAGTTGAAATCCATCTACCTTAAAGCCGGTTGAGGAATTCTGGGAGTTGAGGTCTCTCTGTCTTAAAGCTGGTTGGGGAATATTGGGAGTTGAAGTCCCTCTTTCTTAAAGCCGCTTGTGGAATTCTGGGAGTTGAAGTCCCTCCGTCGTAAAGCCGCTTGGGGAATTCTGGGAGTTGAAATCCATCTACCTTAAAGCTGGTTGGGGAATTTTGGGAGTTGAAGTCCATCCATCTTAAAGCCGGTTAGGGAATTCTGGGAGTTGACGTCCCTCCGTCTTAAAGCAGGTTGAGGAGTTCTGGGAGTTGAAGTCTCTCTGTCTTAAAGCTGGTTGGGGAATATTGGGAGTTGAAGTCCCTCTTTCTTAAAGCCGCTTGTGGAATTCTGGGAGTTGAAGTCCCTCCGTCGTAAAGCCGCTTGGGGAATTCTGGGAGTTGAGATCCATCCGTCTTAAAGCCGGTTGGGGAATTCTGGGAGTTGAAATCCCTCCGTCATAAAGCCGGTAGGGGAATTCTGGGAGTTCAAGTCCCTCCTTCTTAAAGCTGTTTGGGGAATTCTGGGAGTTGAAGTCCCTCCGTCTTAAAGCCGGTTGGGGAATTCTGGGAATTGAAGTCCATCTGTCTTAAAGCCGGTTGGGGGCTTCCTGGAGTTGAAGTCCGTCCGTCTTAAAGCCAGTTGGGGAAATCTGGGAGTTCAAATCCGTCCGTCTTAAAGCTGTTTGGGGAATTCTGGGAGTTGAAATCCATTCGTCTTAAAGCCGGTTGGGGAATTCTGGGAGTTGAAGTCTGTCCGTCTTAAAGCCGCTTGGGGAATATTGGGAGTTGAAGTCCGTCCGTGTTAAAGCTGGTTGGGGAATTCTGGCTGTTGAAATCCGTCCATCTTAAACCCGGATAGGGAATTCTGGGACTTGAAGTCCCTCCGTCTTTAAGGCGGTTGGGGAATTCTGGCAGTTGAAGTCCATCCATCTTAAAGCCTGTTGGGGAATTCTGGGAGTTGAGGTCTGTCCGTGTTAAAGCTGGTTAGGGAATTCTGGGTGTTGAAATCCATTCGTCTTAAAACCGGTTGGGTAATCCTGGGAGTTGAAATCCGTGCGTCTTAAAGCCGGTTGGGGAATTCTGGGAGTTGAAATCCATTCGTCTTAAAGCTGTTTGGGGAATTCTGGGAGTTGAAGTCCCTCCGTCTTAAAGCCTGTTGGGGAATTCTGGGAGTTGAAATCCATCCATTTTAAACCCGGTTAGGGTATTCTGGGAGTTGAAGTCACACCTTCTTAAAGCCGGTTGGGGAATTCTGGGAGTTGAAGTCCCTCCTTCGTAAAGCACGTTGAGGAGTTCTGGGAGTTGAAGTCTCTCTGTCTTAAAGCTGGTTGAGGAATATTGGGAGTTGAAGTCCGTCCGTGTTAAAGCTGGTTGGGGAATTCTGGCTGTTGAAATCCGTCCATCTTAAACCCGGATAGGGAATTCTGGGAGTTGAAGTCACACCTTCTTAAAGCTGGTTGGGGAATGCTGGGAGTTGAAATCCGTGCGTCTTAAAGCCGGTTGGGGAATTCTGGGAGTTGAAATCCATTCGTCTTAAAGCCGGTTGGGGAAATCTGGGAATTGAAATCTGCCCGTCTTAAAGCCGGTAGGGTTATTCTGGGAGTTCAAATCTTTCCGTCTTATAGCCTGTTGGGGAATTCTGGGAGTTGAAGTCACACCATCTTTAAGCTTTTTGGGGAATTCTGGGAGTTGAAATCCATTCGTCTTAAAGCCGGTTGGGGAATTCTGGGAGTTGAAATCCGTGCGTCTTAAAGCCGGTTGAGGAATTCTGGGAGTTGAAATCCATGCATCTTAAAGCGGGTAAGGGAATTCAGGGAGGTGAAGTCCCTCTATCTTAAAGCCCGTTGGGGAATTCTGGGAGTTAAAATCCGTCCGACTTAAAGCCGGTTTGGGAATTCTGGGAATTGAAATCTGTCCATCCTAAAGCCGGTTGGGGAAATCTGGGAATTGAAATCTGCCCACCTTAAAGCCAGTTGGGGAATTCTGGGAATTGAAGTCCCTCCGTCTTAAAGCCGGTTGGGAAATTCTGGGAGTTCAAATCCGTCTGTCTTAAAGCCTGTTGGGAAATTCTGGGAGTTCAAATCCGTCTGTCTTAAAGCCGGTTGGGGAAATCTGGGAGTTCAAATCCGTCTGTCTTAAAGCCGGTTGGGAAATTCTGGGAGTTCAAATCCATCTGTCTTAAAGCTGGTTGGGGAATTCTGGGAGTTGAAGTCCCTCCGTCTTAAAGCCGGTTGGGGAATTCTGGGAGTTGAAGTCCCTCCTTCGTAAAGCACGTTGAGGAGTTCTGGGAGTTGAAGTCTCTCTGTCTTAAAGCTGGTTGAGGAATATTGGGAGTTGAAGTCCGTCTTTCTTAAAGCCGCTTGTGGAATTCTGGGAGTTGAAGTCCCTCCGTCGTAAAGCCGCTTGGGGAATTCTGGGAGTTGAAATCCATCTACCTTAAAGCCAGTTGAGGAATTCTTGGAGTTGAAGTCCATCCGTCTTAAAGCCGGTTGGGGAATTCCGGGAGTTGAAGTCCCTCCGTCTGAAAGCCGGTTGGGGAATTCTGGTAGTTGAAGTCCGTCCGTCTTAAAGCCTGTTCGGGAATTCTGGGAGTTGAAGTCCGTCCGTCTTAAAGCCTGTTGGGGAATTCTGGGAGTTGAAGTCCATCTGTCTTAAAGCTGGTTGGGGAATTCTGGAAGTTGAAGTCCCTCTGTCTTAAAGCTGGTTGGGGAATTCTGGGAGTTGAAATCCGTCCATCTTAAAGCCGGTTAGAGAATTCTGGGAGTTGAAGTCCCTCCGTCTTAAAGCTGGTTGGGGAAATCTGGGAGTTGAAGTCCCTCCGTCTGAAAGCCGGTTAGGGAATTCTGGGAGTTGAAGTCCCTCCTTCGTAAAGCCAGTTGGGGAATTCTGGGAGTTGAAGACTGTCCGTCTTAAAGCCGGTTGGGGAATTCTGGGAGTTGAAGTCCATCCGTCTTAAAGCCTGTTGGGGAATTCTGGGAGTTGAAGTCCATCTGTCTTAAAACCGGTTGGGGAATTCTGGGAGTTGAAGTCCGTCCGTCTTAAAGCCGGTTGGGGAAATCTGGGAGTTCAAATCCGTCTGTCTTAAAGCTGTTTGGGGAATTCTGGGAGTTGAAATCCATTCGTCTTTAAGCCGGTTGGGGAATTCTGGGAGTTGAGTCTGTCCGTCTTAAAGCCGCTTGGGGAATATTGGGAGTTGTAGTCCGTCCGTGTTAAAGCTGGTTGGGGAATTCTGGCTGTTGAAATCCGTCCATCTTAAACCCGGATAGGGAATTCTGGGAGTTGAAGTCCCTCCGTCTAAAAGCCAGTTGGGGAATTCTGGGATTTGAAGTCCCTCCATCTTAAAGCCGGTTGGGGAATTCTGGGAGTTGAAGTCCCTCCTTCGTAAAGCCAGTTGGGGAATTCTGGGAGTTGAAGTCCGTCCATCTTAAAGCCGGTTGGGGAATTCTGGGAGTTGAAGTCCGTCCGTCTTAAAGACTGTTGAGGAATTCTGGGAGTTGAAATCCGTCCATCTTAAAGCCGGTTAGAGAATTCTGGGAGTTGAAGTCCCTCCGTCTTTAAGCCGGTTGGGGAATTCTGGGAGTTGAAATCCCTCCTTCGTAAAGCCGGTTAGAGAATTCTGGGAGTTGAAGTCTGTCTGTCTTAAAGCCGGTTGGGGAATTCTGGGAGTTCAAGTCCGTCCGTTTTAAAGCTGGTTGGGGAATTTTGGGAGTTGAAGTCCCTCTACCTTAAAGCCGGTTGGGGAATTCTGGGAGTTGAAATCCATCTACCTTAAAGCCGGTTGAGGAATTCTGGGAGTTGAGGTCTCTCTGTCTTAAAGCTGGTTGGGGAATATTGGGAGTTGAAGTCCCTCTTTCTTAAAGCCGCTTGTGGAATTCTGGGAGTTGAAGTCCCTCCGTCGTAAAGCCGCTTGGGGAATTCTGGGAGTTGAAATCCATCTACCTTAAAGCTGGTTGGGGAATTTTGGGAGTTGAAGTCCATCCATCTTAAAGCCGGTTAGGGAATTCTGGGAGTTGACGTCCCTCCGTCTTAAAGCAGGTTGAGGAGTTCTGGGAGTTGAAGTCTCTCTGTCTTAAAGCTGGTTGGGGAATATTGGGAGTTGAAGTCCCTCTTTCTTAAAGCCGCTTGTGGAATTCTGGGAGTTGAAGTCCCTCCGTCGTAAAGCCGCTTGGGGAATTCTGGGAGTTGAGATCCATCCGTCTTAAAGCCGGTTGGGGAATTCTGGGAGTTGAAATCCCTCCGTCATAAAGCCGGTAGGGGAATTCTGGGAGTTCAAGTCCCTCCTTCTTAAAGCTGTTTGGGGAATTCTGGGAGTTGAAGTCCCTCCGTCTTAAAGCCGGTTGGGGAATTCTGGGAATTGAAGTCCATCTGTCTTAAAGCCGGTTGGGGGCTTCCTGGAGTTGAAGTCCGTCCGTCTTAAAGCCAGTTGGGGAAATCTGAGAGTTCAAATCCGTCCGTCTTAAAGCTGTTTGGGGAATTCTGGGAGTTGAAATCCATTCGTCTTAAAGCCGGTTGGGGAATTCTGGGAGTTGAAGTCTGTCCGTCTTAAAGCCGCTTGGGGAATATTGGGAGTTGAAGTCCGTCCGTGTTAAAGCTGGTTGGGGAATTCTGGCTGTTGAAATCCGTCCATCTTAAACCCGGATAGGGAATTCTGGGACTTGAAGTCCCTCCGTCTTTAAGGCGGTTGGGGAATTCTGGCAGTTGAAGTCCATCCATCTTAAAGCCTGTTGGGGAATTCTGGGAGTTGAGGTCTGTCCGTGTTAAAGCTGGTTAGGGAATTCTGGGTGTTGAAATCCATTCGTCTTAAAACCGGTTGGGTAATCCTGGGAGTTGAAATCCGTGCGTCTTAAAGCCGGTTGGGGAATTCTGGGAGTTGAAATCCATTCGTCTTAAAGCTGTTTGGGGAATTCTGGGAGTTGAAGTCCCTCCGTCTTAAAGCCTGTTGGGGAATTCTGGGAGTTGAAATCCATCCATTTTAAACCCGGTTAGGGTATTCTGGGAGTTGAAGTCACACCTTCTTAAAGCCGGTTGGGGAATTCTGGGAGTTGAAATCCGTGCATCTTAAAGCCGGTTGGGGAAATCTGGGAATTGAAATCTGCCCGTCTTAAAGCCGGTAGGGTTATTCTGGGAGATCAAATCTTTCCGTCTTATAGCCGGTTGGGGAATTCTGGGAGTTGAAGTCACACCATCTTTAAGCTTTTTGGGGAATTCTGGGATTTGAAATCCATTCATCTTAAAGCCGGTTGGGGAATTCTGGGAGTTGAAATCCGTGCGTCTTAAAGCCGGTTGAGGAATTCTGGGAGTTGAAATCCATGCATCTTAAAGCGGGAAAGGGAATTCAGGGAGGTGAAGTCCCTCTATCTTAAAGCCCGTTGGGGAATTCTGGGAGTTAAAATCCGTCCGACTTAAAGCCAGTTTGGGAATTCTGGGAATTGAAATCTGTTCATCTTAAAGCCGGTTGGGGAATTCTGGGAGTTGAAATCCGTGCGTCTTAAAGCCGGTTGAGGAATTCTGGGAGTTGAAGTCCATCTGTCTTAAAGCCAGTTAGGGAATTCAGGGAGGTGAAGTCCCTCTTTCTTAAAGCCCCTTGGGGAATTCTGGGAGTTAAAATCCGTCCGACTTAAAGCCGGTTTGGGAATTCTGGGAATTGAAATCTGTTCATCTTAAAGCCGGTTGGGGAATTCTGGGAGTTGAAATCCGTGCGTCTTAAAGCCGGTTGAGGAATTCTGGGAGTTGAAGTCCATCTGTCTTAAAGCCAGTTAGGGAATTCAGGGAGGTGAAGTCCCTCTTTCTTAAAGCCCCTTGGGGAATTCTGGGAGTTAAAATCCGTCCGACTTAAAGCCGGTTTGGGAATTCTGGGAGTTGAAATCTGTCCATCTTAAAGCCGGTTAAGGAAATCTGGGAATTGAAATCTGCCCACCTTAAAGCCAGTTGGGGAATTCTGGGAGTTGAAGTCCCTCCGTCTTAAAGCTGGTTGGGAAATTCTGGGAGGTGAAGTCCATCTGTCTTAAAGCCGGTTGGGAAATTCTGGGAGTTGAAGTCCATTCGTCTTAAAGCCGGTTAGGGAAATTCTGGGAGATGAAGTCCCTCCTTCTTAAAGCTGGTTGTGGAATTCTGGGAGATGAAGTCCATCCGTCTTAAAGCTGGTTAGGGAATTCTGGGAGTTGAAGTCCATCCGTCTTAAAGCCGGTTAGGGAATTCTGGGAGGTGAAGTCCATCTGTCTTAAAGCCGGTTGGGAAATTCTGGGAGATGAAGTCCCTCCTTCTTAAAGCTGGTTGTGGAATTCTGGGAATTGAAGTCCCTCCGTCTTAAAGCAGGTTGAGGAGTTCTGGGAGGTGAAGTCCATCTGTCTTAAAGCCGGTTGGGAAATTCTGGGAGATGAAGTCCCTCCGTCTTAAAGCCGGTTAGGGAATTCTGGGAGTTGAAGTCCCTCCTTCGTAAAGCACGTTGAGGAGTTCTGGGAGTTGAAGTCTCTCTGTCTTAAAGCTGGTTGGGGAATATTGGGAGTTGAAGTCCGTCTTTCTTAAAGCCGCTTGTGGAATTCTGGGAGTTGAAGTCCCTCCGTCGTAAAGCCTGTTGGGAAATTCTGGGAGTTCAAATCCGTCTGTCTTAAAGCCGGTTGGGGAAATCTGGGAGTTCAAATCCGTCTGTCTTAAAGCCGGTTGGGAAATTCTGGGAGTTCAAATCCGTCTGTCTTAAAGCTGGTTGGGGAATTCTGGGAGTTGAAGTCCCTCCGTCTTAAAGCCGGTTGGGGAATTCTGGGAATTGAAGTCCATCTGTCTTAAAGCCGGTTGGGAAATTCTGGGAGTTCAAATCCGTCTGTCTTAAAGCCGGTTGGGGGCTTCCTGGAGTTGAAGTCCGTCTGTCTTAAAGCCGGTTGAGGAATTATTGGAGTTGAAGTCCATCCGTCTTAAAGCCGGTTGGGGAATTCCGGGAGTTGAAGTCCCTCCGTCTTAAAGCCGGTTGGGGAATTCTGGGAGTTGAAGTCCGTCCGTCTTAAAGCCTGGTCGGGAATTCTGGGAGTTGAAGTCCGTCCGTCTTAAAGCCTGTTGGGGAATTCTGGGAGTTGAAGTCCATCTGTCTTAAAGCTGGTTGGGGAATTCTGGAAGTTGAAGTCCCTCTGTCTTAAAGCTGGTTGGGGAATTCTGGGAGTTGAAATCCGTCCATCTTAAAGCCGGTTGGGGAATTCTGGGAGTTGAAGTCCCTCCTTCGTAAAGCCAGTTGGGGAATTCTGGGAGTTGAAGTCCGTCCATCTTAAAGCCGGTTGGGGAATTCTGGGAGTTGAAGTCCCTCCTTCGTAAAGCCAGTTGGGGAATTCTGGGAGTTGAAGACTGTCCGTCTTAAAGCCGGTTGGGGAATTTCGGGAGTTGAAGTCCATCCGTCTTAAAGCCTGTTGGGGAATTCTGGGAGTTGAAGTCCATATGTCTTAAAGCTGGTTGGGGAATTCTGGAAGTTGAAGTCCCTCTATGTTAAAGCCGGTTGGGGAATTATGGGAGTTGAAATCCATCTTCCTTAAAGCCGGTTGAGGAATTCTTGGAGTTGAAGTCCATCCGTCTTAAAGCCGGTTGGGGAATTCTGGGAGTTGAAGTCCCTCCGTCTTAAAGCCTGTTGGGGAATTCTGGGAGTTGAAGTCCATCTGTCTTAAAGCCGGTTGGGAAATTCTGGGAGTTGAAGTCCATCCGTCTTAAAGCCGGTAAGGGAATTCTGGGAGGTGAAGTCCATCTGTCTTAAAGCCGGTTGGGAAATTCTGGGAGATGAAGTCCCTCCGTCTTAAAGCCGGTTAGGGAATTCTGGGAGTTGAAGTCCATCCGTCTTAAAGCCGGTAAGGGAATTCTGGGAGGTGAAGTCCATCTGTCTTAAAGCCGGTTGGGAAATTCTGGGAGATGAAGTCCCTCCTTCTTAAAGCTGGTTGTGGAATTCTGGGAGTTGAAGTCCATCCATCTTAAAGCCGGTTAGGGAATTCTGGGAGTTGACGTCCCTCCGTCTTAAAGCAGGTTGAGGAGTTCTGGGAGTTGAAGTCTCTCTTTCTTAAAGCTGGTTGGGGAATATTGGGAGTTGAAGTCCCTCTTTCTTAAATCCGCTTGTGGAATTCTGGGAGTTGAAGTCCCTCCGTCGTAAAGCCTGTTGGGGAATTCTGGGAGTTGAAGTCCATCTGTCTTAAAGCTGGTTGGGGAATTCTGGGAGTTGAAATCCATCTACCTTAAAGCCGGTTGAGGAATTCTTGGAGTTGAAGTCCATCCGTCTTAAAGCCGGTTGGGGAATTCTGGGAGTTGAAGTCCCTCCGTCTTAAAGCCTGTTGGGGAATTCTGGGAGTTGAAGTCCATCTGTCTTAAAGCTGTTTGGGGAATTCTGGGAGTTGAAATCCATTCGTCTTTAAGCCGGTTGGGGAATTCTGGGAGTTGAGTCTGTCCGTCTTAAAGCCGCTTGGGGAATATTGGGAGTTGAAGTCCGTCCGTGTTAAAGCTGGTTGGGGAATTCTGGCTGTTGAAATCCGTCCATCTTAAACCCGGATAGGGAATTCTGGGAGTTGAAGTCCCTCCATCTAAAAGCCAGTTGGGGAATTCTGGGATTTGAAGTCCCTCCGTCTTAAAGCCGGTTGGGGAATTCTGGGAGTTGAAGTCCCTCCTTCGTAAAGCCAGTTGGGGAATTCTGGGAGTTGAAGTCCGTCCATCTTAAAGCCGGTTGGGGAATTCTGGGAGTTGAAGTCCGTCCGTCTTAAAGACTGTTGAGGAATTCTGGGAGTTGAAATCCGTCCATCTTAAAGCCGGTTAGAGAATTCTGGGAGTTGAAGTCCCTCCGTCTTTAAGCCGGTTGGGGAATTCTGGGAGTTGAAATCCCTCCTTCGTAAAGCCGGTTAGAGAATTCTGGGAGTTGAAGTCTGTCTGTCTTAAAGCCGGTTGGGGAATTCTGGGAGTTCAAGTCCGTCCGTTTTAAAGCTGGTTGGGGAATTTTGGGAGTTGAAGTCCCTCTACCTTAAAGCCGGTTGGGGAATTCTGGGAGTTGAAATCCATCTACCTTAAAGCCGGTTGAGGAATTCTGGGAGTTGAAGTCTCTCTGTCTTAAAGCTGGTTGGGGAATATTGGGAGTTGAAGTCCCTCTTTCTTAAAGCCGCTTGTGGAATTCTGGGAATTGAAGTCCCTCCGTCGTAAAGCCGCTTGGGGAATTCTGGGAGTTGAAATCCATCTACCTTAAAGCTGGTTGGGGAATTTTGGGAGTTGAAGTCCATCCATCTTAAAGCCGGTTAGGGAATTCTGGGAGTTGACGTCCCTCCGTCTTAAAGCAGGTTGAGGAGTTCTGGGAGTTGAAGTCTCTCTGTCTTAAAGCTGGTTGGGGAATATTGGGAGTTGAAGTCCCTCTTTCTTAAAGCCGCTTGTGGAATTCTGGGAGTTGAAGTCCCTCCGTCGTAAAGCCGCTTGGGGAATTCTGGGAGTTGAGATCCATCCGTCTTAAAGCCTGTTGGGGAATTCAGGGAGTTGAAATCCATCCGTCTTAAAGCCGGTTGGGGAATTCTGGGAGTTGAAATCCCTCCGTCATAAAGCCGGTTGGGGAATTCTGGGCGTTGAAGTTCCTCCGTCTTAAAGCCGGTAGGGGAATTCTGGGAGTTCAAGTCCCTCCGTCTTAAAGCCGGTTGGGGAATTCTGGGAATTGAAGTCCATCTGTCTTAAAGCCGGTTGGGGGCTTCCTGGAGTTGAAGTCCGTCCGTCTTAAAGCCAGTTGGGGAAATCTGGGAGTTCAAACCCGTCCATCTTAAAGCTGTTTGGGTAATTCTGGGAGTTGAAATCCATTCGTCTTAAAGCCGGTTGGGGAATTCTGGGAGTTGAAGTCTGTCCGTCTTAAAGCCGCTTGGGGAATATTGGGAGTTGAAGTCCGTCCGTGTTAAAGCTGGTTGGGGAATTCTGGCTGTTGAAATCCGTCCATCTTAAACCCGGATAAGGAATTCTGGGAGTTGAAGTCACACCTTCTTAAAGCTGGTTGGGGAATGCTGGGAGTTGAAATCCGTGCGTCTTAAAGCCGGTTGGGGAATTCTGGGAGTTGAAATCCATTCGTCTTAAAGCCGGTTGGGGAAATCTGGGAATTGAAATCTGCCCGTCTTAAAGCCGGTAGGGTTATTCTGGGAGTTCAAATCTTTCCGTCTTATAGCCTGTTGGGGAATTCTGGGAGTTGAAGTCACACCATCTTTAAGCTTTTTGGGGAATTCTGGGAGTTGAAATCCATTCGTCTTAAAGCCGGTTGGGGAATTCTGGGAGTTGAAATCCGTGCGTCTTAAAGCCGGTTGAGGAATTCTGGGAGTTGAAATCCATGCATCTTAAAGCGGGTAAGGGAATTCAGGGAGGTGAAGTCCCTCTATCTTAAAGCCCGTTGGGGAATTCTGGGAGTTAAAATCCGTCCGACTTAAAGCCGGTTTGGGAATTCTGGGAATTGAAATCTGTCCATCCTAAAGCCGGTTGGGGAAATCTGGGAATTGAAATCTGCCCACCTTAAAGCCAGTTGGGGAATTCTGGGAATTGAAGTCCCTCCGTCTTAAAGCCGGTTGGGAAATTCTGGGAGTTCAAATCCGTCTGTCTTAAAGCCTGTTGGGAAATTCTGGGAGTTCAAATCCGTCTGTCTTAAAGCCGGTTGGGGAAATCTGGGAGTTCAAATCCGTCTGTCTTAAAGCCGGTTGGGAAATTCTGGGAGTTCAAATCCGTCTGTCTTAAAGCTGGTTGGGGAATTCTGGGAGTTGAAGTCCCTCCGTCTTAAAGCCGGTTGGGGAATTCTGGGAATTGAAGTCCATCTGTCTTAAAGCCGGTTGGGAAATTCTGGGAGTTCAAATCCGTCTGTCTTAAAGCCGGTTGGGGGCTTCCTGGAGTTGAAGTCCGTCCGTCTTAAAGCCGGTTGGGGAAATCTGGGAGTTCAAATCCGTCTGTCTTAAAGCTGTTTGGGGAATTCTGGGAGTTGAAATCCATTCGTCTTTAAGCCGGTTGGGGAATTCTGGGAGTTGAGTCTGTCCGTCTTAAAGCCGCTTGGGGAATATTGGGAGTTGAAGTCCGTCCGTGTTAAAGCTGGTTGGGGAATTCTGGCTGTTGAAATCCGTCCCTCTTAAACCCGGATAGGGAATTCTGGGAGTTGAAGTCCCTCCGTCTAAAAGCCAGTTGGGGAATTCTGGGAGTTGAAGTCCCTCCGTCTTAAAGCCGGTTGGGGAATTCTGGGAGTTGAAGTCCCTCCTTCGTAAAGCCAGTTGGGGAATTCTGGGAGTTGAAGTCCCTCCTTCGTAAAGCCAGTTGGGGAATTCTGGGAGTTGAAGTCCGTCCGTCTTAAAGCCGGTTGGGGAATTCTGGGAGTTGAAGTCCGTCCGTCTTAAAGCCTGTTGGGGAATTCTGGGAGTTGAAATCCGTCCATCTTAAAGCCGGTTAGAGAATTCTGGGAGTTGAAGTCCCTCCGTCTTTAAGCCGGTTGGGGAATTCTGGGAGTTGAAATCCCTCCTTCGTAAAACTGGTTAGAGAATTCTGGGAGTTGAAGTCTGTCTGTCTTAAAGCCGGTTGGGGAATTCTGGGAGTTCAAGTCCGTCCGTTTTAAAGCTGGTTGGGGAATTTTGGGAGTTGAAGTCCCTCTATCTTAAAGCCGGTTGGGGAATTCTGGGAGTTGAAATCCATCTACCTTAAAGCCGGTTGAGGAATTCTTGGAGTTGAAGTCCATCTGTCTTAAAGCTGGTTGGGGAATTCTGGAAGTTGAAGTCCCTGCGCCTTAAAGCCGGTTGGGGAGTTCTGGGAGTTGAAGTCTCTCTGTCTTAAAGCTGGTTGGGGAATTCTGGGAGTCGAAGTCCATCTGTCTTAAAGCCGGTTGGGGAATTCTGGCAGGTGAAGTCCATCTGTCTTAAAGCCGGTTGGGAAATTCTGGGAGAGGAAGTCCCTCCTTCTTAAAGCCGGTTGTGGAATTCTGGGAGTTGAAGTCCATCCGTCTTAAAGCCGGTTAGGGAATTCTGGGAGGTGAAGTCCATCTGTCTTAAAGCCGGTTAGGGAATTCTGGGAGTTGACGTCCCTCCGTCTTAAAGCAGGTTGAGGAGTTCTGGGAGTTGAAGTCTCTCTGTCGTAAAGCCGATTGGGGAGTTCTGGGAGTTGAGATCCATCCATCTTAAATCCTGTTGGGGAATTCAGGGAGTTGAAATCCATCTGTCTTAAAGCCGGTTGGGGAATTCTGGGATTTGAAATCCCTCCATCATAAAGCCGGTTGGGGAATTTCGGGAGTTGAAGTCCCTCCATCTTAAAGCCGGTTGGGGAATTCTGGGAGTTGAAATCCATCTGTCTTAAAGCCGGTTGGGGAATTCCGGGAGTTGAAGTCCATCCGTCTTAAAGCAGTTTGGGGAATTCTGCGAGTTCAAGTCCGTCCGTCTTAAAGCCGGTTGGGGAATTCTGGGAGTTCAAGTCCCTCCTTCTTAAAGCTGTTTGGGGAATTCTGGGAGTTGAAGTCCCTCGGTCTTAAAGCCGGTTGGGGAATTCTGCGAATTGAAGTCCATCTGTCTTAAAGCCGGTTGGGGGCTTCCTTGAGTTGAAGTCCGTCCGTCTTAAAGCCAGTTGGGGAAATCTGGGAGTTCAAATCCGTCCGTCTTAAAGCTGTTTGGGGAATTCTGGGAGTTGAAATCCATTCGTCTTAAAGCCGGTTGGGGAATTCTGGGAGTTGAAGTCTGTCCGTCTTAAAGCCGCTTGGGGAATATTGGGAGTTGAAGTCCGTCCGTGTTAAAGCTGGTTGGGGAATTCTGGCTGTTGAAATCCGTCCATCTTAAACCCGGATAGGGAATTCTGGGACTTGAAGTCCCTCCGTCTTTAAGGCGGTTGGGGAATTCTGGCAGTTGAAGTCCATCCATCTTAAAGCCTGTTGGGGAATTCTGGGAGTTGAGGTCTGTCCGTGTTAAAGCTGGTTAGGGAATTCTGGGTGTTGAAATCCATTCGTCTTAAAACCGGTTGGGTAATCCTGGGAGTTGAAATCCGTGCGTCTTAAAGCCGGTTGGGGAATTCTGGGAGTTGAAATCCATTCGTCTTAAAGCTGTTTGGGGAATTCTGGGAGTTGAAGTCCCTCCGTCTTAAAGCCTGTTGGGGAATTCTGGGAGTTGAAATCCATCCATTTTAAACCCGGTTAGGGTATTCTGGGAGTTGAAGTCACACCTTCTTAAAGCCGGTTGGGGAATTCTGGGAGTTGAAATCCGTGCATCTTAAAGCCGGTTGGGGAAATCTGGGAATTGAAATCTGCCCGTCTTAAAGCCGGTAGGGTTATTCTGGGAGATCAAATCTTTCCGTCTTATAGCCGGTTGGGGAATTCTGGGAGTTGAAGTCACACCATCTTTAAGCTTTTTGGGGAATTCTGGGATTTGAAATCCATTCGTCTTAAAGCCGGTTGGGGAATTCTGGGAGTTGAAATCCGTGCGTCTTAAAGCCGGTTGAGGAATTCTGGGAGTTGAAATCCATGCATCTTAAAGCGGGTAAGGGAATTCAGGGAGGTGAAGTCCCTCTATCTTAAAGCCCGTTGGGGAATTCTGGGAGTTAAAATCCGTCCGACTTAAAGCCGGTTTGGGAATTCTGGGAATTGAAATCTGTTCATCTTAAAGCCGGTTGGGGAATTCTGGGAGTTGAAATCCGTGCGTCTTAAAGCCGGTTGAGGAATTCTGGGAGTTGAAGTCCATCTGTCTTAAAGCCAGTTAGGGAATTCAGGGAGGTGAAGTCCCTCTTTCTTAAAGCCCCTTGGGGAATTCTGGGAGTTAAAATCCGTCCGACTTAAAGCCGGTTTGGGAATTCTGGGAGTTGAAATCTGTCCATCTTAAAGCCGGTTAAGGAAATCTGGGAATTGAAATCTGGCCACTTTAAAGCCAGTTGGGGAATTCTGGGAGTTGAAGTCCCTCCGTCTTAAAGCTGGTTGGGAAATTCTGGGAGGTGAAGTCCATCTGTCTTAAAGCCGGTTGGGAAATTCTGGGAGATGAAGTCCCTCCTTCTTAAAGCTGGTTGTGGAA
The DNA here is from genome assembly GCA_033807585.1 of Hydrophis major. Lineage (NCBI taxonomy): Eukaryota > Metazoa > Chordata > Lepidosauria > Squamata > Elapidae > Hydrophis > Hydrophis major. The sequence continues at coordinate 425,200 of JAUCBL010000083.1, forward strand.
TTCTGGGAGTTGAAGTCCATCCGTCTTAAAGCTGGTTAGGGAATTCTGGGAGTTGAAGTCCATCCGTCTTAAAGCCGGTTAGGGAATTCTGGGAGGTGAAGTCCATCTGTCTTAAAGCCGGTTGGGAAATTCTGGGAGATGAAGTCCCTCCTTCTTAAAGCTGGTTGTGGAATTCTGGGAATTGAAGTCCCTCCGTCTTAAAGCAGGTTGAGGAGTTCTGGGAGGTGAAGTCCATCTGTCTTAAAGCCGGTTGGGAAATTCTGGGAGATGAAGTCCCTCCTTCTTAAAGCCGGTTAGGGAATTCTGGGAGTTGAAGTCCCTCCTTCGTAAAGCACGTTGAGGAGTTCTGGGAGTTGAAGTCTCTCTGTCTTAAAGCTGGTTGGGGAATTCTGGGAGTCGAAGTCCATCTGTCGTAAAGCTGTTTGGGGAATTCTGGGAGTTCAAGTCCGTCCGTCTTAAAGCCGTTTGGGGAATTCTGGGAGTTCAAGTCCCTCCTTCTTAAAGCTGTTTGGGGAATTCTGGGAGTTGAAGTCCCTCCGTCTTAAAGCCGGTTGGGGAATTCTGCGAATTGAAGTCCATCTGTCTTAAAGCTGGTTGGGGGCTTCCTGGAGTTCAAATCCGTCCGTCTTAAAGCTGTTTGGGGAATTCTGGGAGTTGAAATCCATTCGTCTTTAAGCCATTTGGGGAATTCTGGGAGTTGAAATCCCTCCGTCATAAAGCCGGTTGGGGAATTCCGGGAGTTGAAGTCCATCCGTCTTAAAGCCGGTTGGGGAATTCAGGGAGTTGAAATCCATCTGTCTTAAAGCCGGTTGGGGAATTCTGGGAGTTGAAATCCCTCCATCATAAAGCCGGTTGGGGAATTCTGGGCGTTGAAGTCCATCTGTCTTAAAGCCGGTTGGGGAATTCCAGGAGTTGAAGTCCATCCGTCTTAAAGCTGGTGGGGGAATTCTGGGAGTTCAAGTCCGTCCGTCTTAAAGCCGGTTGGGTAATACTGGGAGTTGAAATCCGTGCATCTTAAAGCCGGTTGGGGAATTCTGGGAGATGAAATCCGTCCATCTTAAAGCTGTTTGGGGAATTCTGGGAGTTGAAATCCATTCGTCTTAAATCCGGTTGGGGAATTCTGGGAGTTGAAATCTGTCTGTCTTAAAGCCGGTTGAGGAATTCTGGGAGTTGAAATCCTTCCATCTGAAATCCGGTTGAGGAATTCTGGGAGTTGAAGTCCGTCCGTTTTAAAGCTGGTTGGGGAATTTTGGGAGTTGAAGTCCCTCTATCTTAAAGCCGGTTGGGGAATTCTGGGAGTTGAAGTCCCTCCATCTGAAATCCGGTTGAGGAATTCTGGGAGTTGAAGTCCGTCCATTTTTAAGCTGGTTGGGGAATTTGGGGAGTTGAAGTCCCTCTATCTTAAAGCCGTTTGGGGAATTCTGGGAGTTGAAATCCATCCACCTTAAAGCCGGTTGAGGAATTCTTGGAGTTGAAGTCCATCTGTCTTAAAGCCGGTTGGGGAATTCCGGGAGTTGAAGTCCCTCCGTTTTAAAGCTGGTTGGGGAATTTTGGGAGTTGAAGTCCCTCTATCTTAAAGCCGGTTGGGGAATTCTGGGAGTTGAAATCCATCTACCTTAAAGCCGGTTGAGGAATTCTTGGAGTTGAAGTCCATCTGTCTTAAAGCCAGTTGGGAAATTCTGGGAGATGAAGTCCCTCCTTCTTAAAGCTGGTTGAGGAATTCTGGGAGTTGAAGTCCATCCGTCTTAAAGCCGGTTAGGGAATTCAGGGAGTTGAAGTCCGTCCGTCTTAAAGCCGGTTGGGGAATTCTGGGAGGTGAAGTCCATCTGTCTTAAAGCCGGTTGGGAAATTCTGGGAGATGAAGTCCCTCCTTCTTAAAGCCGGTTGTGGAATTCTGGGAGTTGAAGTCCATCCGTCTTAAAGCTGGTTAGGGAATTCTGGGAGTTGAAGTCCATCCGTCTTAAAGCCGGTTAGGGAATTCTGGGAGGTGAAGTCCCTCCTTCTTAAAGCTGGTTTTGGAATTCTGGGAGTTGAAGTCCATCCGTCTTAAAGCTGGTTAGGGAATTCTGGGAGTTGAAGTCCATCCGTCTTAAAGCCGGTTAGGGAATTCTGGGAGGTGAAGTCCCTCCGTCTTAAAGCAGGTTGAGGAGTTCTGGGAGTTGAAGTCTCTCTGTCTTAAAGCTGGTTGGGGAATTCTGGGAGTCGAAGTCCATCTGTCTTAAAGCCGGTTGGGGAATTCCGGGAGTTGAAGTCCATCCGTCGTAAAGCTGGTTGGGGAATTCTGGGAGTTCAAGTCCGTCCGTCTTAAAGCCGGTTGGGGAATTCTGGGAGTTCAAGTCCCTCCTTTTTAAAGCTGTTTTGGGAATTCTGGGAATTGAAGTCCATCTGTCTTAAAGCCGGTTGGGGGCTTCCTGGAGTTGAAGTCCGTCCGTCTTAAAGCCGGTTGGGGAAATCTGGGAGTTCAAATCCGTCCGTCTTAAAGCTGTTTGGGGAATTCTGGGAGTTGAAATCCATTCGTCTTTAAGCCATTTGGGGAATTCTGGGAGTTGAAATCCCTCCATCATAAAGCCGGTTGGGGAATTCCGGGAGTTGAAGTCCATCCGTCTTAAAGCTGGTTGGGGAATTCAGGGAGTTGAAATCCTTCTGTCTTAAAGCCGGTTGGGGAATTCTGGGAGTTGAAATCCCTCCATCATAAAGCCGGTTGGGGAATTCTGGGCGTTGAAGTCCATCTGTCTAAAAGCCGGTTGGGGAATTCCAGGAGTTGAAGTCCATCCGTCTTAAAGCTGGTGGGGGAATTCTGGGAGTTCAAGTCCGTCCGTCTTAAAGCCGGTTGGGTAATACTGGGAGTTGAAATCCGTGCATCTTAAAGCCGGTTGGGGAATTCTGGGAGATGAAATCCGTCCATCTTAAAGCTGTTTGGGGAATTCTGGGAGTTGAAATCCATTCGTCTTAAATCCGGTTGGGGAATTCTGGGAGTTGAAATCTGTCTGTCTTAAAGCCGGTTGAGGAAATCTGGGAGTTGAAATCCTTCCATCTGAAATCTGGTTGAGGAATTCTGGGAGTTGAAGTCCGTCCGTTTTAAAGCTGGTTGGGGAATTTTGGGAGTTGAAGTCCCTCTATCTTAAAGCCGGTTGGGGAATTCTGGGAGTTGAAATCCATCTGTCTTAAAGCCGGTTGGGGAATTCTGGGAGTTGAAGTCCCTCCATCTGAAATCTGGTGGAGGAATTCTGGGAGTTGAAGTCCGTCCGTTTTAAAGCTGGTTGGGGAATTTTGGGAGTTGAAGTCCCTCTATCTTAAAGCCGGTTGGGGAATTCTGGGAGTTGAAATCCATCCACCTTAAAGCCGGTTGAGGAATTCTTGGAGTTGAAGTCCATCTGTCTTAAAGCCGGTTGGGGAATTCCGGGAGTTGAAGTCCCTCCGTTTTAAAGCTGGTTGGGGAATTTTGGGAGTTGAAGTCCCTCTATCTTAAAGCCGGTTGGGGAATTCTGGGAGTTGAAATCCGTCCGTCTGAAAGCCAGTTGAGGAATTCTGGGAGTTGAAATCCATCCGTCTTCAAGCCTGTTGGGGAATTCTGGGAGTTGAAGTCCCTCCGTCTTAAAGCCGGTTGGGGAATTCTGGGAGTTGAAATCCATCCGACTGAAAGCTGGTTTGGGAATTCTGGGAGTTGAACTCCCTCCGTCTTAAAGCCGGTTGGGGAATTCTGGGAGTTCAAATCCGTCCGTCTTAAAGCCGGTTGGGGAATTGTGGGAGTTCAAGTCTATCTTTGTTAAAGCCGGTTGGGGAGTTCTGGGAGTTGAAGTCTCCTTGCTTGGGGGGGGAAGGGTTGGACTAGACAACCTCCAAAGGTCCCTTCTGACTCTCTGATGAAATTGTGTGGCCAGATTGAGGTGATGGATGGAGGGAGCTCCCTCGGACTCTCAGAACGCTCCGGGAGGTGAAACTGAGTCCCGGGAAAGAGATGGGCGTGCCCTGAGATGGGAATGGAAGCAGGTGAAAAAAGTCAAGATGGTGGCCGCAATGGTGCCGTCGAAACTCCACCCTGGTTTTAATGGGGGGCGTGTAAGTTTTTTATTTTTATTTTTTACACATCTCTTCATTTGAGCCACATGATTCCAGATTACATTTATCCGTGGTCATAATTACATTTGTTTTAATATCACATCAAATCATTATCCATTCCACTAATATTTAAATAAATGTCCATTTCATGTTTCAATTCATTAACTCAATATCAGGATCCTTTCATCCTCACATATATTTTCAATTCTTTAGCCCCTATTATTTCCATTTTCAGCTTACTCCAAATTTTATTTTACATTATACCTTTTTACCTTCATTAACTTTCTCAAGACTGATATACAGTGCTCAAAAATATAAAGGGAACACAAAAATAAGGCATCCTAGATTGATGTAATAATGTCCTTAGAACAAGTCAAAATGAGGCTCAGTAGTGTGTGTGGCCTCCACGTGCCTGTATGACCTCCCTAGAATGCCTGGACATACTCCTGATGAGGTGGCAGATGGTCTCCTGAGGGATCTCCTCTCACACCTGGACTAAAACATCCCCCAACTCCTGGACAGTCTGTGGTGCAACATGGCGTTTGTGGATGGAGTGAGACATGATGTCCCAGATGTGCTCAATTGGATTCAGGTCTGGGGAACGGGCAGGCCAGTCCATAGCATCAATGCTGTCGTCTTGCAGGAACTGCTGACACACCCCAGCCACATGAGGTCTAGCATTGTCTTGCATTAGGAGGAACCCAGGGCCAAGCGCACCAGCATATGGTCTCACAAGGGGTCTGAGGATCTAATCTCGGTACCTCATGGCAGTCAGGCTACCTCTGGCGAGCACATGGAGGGCTGTGCGGCCCCCTAAAGAAATATCACCCCACACCATTACTGACCCACTGCCAAACTGGTCATGCTGGAGGATGTTGCAGGCAGCAGAACATTCTCCACGGCGTCTCCAGACCCTGTCACGTCTGTCACATGTGCTCAGTGTGAACCTGCTTTCATCTGTGAAAAGCACAGGACACCAGTGGCGAATTTGCCAATCTTGGTGTTCTCTGGCAAATGTCAAACATCCTGCACAGTGTTGGGCTGTAAGCACAACCCCCACCTGTGGACGTCAGGCCCTCATACCACCCCCATGGAGTCTGTTTCTGACCATTTGAGCAGCCACATGCACATTTGTGGCCCGCTGGAGGTCATTTTTCAGAGCTCTGGCAGTGCTCCTCCTGTCCCTCCTTGCACAAAGGTGGAGGTAGCAGTCCTGATGCTGGGTTGTTGCCCTCCTACGGCCTCCTCCACGTCTCCTGATGTACTGGCCTGTCTCCTGGTGGCGCCTCCATGCTTTGGACACTACGCTGACAGACACAGCAAACCTTGCCACAGCTCGCATTGATGTGCCATCCTGGATGAGCTGCACTACCTGAGCCACTTGTGTGGGTTGTAGACTCCATCTCATGCTACCACTAGAGTGAAAGCACCGCCAGCATTCAAAAGTGACCAAACCATCAGCCAGAAAGCATAGGAACTGAGAAGTGGTCTGTGGTCACCACCTGCAGAACCACTTCTTTATTGGGGATGTCTTGCTAACTGCCTCTGCTTTCTACCTTTTGTCTATTCCATTTGCACAACAGCATGTGAAATTGATTGTCAATCAGTGTTGCTACCAAAGTGGACAGTTTGATTTCACAGAAGTGTGATTGACTTGGAGTTACATTGTGTGAAGTGTTCCCTTTATTTTTTTTGAGCAGTGTATAATAAACAGTCAAAAAAGAGTAAATATAAAGTAAAACTAATATACAGTATTTAGGATCCAGATGGTATATCCTCCAATCTATGATATATATTTATTCCAGATATGTTCATATAACCATTTCATATTTTTCTTTATTTCCACTTAGCCAAAATTTACCTATATATCATTTTAATAAATTTCCATTTATTTAAGGAAACTTAATTTTCACTTTTTCTTTCTTTTCTTGGTGTATACATGAAGTAGAAAATGATACAAGGGCTATGAGAAAGTAGAAAATATATTAGAAGGGATTATATTGGAATGTAAAGTATCTACAGGTGAAACTCGAAAAATTAGAATCTCGTGCAAAAGTTCATTTATTTCAGTAATGCAACTTAAAAGGTGAACCTAATATATGAGATTGACTCATTACATGCAAATCAGGATAGTTCAAGCCGTGATGTGTCATAATTGTGATGATTATGGCTTACAGCTCATGAAAACCCCAAATCCACAATCTCAGAAAATTAGAATATTGTGAAAAGGTTCAATATTCAAGGCTCAAAGTGTCCCACTCTAATCAGCTAATTAAGCCAGAACACCTGCAAAGGGTTCCTGAGCCTTTAAATGGCCTCTCAGTCTGGTTCAGTAGGAATCACAATCATGGGAAAGACTGCTGACCTGACGGTTGTGCATAAAACCATCATTGACACCCTCCATAAGGAGGGAAAGCCTCAAAAGGTAATTGCAAAGGAAGTTGGATGTTCCCAAAGTGCTGTATCAAAGCACATTAATAGAAAGTTATGTGGAAGGGAAAAGTGTGGAAGAAAAAGGTGCACAAGCAGCAGGGATGACCGTAGCCTGGAGAGGATTGTCAGGAAAAGGCCATTCAAAAGTGTTGGGGACTTTCACAAGGACTGGACTGAGGCTGGAGTCAGTGCATCAAGAGCCACCACACACAGACGGATCCTGGACATGGGCTTCAAATGTTATATTCCTCTTGTCAAGCCGCTCCTGAACAACAAACAACGTCAGAAGCGTCTTACCTGGGCTAAAGAAAAACAGAACTGGTCTGTTGCTCAGTGGTCCAAAGTCCTCTTTTCTGATGAGAGCAACTTTTGCATCTCATTTGGAAACCAAGGACCCAGAGTCTGGAGGAAGAATGGAGAGGCACACACTGCAAGATCCTTGAAGTCCAGTGTGAAGTTTCCACAGTCTGTTGATTTGGGGAGCCATGTCATCTGCTGGTGTTGGTCCACTGTGCTTCATTAAGTCCAGGGTCAACGCAGCCGTCTTCCAGGAGATTTTGGAGTACTTCATGCTTCCTTCCGCAGACGAGCTTTATGGGGATGCTGGCTTCATTTTCCAGCAGGACTTGGCACCTGCTCACACTGCCAAAAGCACCAAAACCTGCTTCAATGACTGTGGGAATACTGTGCTTGATTGGCCAGCAAACTCGCCTGACCTGAATCCCATAGAGAATCTATGGGGCATTGCCAAGAGAAAGATGAGAGACATGAGACCAAACAATGCAGAAGAGCTGAAGGCCGCTATTGAAGCATCCTGGTCTCCCATAACACCTCAGCAGTGCCACAGGCTGACAGCTTCCATGCCACGCCGCATTGAGGCAGTAATAGCTCTAAATGGGGCCCAAACCAAGTACTAAGTACATTTGCATGCTTATACTTTTCAGAGGTCTGATGTTGTTCTTTGTACAATCCTTGTTTTATTGATTGCATGTAATATTCTAATTTTCTGAGATTGTGGATTTGGGGTTTTCATGAGCTGTAAGTCATAATCATCACAATTATGACAAATCACGGCTTGAACTATCTTGCTTTGCATGTAATGAGTGTATCTCATATATTAGTTTCACCTTTTAAGTTGCATTCCTGAAATAAATGAACTTTTGCACGATATTCTAATTTTTTGAATTTCACCTGTATAATGAGAGTCTCTTGTGAGTAAAAGGAGGCAAGTGGCTGCCTTGACCACAGTTTTCTTCCTACTTTCTGGGATCTCCTGGTGGCCTTCCATCCACACAGATTAATTCCTTTCTGAGCTTCTGGGAACCCCCCCCCCTTTCCTTTTTCAATTGGGCCCTGAAGGCTGTCTCCTCCAGGGGGCGCCCTTTGCCCCTTGTACTGGCCAATAAGAGTCGGGAAAGGGGGGAGGGGAGGGCTTCCCTACGCCTTTCTCCATCCTTTCCCACAACTGACCCTCCCCCAGGCTAGAAAATCCCCTCCCCCCCTTAAGAATAGTTTTCCAATATATCCAATATTATTATATCTTGACCACCCTCTCAGTTCCACCGTGACTCATTGATTTCTCTGCAATCTCACCCCAGATAACAAATAACAGAGAATCAGAGTTGGAAGGGACCTTGTAGGTCATCTAGTCCAATCCCCCCCACCCCCGCCAAGCGGGAGACCCTACCCCATTTCTGACAGAAAGCAATCCAGTCTCTTCTTTTTTAAAAAAAAAAAAAATTATTTGAGTTTTCACAAAGAGAAAAAAAATACAAATAAAACATCTTTTTTGAAAGTAGCGTAATCCCGGGTTACATTTCTTTGTACAGACACAAATTCAGGTTCATGCTCATTTTTATATTCTATTCCATATCTTATTACTATTTTACATTTTCTGCATAGCTTCTTCCCTCTTTTAATTTTCTCAATTTTATTTTAATTATCTCATCTCAATTCAAATCAATTCAAATCATTGTATTTATATTTTTGTCTGTATTCTTAAAAAAAGAAAAAATTATAAATGTATAATATAATTAAAACAACATTCCATTCCAATTCAATTCTATCATTAATATTAATATTCATTAAAGTCTTAACATCTTTAACATTACTTTTCAATTAAATATCATACTTCTATGGGAACAATTATAAGCTTTCCATAGTTAATTCCCCCCCCTTCACTTATATTTTATAAAACATTAACTAATTAAAATGTTCCTGTTCCTTCCTAATTCAATTTTCTCATTTATTTTATTTCACTTATTTTATTCACAAACATTTCACTAAATTACACTAACTATTTTATCCCTCATTTTAATCATACGTTGTTTCCAATTTTCTAAAGTTATTTCTATTACTAATATAACAATACAATCTTATGTACCTTTACAGAATCCCCTTTTCAGTTAGATTTTCACCCATTATCTCTAAATAGGTCCTGTTTCTCTATATCTTGTTCCAGTCCTTTGTAACTTCTTTTCCTTTCCTTCTTCCCTCTCTTCTTCTCTCTCCCCTTTTTACCCCCTTGTCTCTCTACCTCTATTTCTCTCTTCTGTATTCCCCTTTTCTGTTGCTTTCCAGTATTATTTATTTTTTGAATTATTTTTCTTTTCTTTGGTTGTTTTTTTAAGTCTTAAATTCTCCATTCTCTTTCCCCCCTTTCCTTTTTCTTCCCCACATAAAATTGCTTGTTCATTAAAGATGGCTTCTTCTTTGTCCCAGTCTTCTTGTTTTGCAGTCTTTTGTTGTTTCTCATAGTTCCAAATCTCCATTTCTAAGAATTGAAAAACAAAGCCAAAAGAACCCTTCCCTTCTTATGCATCTTTGTACTTTTTAAGTTCCATTTTCAATTCATCCAGAAGTGGTGCCATTGTATAAAATTTTAAACAACCACCCGATTGATTTTAGTCATTCAAATATAATAACCAAGAATCCAAAGATCTCCAAATAATCCAAATACATGCAAGCTGTTTCTTTTTTGCTCTTTTTTTTTCACTTTCTCTTCCTGGGGTTACTATTTAGTTGCAAAGTTTCAGTTAAAATGTATCTTTTAGAAGTCTTGTTGAAGTTTTACTGTAGATTCTTTTTAATTCCAGGCAGTCTCCTCCCTCTTCCAGATCCTGCCCTTATTCTTTTTCTCTCCCTTCCTGCTTGTGAAAAAGAAAATTTTTAATGTCCAGAAATCTTTATTATCCCTTTGGCATTTTGTTTTATTTTCAGCTTAATTGCCTATTGATGTCAAAGCGGATTTTTCCAATTTCTTATTTAAGTCTCTTAGTTGTCAGTATAGGGAAGGAGAGAGAAGAAAAAAAAAAAGCCAAACCTTTCCCTTTTCACTTTCCTTCGCTGCTTCTGACTCTTCTTTGGGAGCAATGTTATTTTTTCTAAGTTTAAATTCCAGGGTACCTTAGTTGTTGCTTTTACAATTTAACCCGGTCAGCCAAAACTTTCACTTCTTATCTTCCTCCTGCACATTCTTTTCCGGTCGAGTTCTTCTTTGTGGTGGCCATTTCTGACCACCTCTGCAACCGCCTTCGGGAAAGGGACTAATGGCCAGCTGAGGAGGAGAGATGCGGCACTCCTCAACCCTGCTGGCAGTCTTCCCCCTCTTCACCACCTCTACGGGGTGGCTTAGCCCCGAAACCAGCCGGGTCGGGGCGCTCCAGCAGCAAGCCCAGACAGAAACCACGCATGATTGTGGATTTCTGTCTGTCACCGAAGCACTTCAAACCGGAAGTCCCAGCAGTCCAGTCTCTTCTTGAAAGTCTCCAGGGATGAAGCTCCCACAACCTCAACAACTAAATCCATCCTTAATAGATTAAGAGAGTTGGAAGGTACTCTAGAGGTCATCTAGTCTGACCCCCCATCCAAGCGGGAGACCCTACCCCATTTCTGACAAAGGGCGGCCCAGCCTCTTCTTGAAAGCCTCCAGGGATGATGAAGCCCCCACCATTTCTGAATAACAGAATCATAACAGAGTCAGAATGGACCCTTGGAGGTCATCTAGTCTAACCTCCCTGCCCAAGCGGGAGACCCGACACCATTTCTGACAGATGGCAGACCAGTTTCTTCTTGAAAGTCTCAAGTGACTGCGCTGCCACCACTCCTGAAGGCAAACAGTTCCACCCCGCTTGCCAACGTCCTGCTGCCCCCTCTTTGATCTCAACTTTGGGGCCGGGGGTCTCTCTTTGGTGGGGGCACTGACTCGGCCCCCCCTCCCCTTTAAAGCTTCCCCTGCCGTTTGCGCGTGGCCAAATCCATCGCGATTTTTTGCACTATTCTCCGGAGTGATTGGGGGGTCTCTCTGCTGTTTGAATCCCCCTCCCCAAAATATTTTCCTTTTCTCCTTGGGAGGGGAGGCTGTGTGTGCCCTTGCCCCATATGTTTGCCCCCCTCCCCACAAAAAGAGGAGCCCTGGCCCAGCGCAGAACTCTCACCCCATCCCCAACGGATTGCCCATCGCCGGCTGCAATCCTTGGCTTGCCCCCTCCCCAAAAGCCGGGTGGCGTGTGACGGGAGTACTTCTCCTTTCCGGCCATCCTCCTCCCTTCCCTTCCCTTCCCTCCCTCCCTCGCAGCTTCTCCTTGGCTCGCAGGCTGGCAGCGCCACCGGAGCACACCCAGCTTGGCGAGGGTTCCTCGCTCGCCTGCCTTCCCTCCCACCCCGCGGCTCAGCCCCTCTCTTGAAGGACGCGCCAGGGTCTCCTCCGGCTTTGGCCTCGCCAGCCCCTGCGCAGCGCAGCGGACGCCGCATGGATGGAGGGCAGGCGGGGCTCCTTCTCCTGCTGCTCCTCCGCCCGGTTTGAACCGAGAGGCGGCAGTCGTCGGCTTGGAAGGACCGAGGAAGAGCTTCCCGGCGTGGTCCGGATCGCGGGGGGGAGGAAGAAGAAGGCCACGGGGAGCCGCGGGCCCCCGGCGCCTCTCTAAAGTCGGTTTTTGGGGAGGTGAGGGGGGGCCACTCTGAGCTCGCCTGCCCGACTTTAACCCCTCCACCCCACCCTCAGGCGGGAAGGAAATCGTTCCGACAAGCTGATGGGGCTTGGTAGCTGAAGAGAGGAGAGGAAGGGGAGGAAGAAGAAGAGGTAGACAAAGAGGAAGGAGGTAGAGAAGGAGGAAGAGGAGGAGGGCGAGGGTCACCCCTTCCTTGACCCCGAAGCTTGCCAGCGTCCGCCAGCCCCTCCGGATGGGGCAGGCATGGCCGCCTTAGCTAGCTCCCTGATCCGGCAGAAACGGGAATTCCGCGATCCGGTCGCCAGCCGGCCGGTTTCCACCCAGCGGAAAGTCTGCCCACGAGGGACCAAATCCTTATGCCAGAAACAGCTTTTAATCCTCATTTCCAAAGTCCGGCTCTGCGGGGGTAGGAAAGGCCGGCTGGAGAAACCCCCAGGTGAGTGAACTGGGGAGGGGAGGAGGGCCAAAAGGGAGGGGTCCCAGGTGGGTGGTGAGCATGTGGCCAAGATGCTTGGATGCTTAAAGGTGGTGGGTTCTGCTTTTCCCCAGCGGGCACCATCAGGTGGCACTGCCCAAAGCTCGGAGGCCCTTTCCAAGGGTTACCTGCAGGGGGCACTCGATCGAGTTGGGTTTCAATGGATTAACTTGGGGGGGGGGCGGTCTCCAACCTTGGCCCCTTTTAAGGCTAACTGACTCCAACTCCCAGAATTCCCCCAGCCAGCTTCGCTAAGACTTCAACTCTATGCCTGCTTTACTCTCTTGTCATCCCTTCCTCTGCAATCTCTCCACTCTAGGTAAAAGGATGGGGGGGGGGGACAATAGGGATGGTTGAATGGGGAATTCTGGGAGTTGAAGTCCACAAGCCTTAAAGTTGCCATGGTTGGAGACCCCTGATTTAAGACTGGTGGATTTCAACTCCCAGAATTCCCTGGCCACCTTCGCTAAGACTTCAACTATCTGCCTGCTTACTCTCTTGTAATCCCTTCCTCTGCAATCTCTCCACTTTAGAGCAGAAGTCACCAACCTTGGCAACTTTAAGGCTGGTGGACTTCAGCTCACAGAATTCCCCAGCCAGCTTTGCTAAGACTCCAATTCTCTATGCCTGCTTACTTTCTTGTCAACCCTTCCTCTGCAATCTCTCCGCTCTAGGGAGTAGGAGAAGAAAAAAAAAAACAGGCTGATTGAATGGAGAATTCTGGGAGCTGAAGTCCATCGGGCTTAAAGTTGCCATGGTTAGGGACCCTTGATTTAAGACTGGTGGACTCCGATGCCCAGAATTCCCCAGCAGGCTTCGCTAAGACTTCAACTCTCTCTGCCTGCTTCCTCTCTTGTCAACCCTTCCTCTGCAATCTCTCCACTCTGGGAAGTAAGAGGAAAACAACAACAGGGATGGTTGAATGGGGAATTCTGGGAGTTGAAGTCCACCAAGTCTTAATGTGGCCCAGGTTGGTGGAGGCACTTGGGGGTGCCCCAGGGCACACGGCCTGGCACTGTTGGTTGTGTGGGGGTGTAGGAAGCAGGGTGGGAGGTTGTTGTGTGTTGCGGTGGACAAGGGCTATATGTATATTCTTAAGGGGTGTCACAAAAGTTTTTGATTTGGGGGGGTACATAGGGGGTGGTGTCTGCAGGGTCCCCTGTTGGCCAAGTGTCTTTTTGCAAGAGAGCTGTGTGTGTGTGTGTGTGTGTGTGTGTGTGTGTGTGTGTGTAAAGACAACCCCAAATATGGATCCAAGGTTGGCTTTGCCGTTTTTGTCAGGTTTTTGGGGAGGGTGTTGTCGTTGAGCAGGCCTTTCCCTCCCTCTCACTCCCTTATTCCTTCCTTCTTTCTTTTTCCCTCTCCTTCCTTCCTTCCCTTCCTTCCTTCCTTCTTTCCTTACATCCCTCGCTCTCTACCTTCTTTCCTCACTTCCCTCCTTTTCTCACTCCCTTCTTCCTTCCTTCTATCCCTCCCCTCCTTTCCTTCCCTCCCTCCTTCGCTTTCCTTCTTTCCCTCTCTCACTCCCTTCTTCCTTCCTTCCTTCCTTTTTCCCCTCCATCTCTTCCTTCCTTCCTTTCTCCCCTCCTTTCCTCCCTCCTTTCCTCCCTTCTCCTTTTCTCATCCTTCTTCCTTCCTTCCCTCACTTTCTCACTCCCTTCTTCCTTCCTTCCTTCCTTCCTTCTTTCCTTCCTTCCTTCCTTTCCCCCTCCTTCCCTTCCTTCCTTCCTTACATCCCTCCCTCCATCCCTCCCTCCCTTCTGCCTTCTCTCCCTTTTCCCTCCTTTCCTCCTTTCCTTAACCCCTCTCTTTCCCTTCTTTCCTTCCTGCTCTCCCTCCTTCCCTCCTTCCCTCCCTTCCTTTCCCCCTCCTTCCCTTCGTTCCTTATGTCCCTCCCTCCATCCCTTCTTTCCTCCCTTCCCTCCTTCTCTCACTCTCTTCTTCCTTCCTTTCTATTCTCTTCCTTCCTTCTTTCCTATTTCCTCCCTCCGGCCCTTCTATCCCTTTTCTCTCTCCTCTTTCTTTCTTTCTTTCTTTCTTTCTTTTCTTTTCTTTTCTTTTCTTTTCTTTTCTTTTCTTTTCTTTTCTTTTCTTTTCTTTTCTTTCTTTTTCTCTCCTCCCTCCCTATTTCTTCCTTCCTTCCTTCCTTCCTTCCTTCCCATTTCCTTCTTTTTCTACCCTTTCTCTGTCTCCTTTCTCCCTCCGGCTCTTTCCGTTCCCCTTGAGTCCTCCTCCTCCTCCTCCTCCTCCTCCTCCTCCTCCTCCTCTCCACAAACCCCTCTCCCTTCTAGCACTGATGATGTTCCCTAGTTGGGTCATGAAATGTCTGCCCAAAAAACCCCCAAGCTCAGAAAGCATTTTCCTTCCTTCCTTCCTTCCTTCCTTCCTCCCTCCCTCCCTCCCTCCCTCCCTCCCTTTCCTCCTCCCCCCTCCCCCCTCCTCCTCCTCTCCTCCAGGCTTGCTGCCTGCTTGAGGGTCTAGCCAGCTGGCTCAGCAGAAAAAGTCCAGATAAATAACCCTTAAGTGATGGCAGGGAAGAGAGGGGGATGAGGGGGGCAGCTGGAGCCCTTTCAGGTGTTGGAAGAGAGAGAGAACCAGAATGGCTATCAATTTTAAAGGTCCCTAAAGGGAACTCTGGCTCAGCCGCTGGGGGCGATTGTGGGCGCTGCCATGACCCCCATCTGCTTCTCCTCCGGAGGGGGAGGGACCACCAGGAAGGCTGATTAGCTGAGAGGAAGGCCCCCACCTCTCCTCTGGGGACCTGGCCCATTTGCCAAGGGGGCGGGGGGCAGGGGAGAAGGATTGGGGGGGTGTCTCCCCTTTGGCCCCCAAGGCTGCGTTTCCTCTTGGGAGCTCAAGGTCCCTGGGTGGGCAGCCATGGCCCCAAGTGGGGGGGATTCTGATGGGAATCAGGCATTGGGGGAGGGGGAAGGTCTGTTGAACCTCTGGAAGGCCCATGGGATTTGGCCGGGTTTGAAACTACCAAATGAAAGGAGAATAGTTGTAGCTCAGGGTTGAAAGAAGGGCTCCTTCGTTGTTTTCTTGCAGACATTTCGTGACCCAGCTAGGTAACACCATCAGTCTGGGAAGGGGGGACAGATCCAGCTGCTAACTGAATCCAGCTTGACTCTGAAGCAAAACAGGAAGAGGAAACTCTTTTCCCCTAAATATTAGAACCCAGGCACAGGTGGGGTTTGACATCACCCCACGTACGGAAAAGGAAGATGGGGTTGAGTCGTAGGGGAGGGGCACACTGCCCCACCCACCCACAGGGGGCACCACCCCTGAGGGACATCTCCCTTGAAGGGCCTGCAGTGAAGACACCTCCCCTCCCTCCCTGCTGAGGCTTCAACCCTCCTTCCATCACCACCCCAGGCAAGATTGATCTCTGAGTGGTCCCCTTTCCTCCCCCCCCAATCTCTCCACTGAGATGCCACCGTTCCAATCTATGGAAAGAGCATTTCGTTGTCCAAAAACACCCCCCGCAACCCAAGGAGCAAAACTGAGGAGGGGGGCACCCCTCATTTTTGCATGAGGGCAGCCTGGAGACAGGCACCAGCTTAGCATCAGAAATGGGGTAGGACCTCCTGATTGGGCAGGGGGGTTAGACTAGATGACCTATAAGGTCCCTTCCCAACTCTGGTATTCCTTCCTTCCTTCCTTCCTTTTCAGAAATGGTATAGAGTCTCGTGCTTGGGCGGGGGATTGGACTAGATGACTTATAAGGTCCCTTCCAACTCTGATTATCTGTTAAATAGATAAATATCTGTTAAATCCCAAAGGTGGCCTGGAGACAGGCACCAGCTTGGCATGCATTCTGAGCTTCAGGCGCCCTCAATTGGGAAGGGAAGGGCGAGAGAAGCTTAGAAAGAAGCATCTGTAAGAAAAAAAACTTCTTGGCTTGACTTTTCTGAACGCCCCCTCCCCCCCAATCCAATTTTAACAGATTATAACAGGTTAACAGAGTTGGAAGGGACCTTGGAGGTCATCTAGTCCAACCCCCCGCCCAAGCGGGAGACCCTACACCATTTCTGACAAATGCCAGTCCAATCTCTTCTTGAAAGCCTCCAGGGATGAATCTCCCACAACTTCCAAAGGCAACTTCTGTTCCATTGAATATAGAATACCAGAGTCGGAAATGTTAGGGATAACATTGGTTACCTAACTTAGTTTGGGTAAAAATAATATATAAACTATGTTAGTGAGTTTAAGTGTATGTATCACTTTAACTGCAAAACATGTATTATGGGTGCGGTTGTAAAATCACCATAAGAGGGATCAAGAGAGCTCACTGTTCGCTGGCTTTTACTTGTAGTAGCTGACAATGTTGGATTGATGGTGATAACTGCGTGTGTTTCCCTGCTGTTGCTGAAACAAAGAAAAGGGGTTTGATTTTCTTCATATCTCTGACTGCAAAAGAGATATATTGCTGGACTGATTATTTGTAAGTTTACTGACCTCTATTTTTCTACACTGGACTTTGCAACTGATTAATCCCTGGATGGACTGAACTAATGTATGACATATGGACTGTTTTGACCATGCTATAACTCTTGCTGGAATAAAAAACTATTTAACTGGCACAGTGTATCTGTTTTACTGAGTGTAAACTACAACAACGTTTATCTCACATCATTTGCCTGCCTGCTAGACTGCCATTGCACATTCTGCTAGGGTGTGTATCCCTAACACTGGTTATGGGCCCAGGTGCACAGTCAGACTAACCAGGATATAACAGGCTTAGATTAAAGTGAGAGTTTGTGTAGTTACACAATACTGTAAACAGACAGCTGTGTTTTATTAATTATAGTTTAATATCCAGATAAAAGATGGCACAAGTCAATTTACAAAGTTTGTCTCTAATATCCAAACTGGATGGAACAAACTATGTTTCATGGTCTATGAAATGTAGCCTACTTCTACGCAGAGAAGGTTTGTGTAGTATAATTCAAAACCCACCAGAGGTAGATGCTTGGGATCCAGAGGATGAAGATGATGCCCAGAAAATACAAGAATATCAACTGAAGAATGAGCAAGCTCTCTGTATAATAGGACTGACACTCTGTGATGAGCAGCTTGTACATATAAGAGGAGAAGAAACAGCTGCCAAATGTTGGGAGAATTTAAAGAAGATTTATGTTCGAGACAGTGTAGGAGCACATATAAATCTTACACAGAAACTGTTCAGAACACATCTTCAAAAGAATGGAGATATGCTGAGTCATCTAAACATAATGAAGAGAATTTTTCAGGAACTGCATGAAAAAGAACTTATCTTCACAGAACTACACCAAGTTTATATAATTTTGTCTTCTTTAGATAATAGCTATGATGACTTCGTAACTTCACTTGAGGTTCTGCCAAAAGATAACCTCACATTAACTGACATTACTGGCAGATTAATTGAAGAAGCCAGGAGAAGGCTTGAAAGGGATCAACTCAGAAGGGAACAACCACAATGTGAAGAAGAGAAAATATCTTTGTCAGCGTATACAATTAGAAAATGTTTTAATTGTGGAGGAAAAGGACATTTGGCTAGATTCTGCAAGAAAGGAAAATGCCACAATGCCAGCCAGAATGCTAAAAGGCATCAAAAAGATGAAAAATGCTTAGAGTTAGCCATGTATAGCAATGAAACTGTGAATAATAATTGACAGGTTGTAGATAGTGGAGCATCGCACTGCATAACGAAAGATAAGAAAAGATTTGTTAAGATGTCCATGAGTTCACAGCAGATATCGTTAGCTAATGGCTGGAAAATGAAAGCAAAAGGTGAAGGTATTGCACATTGTTCTTGCATAAAAGAAAATGTAAAAATGTTATATGTACCACAACTTAAGTTTAATTTGCTTTCAGTTAGAGTTTTGATTAAACTAGGTTATGTAGTTACCTTTAGGGGAGAAAACTGCATAATAGAAAAGGAAGGTAAAAAAGTGACTGCAACTTTAAAAGGTGAATTGTATGTGTTAAATGATAATCAGTTAGAGGTAGTTAACACAGTATAATAACGCTAAACCTCATGATGAATGCATACATTTGTTACACATACGTTCAGGGCATATAAATTTTAAAATGCTCAAGAAAACGGTTGAACTGTCTAAAGGTATAAAACTGAAGCCTTGCAGTATTTGCACTGCAATGCTTGCAGTCAAGAAAAAAGCAAGGTAATGCCAGCAAATAGAATTAATGGATTTAAGACTAAGGAACCTCTCGAGGTCGTATTTGCTGATATTATAGGTCCTAAAAAACCAACTGTGGGAGGTGCTCGTTATATACTAAGCATAACGGATCATTATTCTAGATATGGTTTCTGTTATCTTATGAAAAGCAAAACGGAAACCTCAAAATTTCTTTAATTGGCTGAAATTCGCAGAAAGAAAAACTAAAAGGAAATTAATAACTCTTATCACTGATAATGGTACAGAATTTATAAATAATAAATTCCAAAATAGACTGAAGATGGCAGGTGTTGAACATAAAAAGTCTGCACTGTATAGGCCACAACATAATTCCTTTATAGAAAGACGAGGCCAAACAATACAGGCAATGGCTCGTACTATGTTGTCTGATTCAGGATTACCTGAAAATTTGTGGGGAGAAGCAATAATGTGTGGTAATCATATATTGAATAATGTTGTTAACTCAACAACAGGTGAATTACCATTCACAGGGTGGCATGGTAGAAAACCTGACCAAAGCTACATGCACACATTTGGAGCACCAGAATGGGTGCATATTCCTACACAACTGAGAAATAAGGGGCAACATAGGGTAAAAAGTTATTCTTTGTAGGTTATGAATCTAATCACAAATCATACAGATTCTGGGAAAAAGGTACATCTAGCATTTACTGTAATGCTTGTGCACAATTCCTAGAACATGTAGGATGGGAAAAACTGGAACAAGATTCAAGTAAGGAAGTAATTATAGAACCCTACAAAAGACCAAAAGAAAAAATCAGTAATAAGAAGAGTACAATTAAAGAGGAAGTACAGGAAGAGCATATAGGACCAGAACAGGAAGAAATATCAGAACAGGAGGAAACAGATAATCAGGAACAGGTAGAACATGAAAGTCGTCCTGTAAGTCCTGTAATACCTAGACGTACAACACGTGTAACCAGACCACCTGACAGGTATCAAGCAAGTATAGTTTGCCAAGTTAGTAAAGTTCCAACTACTGTTGAAGAACTTAGAATGTATCCTGCAAAGGAACAAGAAAATTGGCATAGAGCAATGGAGAAAGAATTAAATTCATTAAAGGAAATGAAAGTTTATGAAAATGCCAAATTACCTCCAGGTGAAAAGTCCATTGGCTGCAAATGGATATTTAAGTTAAAAACTGGTAAAAATGGGACTGTTACCCATAAGGCTAGGTTGGTAGCTCAAGGATTTAATCAAACTGCATGTGATTATGATGAAGTATTTGCACCAAGTCTTAAAGCAACATCTTTAAGAGCAGCATTAGTGTGAGCAGCTAAGAAAAACTATGTCATTAACCATTTAGATGTAGAAACTGCCTATCTGCATGCACCATTGCAGCACACTATATATTTAAGAAAACCAGTCGGTATAAAGGATGATAAAAATAATGACTGTTGGAAGCTTAAAAAGAGTCTCTATGGATTGAAACAATCTGGTTATGAATGGAACCAATATATTGTAAAAGTTAAACAATATAGGATTTAAAGAAGGTTTAGCTGATCAATGTTTATTTAAAAGAGACACAAATTGTATGGTGTCATTGTTGTTTACAGATATTGCTTTAATTACTAAGACTAATAATGAAGCTACTGAGATAATATCATTAAGAGGATAAAATTAAAGCAATTAGGAGAAATAAGACAATATCTAGGATTGACAATAAACAAAACCAATAGTGGCTATAAGATATCACAAGAAGATAAAATTTACCAATTGCTAAAAATGTATAAAATGGAACTTTGTAAGCCGGCAAAAACTCCAATGAGTCAGGAATTTTGCCATACTGATGCTCAAAGTTCAAAATTTGATAAGACCATTTATCAATCATTAATAGGTAGTTTAACATAAATAATTGGTCAAGGCCAGACATTGCCTATAGCATTAATCAATTGGCAAGATTCAATGCTGAACCCAATGAAAGACACTGGCAAGCGCTAAAGCGTATATGAAGGTATCTTCAAAGAACAATGCACCATGCATTGTATTTAGAGACAAAAGATGATTTGATTTTAAGTGCATATGCTGATGCAAGTTTTGCAACAGATATAAAAACTAGAAAATCAACTTCAGGCATGGCTATACTATTAGGTAAAACACTAATTGGTTGGAGGTCAATTAGACAGCAACACATAAGTATGTCCACAATGGAAGCAGAATTTTCATGTCTATCTTTATTATGTACTGACTTAATTCTGTATAAAGAGTTGTTAGATATGGGAGTAACTGTTAAAGATGCCATTGTAGTTTATGAGGACAATCAAGCAGCCATACGGTTGGCTACAAATATTGCTGTAAAAACTAGATCTAAACATACTGACCTTAGATGTTTGAATGTAAGACAATCTGTAAAAAATGGTTTAATGAGATTGGAATATTGCATGACTGATGAAAACATTGCAGATGGATTTACAAAAGCCCAAGGTACAGTTAAGCACAAAGAAAATTGTGAAAACTATGGGTTGAAATTGTAAATAGATATATATATATATTATATTACCCAAAAGGGGAGAATGTTAGGGATAACATTGGTTACCTAACTTAGTTTGGGTAAAAATAATATATAAACTATGATAGTGAATTTAAGTGTATGTATCACTTTAACTGCAAAACATGTATTATGGGTGCGGTTGTAAAATCACCATAAGAGGGATCAAGAGAGCTCACTGTTCGCTGGCTTTTACTTGTAGTAGCTGACAATGTTGGACTGATGGTGATAAAGGCGTGTGCTTCCCTGCTGTTGCTGAAACAAAGAAAAGGGGTTTGATTTTCTTCATATCTCTGACTGCAAAAGAGATATATTGCTGGACTGATTATTTGTAATTTTACTGACCTCTATTTTTCTACACTGGACTTTGCAACTGATTAATCCCCGGATGGACTGAACTAATGTATGACATATGGACTGTTTTGACCATGCTATAACTCTTGCTGGAATAAAAAACTATTTAACTGGCACAGTGTATCTGTTTTACTGAGTGTAAACTACAACAACGTTTATCTCACATCGTTTGCCTGCCTGCTAGACTGCCGTTGCACATTCTGCTAGGGTGTGTATCCCTAACAGGAAGGTACCCTGGGGGTCATCTAGTCCAACCCCCCACCCAAGCAGGAGTCCCTACCTACACCATTTCTGACATATAGGAGTCCAGTCTCTTCTTGAAAAGCCTCCAGGGATGATGAAGCTCCCACCATTTCTGAATAACAGAATAATAACAGAGTTGGAAGGGACCCTGGAGTTCATCTAGTCCAACCCCCTCCACCCAAGCGGGAGACCCTACCCCATTTCTGACAGATAGGAGTCCAGTCTCTTCTTTAAAAACCTCAATTTATTTCTCTTTGGGAGGAAATAGGGGGAGGGGGCCAAAAAAAAAGGCTTGAGGGAGAGAGAGCCCTTGCTGCCAATGGATGTCCCCCTTCCCCAATCCACCACTGCCCCCCCAAAAAACCCTGCCCTTCTGGGTGGGGAGGGGGTGGATCAGGGAAAACAGGAGGAGGAGGAGTGGGGGCTTGACATCCATTCCTGGCTTGGTGGGTTTTCCCTGCAAGTCAAATTGAGCAGCTGTGGGGGGGGGGGAAGACTTCTGGAACTCCAGTGCTGCTTTTTAACAGATACACACACACCCCAATTTTCCTAATTTCAGCCGAGTTATTGGAAAGGAATTACGTAAGGAAGGGCACTTTGGGTTTAGCCAGCCTGTCAGCAGATAATCCACACACACACACACAGAGGATGCTGAACAGACCGGGATCAAACTAGGATGGGGAAGAGGGAGGAAGAAATCTGGGCCACATCTGGCCAGGGAGTGGCAAGGGCAAAAAAACCCACCCCACCCCGGAAGGACACAGCTCGGGTTAGAATGCAGGAAAGCCCAAACGGAGGTCAAGCACGTGCGTGCGCGCACACGCGCGCATGCACACACGGGGTGCCCGCTCCCCTTAGACGTCAAGGCATTCCTCGGTGGCACAAAGTCTCTGTGGTCCCTGCCACGGCCAGGACTAAATGCCTTCCTCCTGTCTTGCTCAGCCAAAAGTGGGGCAACCCCTTTGGGGCCAGCCTTGGGAAACCGAGGGAGAGGAGGGGTGGCACAGTGCTCAGTGCCAGCAGGGCCCTGCCGGGTGTGCAATCCTTGGCTGGTGTGTTTCCATCGGGCAGTGGCACAAACAAGGGGTGGACCTTGGAGGGAGGAGGTGCCTTCACTCAGCCTTTGTCACCAAGGACAGATGGAGGGGAGGGGTGTGTGTGTGGGGGGAGAGGCAGGCAGAGACTTCTCTCGGCACACAGCCATGGCAACAGCCAGTCAACCATGGAGTTCCAGGAGACTGAGACAGGCTGCCAGGTGCCAGGCTGGGATGGCAGCAGGCCTTTGCCCGTCCCCCAGCGAAGAAGGGGGAGAAGGAGGCAGGGTGATAGAATGGGATGCGTTGGGAGCCAGGAATGAATTGTGGGGGGGGGGGAGGTTTGGAGGCAGAGCACCAGTGTGTTAAGAGAGCCAGCTTGGCCTGGCAAGGAGCCTGGGAATTCTAGCCGGCTGGGTGACTTTGGACCAATCACCAAGAGATGGTGAGTTCTAGTCCTGCCTTAGGCACGAAAGCCAGTTGGGTGACTTTGGGCCAATCATTAGGAAACTGGGAGTTCTAGTCCCATTTTCAGCCATTTGGGGGGGAACCAGGTTCTTCAACCACAAAGGTTGCTCTTCCTTTGTGTAGCTTGCAAGGTTGTAAGTTCACAAAGTTCCAAGTTACAATGGGTGTGCAACAAAAACAGGAGTTGGGAGCAGTCCTTGCACTTACGACTGTCACCAAGCGAGTGATTTTTGAGACCCTTGACAACCCAGCCCGTACTTATGATGCTGGCAGTGTCCTGGCGTTACATGTTCCCTGTTTGTGACCTTCCCCGCAAGCAAAGCAGGACTGCCGCCTGTCAGAAAAGGTGTCAGGAGGGTCTGGGCCAGGGGGGGTGGGGGTGGGGGTGGATTAGATGACCTCCCAAGGACTCTCCTGACTCTGCTAATCTAAATCTGACAAATCTGAAGTTCTGGATTGATATTCAGGATGACAATGATTTCAGGATGCAGGCCAGTTTTTTTTTTTTTTCAAAATTTGGGTGTGATTCGCTTAGTGACTGCACCAGTTTGGTCGTAACTCAAGGACAGCCTGTAAAGGGAGTCCCACTGGATTGAGCCAAGGACTATCCTGTTCCAGGCGTCTCTTCTGTTTGGCAGCTGTCCAGGTGCCTTCACGGAGGTTGACCCTCAGGAAGTGCCAAGTTGGGTGGCATCTGCTCCAGTCCTGGAGCCTTCAAGGCCAGTGAGAATGGATTCTGCCCTCACGAAGGTCATTGCCAGATGGGCCACTTGGAGATGAGAGGACTCCGACTCCCAGAATTCCCTGCAGCCCCTTGAAAATGAATGGCTGGGCTTCAACTCCCAGAATTCCCCTGGGATCCCTTGAACATGGGAGGACTTCAACTCCCAGAATTCCTTGAAGCCCCTTCAAAATGGCTGGACTTCACTTCCCAGAGTTCCCTTGGGTGACTTGAAGATGGGAGAACTTCATTTCCCAGAATTCCCCTGGTGTCCCTTGAAGATGTCAGGATTTCAACTCCCAGAATTCCCTGGGTCCTTTGAAGATGTGAGGACTTAGTCTCCCAGGATTGGCTGCGCTGACTGGAGAATTCTGGGAGTTGAAGTCCACCCATCTTCAGTGCTCCAGGTTGAACAAATGCTTTTCCAAATAGTGACCACTGCCATTGTTAAGTCAATTACAGAGAATTTAAATCTGCTGGAATGCAGGTAGTCCTTGACTTACTATGTAGCTGAGCCCCCCCTCCCCCATTTCTGTGGCTAAGCAAAGTGAAGCCAGCTTTGCCCCATTGTGCGGCTTTCCTGGTGCCCGTAGTTAAGTGAATCCCTACCCTTGTTAAGTCAGCCACATGGCCATTAAGCGTTGATTTTAGCTCATCTGAAGGTCGCAAAAGGGGATCCCTGGGGGAAGGGAGGGGGACGCTGCTGCCGTCATAAATACTAGGCCAAGTTGCCAAGTGTCCAAATCTTGATCCCGTGACTGTGTGGGGAAGGCCGCAACTGTCATTAAGTGTGACAATTTCTTCCCCCCCCCCAAAAAAAATACATCCTAAGTCATGATATTCAGGGCTGTTTTGGAACTTGGACCCATCACTAAACAAGCCGTTGTAAGGCCGGAACTAAAAATGCCTCGATTCGCTACCGCAGGAGTCGGCAACCGATTTGGATCCCGTTTCACCGCAGAAAAGGAAACTCCGGGAGTCACAAAAACCTATGGGGGTGGGGGTGGGATTGAAAAGCTCAAGAAATTGCTGGTCAGGCCAGACGTCGCACGTCGGCGGTTGTGACCTCCTATTTCAAGCGACGGAACCCTAACAGAGGCTCCGGTTGCCAACTGCTGCCCTACCCAGAAGGGATTAAAAAAAACCGGGCGGAGCTTTCACTGCCCGTATGAAGGTGTCTGTTATGACCCGCCCCCCTTTCCCAGTGGGGTCTGATTCATAGGGACACCCCCTCCCCCGCTGCATCCCATAATTACCACGAGAATTAGCCAACAGGCCTGTAGAGGGTTCTCATTGATGCAGGCAACCAGAGGCTGGGATGTTTTCTGAGGCCCTAAATCCTGCAGAGTTGCACTGGAAGACCTCTTGGGTCCTGTGCCAACTCTGATGGTTTAAAAAAAAAATAATGGACAGGTCAATGTATTTACTCTGGCCCCTTGCTGGACAACCCCCATCCTGTACCCCTCCTACAAATGGTTAGAGACCTACGTTTGCACCCTTGGTGATAACATGGGGGAGGGGAAGAGGTGGTATGAAGGCTGTGAGAATGGGAGAAGGGCTTGGGGGAGAGGAATGGTATCTGCAAGAGGCAGCAATGGAGAAAGCTGGGTGAAATGGAGTACAGGGGAGGGGGAGGAAGGAGAGGGAGGAAGAGGATGGAAGAAGAAGAGGAGGATGAAGAGGAAAGGAACAGAAAGAGAAGAAAGGGAGGAGGGGGGAGAAGAGGAAGAGGGGGAGAGGAGGAAGAGGAGGGATGGAAGAGAAGAAGGAGGGTGAGATGGAGGAAGGAGAGGAGGAGCAGAAGAAGGAAAGGAAGCAGGCGGAAGAGGAAGAAAAGAGGAGGGGGAGAGAGTGGGGAGGAGGGGAGAAGGAGCAAAGGGGGAAGAGGAGGAGGGGAGGAGCAGAAGGAGAAGGAAAGGAAGGAGGGGGAGAGAGGGAGAGAGAGGAGAGGAGGGGAGAAGGAGGAAGAGGAGGATGAAGAGGAAAGGAGGAACAGAAAGAGAAAGGGAGGAGGAGGAGGAGGAAGAAGAGGGAAGGAGAGGAAGGAAGAGGAAAAGGTGGGAAAAAGGAAGAGGAAGGAACGGGGAGAAGGAGGAAGAGGAGGGGAGGAGCAGAAGGAGAAAGAGGAAGAGGAGGGAGAGAGGGTGGGGAGGAGGGGAGAAGGAGGAAGAGGAGGGGAGGAACAGACAGAGAAGAAAAGGAGGAGGGGAAGGAAGAGGAAGAGGGGGACAGGAGGAAGAATCTGAGTCTGAAGTGGGACCTCCACAGCCCAGCGCAGTCTATTTGCGAACAGCCGACGCGGGCGGTGTGCGGACAGCGAGGGAAAGGGGCGCAATGCCTCTCCCCACTCCTGGCACCCGAGACCTAACTCTCCATTCCCCCCTTCCCACCCGCCCCTCCCCCCTCCCTCCCCCCTCCCCAGAGTTGTGCAAGGTGCCGGGGGAGGGGAGGGAAATTTGGGAGGGCAAATGGCCGGACCTCCCCTCCTTCCCTACCTCTCCAGTGCCACGCGCGGCGCAATTACGTGCTTGGAGAAGCCCCGGTGCCTCGTCTTCCCCCAGAGAGGGGGGGAGTGTCGTGTCCGTTCGGCAAGGAGACCAGGAGGCAGTGACTGTAGTTTCAGCTCTTTATTTAGCCCCCGGAACTGATCTGGCTCCAAGGGAAAACTTGCGGCTTTTTATTCTCAAGCCGCGGCAGCCGCGGCCAATGGCACCGCTTTGAATCTCCCACGATCCGTATCCACCAATCGTGGGAGATTCTTAGCGGGCCAATCAGCGCGGCTCGCTAAACCAATCAGATCAGCCCGCGCTTTGACCAATCAAAACGCTGGGTTTCAAGAATGCAAATGAAGGTACAGTACACCCCTCCCCTCTTGGTTTGGTCCTACGTAACGTAGTCCCGTAAGTAGGCGGGGCTCCGCACTTGCCTACTGGACCTGCACAGGTCAGTCGTTGGTTGGCTCCCGGTCGGTTCAGTTGGGTTCTCTGTGTCTCTCGGCCTCGTTGATGGAACCGCCTGGTTGGCCTTGCCGGGCCGCTTGTCGCAGCTCCCTCCCGGTCTACCCGGGCTGGTTGAGCTGCGGTTTTCGCCGCTCCCGCCCGGTCTTTCTGGGCTGGTCGAGCTGGCCTGGCTGCTTCTCCCTGGTGAGGCTTCGAGCTGGCTGCTTGCTGGTGAGTATGGTAGGTTTCCTTCTGGGTTTTGGTTCCCGAGGTATTCCCTCCCCTCTTGGCTTGTGTTAAGGGGGTTTTCTGTGTCTGGTTGCGTGTCAGTTGTGTTTCTTGTGGCCGTTCTCGATCTTATTTGATCGGTGTGGCGTTTCCACGCTCGTCTGTCGGTTGTTTGCAGCCGGTACGAGCGGGGACCTGTCAGTTAGGTTATGGTTGCTGGTACCCATAGTGGGTCTCCAGTTAGATTTCTTGCGTAGACGGCGTCGCCTGGCGCAAAAGACCGGTGCTTGCTGGAGGAGTTTGGGGGTTTTTTCCGGGTTGTATGTGGGGTGTAGCCTGTCGAGTGGGGACCTTATTTTCCTCCCCATTAGTAGCTCTGCTGGGCTTTTGTTCATTGTTGTGTTTGGGGTTATATGTTGGATAAAAAGCATTTTATTTATTTTGTCTTGGATTTCCCCGTGTTCAATTTTCTGGATGGTTTTTTTCGTGAATTGAACCATCCATTCCGCCCTTCCGTTCACCGCCGGATGCACCGGAACTGTCAGTGCATGTTGTATGCCCCGTTCCACTAGGAATTTTTCAAATTCCAGCGAGGTGAATTGGGGCCCGTTGTCCGACACGATGACATCCGGGAGGCCGTGGGTTGCGAATTGTTTGCAAAGTTCCTTGGTTACGGCCTCTGTGGTGGTGGCTTTCATGTTGCTTACCTCCAGCCAGTTGGAGTAAGCATCTACAGTTTCTAGGAATATATGTCCCTTGGTGGGCCCGGCAAGGTCTATGTGGACCCTAGACCAAGGTCCCCTGGGGGTTTCCCATTCCAGGATCGGTGCCGCGGGAGGGCTCGGTCTGGTTTCTTGGCAGCGTTGACATCTTACCACCCAGGCCTCGATTTGCTTATCCATCCCTGGCCACCAAGCGTAACTTCTGGCTAGGGCTTTTGTTCTAACTATACCTGGGTGCCCCTCGTGTAACAAACCCAATACCTTCCCTTGCAGTTTTTCCGGGATAACCACCCTATTCCCCCACAGTACACACCCTTTTTGCAGCGAGAGTTCCGTTTGCCGGTTCCGGAATGTTTTGAATGCTTCGTCGTTGTCCTTTTCCGGCCACCCTTTCTCTACCCAATGTAACACCTGCGCCAGACGTTTGTCTTTATTGGTTTCTCAGGCAATGTCTGACGCGGTTATGGGTAGATCAGGCAGAGTCTCTATGCTGAGGGTGCTCGTCGTGGGTGCTGGGTCGGTGTCTAGATCGGGTAGCGGCGAGCGGCTCAAAGCGTCTGCATGTGTGATAGTCTTACCGGGTCGGTGTGTGAGTCGGTAGCTGTAGGCGGCAAGGAATTCGGACCACCTTGTCATCCTGGGAGATAAAATGTTCGGGGTGGCCCGGTTCCCTGCCAGGATGCCCAGCAAC
Source organism: Hydrophis major (assembly GCA_033807585.1). Lineage (NCBI taxonomy): Eukaryota > Metazoa > Chordata > Lepidosauria > Squamata > Elapidae > Hydrophis > Hydrophis major. The sequence continues at coordinate 453,204 of JAUCBL010000083.1, forward strand.
GGCTTGTGGTCCATGATGATTGTGAAGGTGCGGCCGTAGAGGTACTCATGGAACCTCTTCACTGCTGCGGCGATGGCTAGGGCCTCCTTGTCCAGCTGGCTATAGTTGCGCTCCGGTTTGGTGAGTGTCCTGGAGAAGAAAGCGATGGGTGCTTCTCTTCCATCCGGGATTGTGTGGCTGAGAACGCCACCGACGCCGAAGGGTGAGGCGTTGCATGTGACGGCGAGTGGTAGGGTCTCATTGTATTGGATGAGGACGGCATCCGAGGTGAGCAGGTCCTTGGTTTTCCTGAAGGCGGCTTCCTCGTGTTTTCCCCAAGCCCAGGTAGCCGCCTTGTCCAAGAGCCTATGCAAAGGCTCCGCCGCGGTCACCTTCTGGGGCAGGAAAACATTGTAAAAATAAAGCAGTCCCAGAAACGCCTGCAGTTCCGTTTTAGTCCTGGGTGTGGGGGCCTCCTTAATGGCTCTGATTTTGGTCGCGGTAGGGTGGATGCCGTGCCGGTCTAGGAGGTACCCCAGGAACTCGACCCGCTCTGTGTAAAGTTGGCACTTTTCCCTCTTCACTTTTAGCCCGGTTTCCTTGAATTTGGTTAACACCTCCCTTAGCCGGCCCTCTAGTTCTCACTGGTTGGTTGCCGACACCAGCACATCATCGAAGTAGGGCACAACCCCCTTAATGCCTTGCAAGAGTCTCTCCATGAGGCTCTGGAAAATTCCAGGCGCCACGCTGACTCCAAACTGGAGTCGGTTACATCGGAAAGCTCCCCGGTGGGTGACTATGGTTTGCGCCTCTGCGGTTTCTGCGTCGACCGGCAGCTGTTGGTATGCTTGGGCCAGATCGAGTTTCGCAAAAACCTTGCCTCCCCCCAGTGAGTGTAGAAGATGCTGCACTACTGGGATGGGGTAGGCACTTTGTTGTAAGGCGCAATTTAGGGTGGCCTTATAGTCCCCGCAGATTCTCACCGACCCATCGGGCTTGACTGGGGTGACTATTGGGGTCTCCCACCAGGCATGATCAATTGGTTGTAGGACCCTTTGCTTGACGAGCTTGTCAATTTGCTTGTCAATTTTTGGCCGGAGTGCAAAAGGTACCCGCCGTGGCTTTAGGCGTCTCGGGGGAATGTTAGGGTCTCAGATGAAAGAGATGGGGGGCCTTCGGTACTTGCCTAGGGTGCCGTCGAACACTTCCTGGAAGTCCTGTGCCAGTTGCTGCTCCCAATCGGTCTCGGCGATGTGGTTGATGCCCGTGACTTCGATGCCGAGCGGCGCGAACCATTGCAGTCCCAAAAGGCTGGGTCGGTCTTGGTCCACGATTGTCAGGGGAAGCTTCACCCTGCGGCCCTTAAATGTCACTTTGAATTGTCCGGTTCCGACTACCGGGATGCGGTTTCCCTGGTAGTCTTTGATGATTAGTCTCTGGTTCTCCAGTTCCTTCTTGTGGATGGTAGGCACCAAGCGTTTGATTTCTTGCCAGGCGACCATGGAGAGGTAGGACCCGGAGTCCACCTCCATTTTGCATGGCTCGCCTTCGATGCCTACCTCCACGTAGACTTTTTGGGCGTCGGTGGTTGATGTGTGGCCGATGATGACCGTCTGGTGGGTTTCCTCCTTCCGCTGGGTCTCACCACCTCGTTGGGTTCGCCCGCTCCGGTCCCATCGGCTGTCGGCTGGGCGATCTCTGGCTCTGGGGGGTGTGCTGTCCCGTCTCCGCTCGCTGTGGTTCCGCCGTCTGGGGCTGTAGGCTTTCTTCAGTCGGCAGATGCGGGCGATGTGACCCTTTTTGTTGCAGTGCCGGCAGACTGCATCAAAGAAACAGCACTCCGATCTCAGGTGGTCGCCTCCGCAACCGGCACACGCAGTCCCAGACTTACGACCCTGCCGATTGCACTGGTCGCGTCCTGCCTGGAGCCGGTGGATTTCCTCCTCCTCGTCCGAGGTGTCGGAGGAGGAATGGAATTCACCATGGTGGGTGGTGGTCTCACGGTGACTTGCTTCTGGTTGGGCCTCGGTCACCCATCCAGAGTCGGTGGTCGCGGTGCGGTCCCCTGCGTCCGATCTCCGCATGCGGTTCTCCGACTTCCGGGTAGCCTCGGCTGCGGTGGCTTCAGAGATGGCATCGGCGAGGGCGATGTCGCCTTTGGCCATCAGCCGACTCTGGAGGACTGGATCCCAAAGTCCGAGCACGACTCGGTCCCGTAGGGCCTCGTTCATGTCGGAGAATCCACACATGCCTCCTAGGTTCCGCAACTCGGCAACAAAGTCGCTGATGCTTTCGCCCGGTCTCTGGTCCCGCCGGTAGAAGTCGTGCCACCTGATGAGGGTGGGCACGGCGGGGGTGTAGTGGTTGCGGAGCAAGGGCTCAAGGTCGTCCCAGTCCATTGCTTTGACGTCAGCGGGTTTCGCGAGGGCTTTCGCTATCTTGAACACTGTGGGCCCGCAGTGTGTCAGGAAGACGGCTCATTTTTTCGGCCTGGTGGCGTCCTTCATGTTGCTGCATTCGAGGAACATGAGGAATCTGTCCGTGTAGGATTCCCAGTCCTCGCTAGTGGGGTTGAAGGGCGCGGGCGGAGCGATGCTGGCCATCTCGTCGGTCTTGCTTCCGTCGGACACATGCTCGATGGGGTTCAGCCTTGGGATCTCACCTTCGTCGCCAGTGTCATGTCCGTTCGGCAAGGAGACCAGGAGGCAGTGACTGCAGGTTCAGCTCTTTATTTAGCCCCTGGAACCAATCTGGCTCCAAGGGAAAACTTGCGGCTTTTTATTCTCAAGCCGCGGTGGCCGCAGCCAATGGCACCGCTTTGAATCTCCCGCGATCCGTATCCGCCAATCGCGGGAGATTCTTAGCGGGCCAATCAGCACGGCTCGCTAAACCAATCAGATCAGCCCGCGCTTTGACCAATCAAAACGCGGGGTTTCAAGAATGCAAATGAAGGTACAGAACAGGGAGGGTTAAGGGGAAGTCCTAGTTCCTGCCCCGCCTCTCCCGATCTACCGGCTCGAGGCCCCACCCAGGCCACCCCCCACCCCCTTTAATTTCACCCCAGTGAGGGCACCTTGAGCCGGTAGGGCGCGCTTCACTGAATTTTCCCCGTCTCCATACAACCTCTCCTTGCCGTTGCGCCCCTCCCCATTGATTGTTTTCTCTCTTCCCCCACCCCCCACGTACCAACCCCCGGGGACTCTTCTACCCTTGCTTCCCCTGGGGGGAACCCCCCCTTCCCGTCCCACAAACCAGCCCCACCTAATCCGGGGCAGCCAAAAATAAAAAGTGAAGCGCCTTTCAATTGAATTACGCACAGCTTCCTAGAAATGCTTGATACTTGGGGAGATTTCGGGAGGGGGGAGGCTGAGAGTGGGCAGGGGTCCACGGCGACACCCTCCACCAAACCCCACCTTGCTCCCCTGGGGAACCCCCCTCCCGTCCCACAAACCGGCCCCACCTAATCCGGGGTTAGCCAAAAAATAAAAAGCAAAGCGCTTTTCCGTTTGATTACGCACAGCTTCCTAGTGTGAGATTGTGGCTAAGAAAAACCACCAGGATTCAAAATTGATCCAAGGAAAAAGGCTTTATTGGAATAAAGCATCTGCAGATGGGTTCTCCCCTTCCTTCTGGCAGTTGAGGAGAGAACGAAAAGCAAAGCTTAAAGGCTCTACTATTATACCCTAAAATTGACAGCTCCCCCTGCATACAAATGGCTTGATTTACAATTTGTTTTTTCAGGATACAAGTTACATTTTATTACCTTATACCATCCGCTTCCTTAGCAGATAACCTACATAACCGGTATCTGGCATTTCAAAGGCATTCTTAAAAAGTGTGATAATTCCCAGTGTTTCAAAGACATTCCAAGATCAGTCAACATCCTAATCAGTGTTTGATACTGCCTTTCCTTACTTCAAAGGAGAAACTCCCTTTTTCATCTTGAGTTTTGAGTCACAAATTAGATACACTTCTTACACTAGAAATGCTAGAAACTTGGGGGAGATTTGGAAAAGTGGGGGAGGCTGAGAGGGGGGATGGCAGGGGCTCAGCGGCGACCCCCTGCATCAAACCCCGCCGTAGGAACCTCCGAGGGGGCTTACCTGGAGAGCCGGCGGCTCCCGCCCTTCAGCCTGAGCGGCAATTGGAAATTGCGAGTTGCGATCTGGAGAAGGAGAGAGAGAGAGAAACGAGGCGTTTATATTGCCGGGAATAAATTTATGAGGCCAAGCGAGGCTCTCTTGCCGCCTGTCGGAAAAGAGTCTTGTTAAATTTGCCGTTTGACGGGGGAGGGATTTCGGAGGTGGAAACCCGAGGACGCCTGGGACGGGGGCCAAGCGCTTTTTGCCGAGCGCGGCCGCCCCTCCTTCCCAGCGTGACCCCACCTCACCTCACCCCACCCCCGAACCCTGCCTTCCAAGTCAGCTGCCAGGATAAAACGCGACTTCGCCCTTCCTACAGATTTACTCAAAAAGGCTGGGGAACCTCGGTTGCTGTGGTTCTCCCCAACGCCGTTGTTCTGGCTTAACGCGCACCTTACCCTACGGTTATCTCCCCTCCCTCCCTCCCTCCCCACCGCAAACACGCGTCTCTCCTACTAAATTCGAGTTGTAGAAATAATTTTGGGGGAAGGAAGCCAAATTGTTCCGAGTATGTTTAAAAGATAAACGGGCGCCGTTGGATGCGGGAGGGGAAGGGGGGAAAAAACAGAATATATATGTTGCAAAAGGAAGGATGCTTCCCCCCTCGCTCGGCCATGACCTTCCCCTTCTCTGCCCCACCCCCCAATCCCCACCGCAGCCTGCAACTCCCCAGAGTTCTCTGCCCTTCATTTTCCATTGCAGCTGCGCTCTTGATGTGCGCCTTAAAACCTTCTCCAAGGTTTTAAATAAATTATACAGCAGAGCAGTTTCTCTCCCTTCCCCACAACGCTCCTGTCCTTCTCTCCCCCCCCCCCGCCCCCGCCATAGGCCGCCGGGCCCATGGGCAAGGGAGGGAGGTCCTCAAACCTGCATCTCCCTCCCAGCCCCTTCTTTTAGATTTCTTTTTCGGGACTGCCCTTCTGCACTCCCCGGCGCTCAATGTCCCCAATAGTCTTTGCAAGCACCCTGATGTCTCCCCTCTTGCTTAAGAGTGGGGCGGGGGAGGCTTGAGACCCCTGCCCCACAAACCCTGCTGGCTTTGCCTCCCTCCACGCTCTGCGGGGGGTTGTCTCTGAGAGCTCGCGGCCCCAAGAAAGAAACCCAACACCTGAGCGCGCGCGCTCCCACGTTCTGGGTCCGCCTCCTGCCTCGCTCCCTCTCTCCATCCATCAAGGCGGGGTGGGAAGGTGGGCTTCTTTCAAGTCCAGATTCCAACTGCCCCACCCACACCCACCCACCCCGGTTCCCAGCAAAACCCCCTGTCTATCTCCCTCGGTAATCTGGGTAATCTTGAAGCGCTCGCCAGCTCTCCCTGCCACTGCAGCTGCCGCGTGCAAGGCAGGGAGTGTGCCAGGCGGAGGGGAAGAGAGGGAGATGGAGAGGCCGGCCGGCCGGCCAGCGGGAGCGTGGGGTGTGTGTATCAGTGGTGGGATTCAATTTTTTTACTACCGGTTTGGTGGGCGTGGCTTGGTGGGCGTGGCAGGGGAAGGATACTGTAAAATCTCCAGTCAGAGTTGGTATTTCCCGGTTCTCTGAACTCCTCAAAATTTCCATGGTTCTCCAGAACTGGTCAGAACCTGCTGAATACCACCTCTGGTGTGTGTGTGTGTGTGTGGGAGGTGCTCTTTTGCACCCCTGGGTTGCACCATCTCGCTCGGGCCTCTCCAAAACGCACTTTGACCTCTCTACGTCTTGCTGGGCTGGAGATGGAAGGGGTGCCTTCAAAAGTGCTCGGGTTTTGGGGCCAAGCACCAGGAGACTGGGAGTTTTACTCTTGTCGTACCCAGTGTTAGGGATACACCCTAGCAGAATCTGCATGGCAGGCAGGCAAATATGTGAGATAAACATTTTTGTAGCTTACACTCAGTAAAACAGATACACTGTGTTAGTTAAATAGTTTATTCCAGTAAGAGTTTTTTAGCATAGTCAAAACAGTCCATATATCATTCACCAGTTCAGTCCGTTTGGGGATTATTCAGTTGCAAAGTCCAGTGTCGAAAAAGAGGTCAGTAAACTTACAAATATCAGTCCAGTAATATATCTTCTCACAGTAGAGATATGAAGAAGTTCAAACCTCCTTTCTTCCTTCAGCAGCAGCAGCAGGGAAAACGCAGTTATCAAACAATCCATCATAGTCAGCAAGCAATCCAGTAAGCCAGCAATCAATCAAGTTCTCTTGCTCCCTCTTATGGCGGTTTCACAACTGCACCCAAAATTACATGCTTTGCAATTTAAAGTGACACACACTTACATTCACTATCATAGTTTATATATATTATTTTACCCAAACTACATTAGGTAACCTTGTTGTTCCTAACACCCATGAAAGCTGGCTGGGTGATTTGGGCCCAAGCACCAGGAGACTGGGAATTCTAGTCCTGTTGTAGCCATGAAAATTGGCTGGGTGATTTGGGGCCAAGGACCAGGAGACTGGGAGTTCTAGTTCCTTCTTAGGCATGAAAGCTGGCTGGGTGATTTAGGGTCAATCATCAGGAGACTGGGATTTCTAGTTCTGCCTTAGGCATGACAGCTGGCTGGGTGATTTGGGGTTGATCACCAGGAGACTGGGAACTCTAGTTCCACCTGAGGCATGAAAGCTGGCTCCTCCTCCTACTCTTCCTCCTGCTCCTCTCCTTCTTCCTCCCTCTCCTCTCTTCTTCCTCCTCCCCTCCTCCCCTCCTCCTCTTCCTCCTCCTCACCCCCTTTCTTCACCCCACATTATCTGATTGAAAAAATCCCTGGTTCAAAGAGCCCCCCCCCCCTTTTTTTTCCCTTAGCTTCAGATAATTTGCCTAAGAGCCTTCGGTCTGATGCCTGAGCCAGAAGACGAATCAAAAATAAAATAACAAAACATCGAGGAGCTTCCGGTTTCGCGTGGCTTCAGGGCAGCAGGAATTCGCGACAGCTCGCGATTCCTGCTGTGCTAGCCGCCGAGGTACCCCCGATCCAGATGGGTCAGGGGGATATGGCTGCCCTGTAGGGACAGCTGAAGAGAGAGGGGAGTCGGACGGGGTTGGGGGTGTCGCAGACCCCCTCCTCCTCCGGAAAAACCCCTTTTTCCCAAGGCGGTGGAGCGGCGGTCAGCAATGGCCACCACGAAGAAGCCAGCAACCGGGTAAGATTGCGCTGGAGGAAGTAAGAAGAGTGAAAGTGCTGTCTGAGCCGGGTCAAGTAACATCTTTAAAATTGGTTGGAACTGAGCTGTTTGAATTGCTGGAGGATACATTGTATCCCTAAGAAGAGCGAAAGCGGCGGAGAAGCTGTTAAAGGGAACTTTTTTTTTTCTTCACTCTCCCACCCCATGGAAACAGCAGATATGTTTGGACATATTGGACATTGAAAGTGAATTGTTTTGAGAGTTGAAGCTAAGGGACAAAAGGGTTTTTGGACATTGAAAAACTTAAGAAATTGGAAAACCCTTGTTGGAGGTATGGATTTCTGATTATTTAAAATTGATATTGCAAGTGGGAAGGGAGAGGAAAAAAAAATTGGAGCAGAAGCTGAAAAAGGAGGAGATTGCCTAGAATCCCAAAGAAAGGTATGTGGTAATTGGACCTCTTTGATTAAACATTAACCCCAGAAAGAGAAAGAGAAGAAGGAAGAAAAGTATTAATTTTTGGAATTTTTTTTTTTGAATTATTCTTGATTAAAAATATTTGTGGTTGTTTTGGGAAAAGTTTCTTTTTTCATAATGGCATCGCTTGTGGATGAACTAAAGACTGAATATCAAAAATATAAAAAAGAAGATACTTTGGGCACTTTGTTTCAATTCTTAGAAATGGCGTTATGTACTTATGAAAAGTTGATTACGCAGCAGAAGGACTGGGACAAAGCAGAAGAGGAAGAAGAAGCCATCTTTGATGAACAATGGGTTCTTTCCGGGGAGGAGGAGAAAAAGGATAAGAAAAAGGGGATTTTAAGAATTATAAAAACAACCAAAGAAGAGAAAAATGAGCGGAAAGGTGGAGGCAAGGTTAGAAAGCAAAGGAAAAGGAGTAAGAAAAGCGAAGGGAAAAAGCAAAGGGGTAGAAAGGGCAAGGAGAAGAATAAGCAAGAGAGAAAGGGGGGGAGGAGAAGCCTTAATGGGGGGAAGCAAGACCTAAAGAAAAAAAGTTTATTCAGAGACAATGGGTGAATTTAATTTAGGATAAAAGAGGGATTCTGGAGGGTACATAAGATTGTGTTTTTTATATATGTATTTAGAGTATAAAATTCATTGTGTAATTTTAGAATCTTTTAAACAGAATCCCAAGAAAAATTGTTATATGAGGTACTTTTAAGTTAGGGTAATGAAGTATAGACGTTACTCCAATTGGTGTATAGGAGAAGTATAATAAAAGAAAAAAGATGAATGGATAGTTGGAAATAGAACAGACAAAGAATATTATTGAAAATGGTAATAAGATATGAAAGGATATATAAAGGTTTTGTTATGTTTTTTTTTTCTTTTTTGGATGTACATTGAAAAAAGGCAAAAAAAAAATTTAATTAATAAGAAATAATTTGGATGAAAAGGAGAAGTTGGGATAAGATATGAAGTTAAATAGACAAAGTATTGATACTATAATTTGGGATTGTTATGTTCTATTGGTTTTCTTCTTTTATTATTTTTTCTTAGAAAAGAACTTATAAGCTGTTATGCCTTGTGCATTGTTTATATAAAATTGATAAAAATGGTTTTTATATATAATATAAAAAAGAAAATGATAATCAGATATGGAAGGATATATAAAGTGAATATGATGTTTGAATTTGTGTCTGTATGAAGAGTTTCAACCCGGGATCAGACAACCTTCAGAAAAGATCTTTTAGTTTTGTTTATGTTTTGTTCTATGTAAAATTAATAAAATTTGTTTTTTTTTAAAAAAATAACAAAACATCAAATAAAAACCAACGTTTTGGTCACTGTCCTAGCTTTGCTTCCAAGACCTGTCAAAAAAGGAGAAGGACGTTGCAGGAGGGGGAAAAGAGAAGAAAGAATAGCTTGCCAAGAAAAGAACAGCAGCTTTCCAGATGGAGATGTCCTTTTAAAAGGGTTGTTTTCATGGCAGCTACGAGAAAAATCCAAATATTTTTTTTTCTCCTTTCCTACTCCCTAGAGCAGAGAAAGCGATGACAAGAGAGTAAGCAGGCAGAGAGAGTTGAAGTCTTAACGAAGCTGGCTGGGGGAATTCTGGGAATCAGAGTCCACCGGTCTTAAATCAGGGGTCTCCAACCGTGGCTACTTTAAGCCTGGAGGACTTCAACTCCCAGAATCCCCCATTCAATTAGCCTGTTTTTTTTCCCCCTCTCCTCCCTAGAGCAGAGAAAGGGATTAAGAGATTAAGCAGGCATAGAGAGTTGAAGTCTTAGTGAAGCTGGCTGGGGGAATTCTGGGAGTTGGAGTCCTCCAGGCTTAAAGTCGCACCTGGTTGAGAAAAATGGATAAGGGCAATTGGTGGTGGTGGATTTTTGGGGGGTGGGGAAGAAAAACATTGAAACCTGATGTTTTTAGGAAGGAATTCACTGAAAGTCATTATTGGGCATTTTTTAATCAGTGGGAGAAATAATTCACATCTGAGAACACAGAACGCAATCCTTCCTTCCTTCCTCTTTCCTTAGTTACCTCTCTCCTTCCTTCCTCTTCTCTCCATCCTTCTTTCCCTCTATTCCTTTCTTCCCTTCATGTTCTCTCCTTTCTTCATCCTTTCCTTCCTTCATCTCCTTCCTTCACTCTCTCCCTTTCTTTCCTTCCTTCCCTTTCTCCTTCCTTCCTTTCCCCTTCCTTCTTCTTCTCTTCTTCCTTCCATCCCTCTTGTCTCCTTCTTTCCTTCCTTCCCATTTTCTTCCCTCCCTCTCTCTTTTTCCCTCCCTCCCTCTCCTTTTTATATCCTTTTTAATGTTCCTTCCTTCTCCTTCTCCTCACTTTCCTTCCTTCCCTCCCTTCTCCTCGCCTTTATTTTTTTTGGAGGGGGGGGGAGGTCAAGTTTGAAGAGGCTCAGCTGCCCAGCTGCCCTCTTCCTGTATCCCTGTCCAAGCGGCTCTTCCTGGATGTGTTGGCACCACAACCCCCATCATGCCCAGCCTGCCTGTCCTCTGGGCTAGCCAGGACTTCAGGGAAGGTTGCGGCGGGTCCTGAAAAGCCTAAGAGAGTGCCGCGTTGGAGGGAGAAGCGCCTCGCAAGAGGTTTGGGCTTTCGTTCGCTGCCCCCCTCCCTTTCTCTTCTTCTCTCACCCCCCTCCCAATTCCATGCTTCCCTCTCCCCTCCCCCCCCCCCCGCAGATCCGCAGCTGAAGGGCATCATCACCAAACTCTTCTGCCAGCATGGCTACTACCTGCAAGCGCACCCGGATGGCAGCATCGAAGGCACACGGGAGGACGGCAGCGGGTTCAGTAAGCGCGGCCTCACCCCCTTGGGGTCTCTCCCTCCCCCCTCTCTCGGGGTCCCTGCTTCCCCCCAACTTCTTTCCTCCGAGCCCCTTTGGGGGAGCTGGACTAGATGACCTTTAAGGTCCCTTTTAGCTTTGTTGCTCTGCTACCACGGCCCGCCTCTGGTCAACGGAAGGAGGGCGGAACCCCCAGCCTTACTCTGAAGACCCTGCCCCTTCCTAGTCTGCAGGTTTTTGGGTCCCTTTCTGTCTACTTCCCCCCTCCCCTGGCTTCTTTCCTCTGAGCCCCTTTGGGGGGGGTTGGACTAGATGACCTCTAAGGTCCCTTTTAGCTTTGTTGCTCTGCTCCTGCGGCCCATCTCCAGCCACTTCTTTCCTCCCAGCCCCTCCTGCCCCAGAACTCTGCCTCCCCTCTAATGAAGGGGGCAGAAAGGCAGCGGGTCTTGGGGGGTTGGGCTAGATGACCTCTAAGGTCCCTTTTAGCCAGCAGAAGGAGGGGGGAACCCCGAGCCTTACTCCAAAGACCTTGCCCCTTCCTAGTCTGAAGGTTTTGGGGACTCTTTCTGCCTCCCCCCGCTTCTCTCCTCTGAGCCACTTTGGGGGGGTTGAACTAGATGACTTCCAAGGTCCCCTTTAGCCAGCAGAAGAAGGGGGAACCCCCAGCCTTACTCCGAAGTGCCCTCCCCCTTCCTAATCTGCAGAGTTTTGGATCTCTTTTTGCCTTCCCCCCTCTCTCCCTCCCCAGTGGGAGGAAAGAAAGAGGACGCACGGCCGTGATGGATGATCCCTGCCAGTCCTGTCTGGCAGGCTGGTGTCTGTCTGGGCACATGGCCCGTCCCACACAGCCCAGTCCCGTCCCGCTTTTTGCAGCTGCCTGGCGACCCACAAGCGGTTCTCTTCCCCCAGGGGAATAAGGGCCATACAGCATACCTGGGAGATGCCTTTCTCCCCCCTCCCCCTCCTCGGGATGGGTCTCCTCACCTGCCCCATCTCCAGGGAGGTCAAAAAAGTCAAGATGGCAGCCCCTCCTCCCCTGACTGTTCTAAGTTCAATGGCACTGGCACCGTCCCCACAGTAACAGGATCGAAATTTGGATGCTCAGCCAGCGACTCGGATCAATGACGGTCGCAGCCTTCCCGGGGGAGGGGTGGGTGGGGTGGGTGTGTGTGTGTGTGAAAATCACATAACTCCCTTTTTTTACGAGCGTCTGACAAGGCCCCCAGGTCCACGGGGAAGCCCCGGTTCTCTTGTAAACAACCGGCAAACTCTCACTGAATGACTTGCGGCAGATTGCTTAGCCATGGTAGATGAAAGACTGAGTCAAAACATCTACCTTGCTTAGCCACAATTGGGCTTGATGGTGGACGCAAATCAAGGACCACCCCATTGGAATTGTTACCTTTGAAATGTTGTGTCCTTCCCCCCGGCCCCCCTGAGTCACTTGATGAGATGGGGGCCGTTCGCCTGAATTAAGTTAAATTCACTTGCACCCGGTTATGGGTTTGAATTTCACTGACCCCTCCTCTCCCTGCCCCATAGCCTTCTTCAACCTGATTCCCGTGGGGCTCCGAGTAGTAGCCATACAGAGTACCACGTCCGGACAATATGTCGCCATGAACACTGAGGGCTACCTCTACAGCTCCGTGAGTACGCCGACCCCATGTGGTCACTTTTGGGGGATGTGCAACATGGGCTTCGTTATCCTCAACATAAGGCTGTGCCCACCTTCCTTCCTTCTTTCCCTCCTTCTCCCATCTTTCTATATGTATAAAATGAGAAATACCACTCACGCGTCATCACAAAATCTCCAGAACTGTAAAGCTTACAAACTTGAAATTTGGCACGTAGGTTCCTCTTGGCTTCTAGGGTCTCTCTCTCTCTCTCTCTCTCTCTCTCTGTGTGTGTGTCTTTGTCTCTGTCTCTGTCTCTCTCTCTCTCTATCATCTATATCATCAATCTATATCATCTATATCTATCTTCTATATCTCTATCATCTATCTATCATCTATATCATCGATCTATATCATCTATATCTATCATCTATATCATCTATCTGTCTATATCATCTATCTCTATAGCTATCTATAGCCATCTATCATCTATATCATCTATCTCTATCTCTATCATCTATATCTATCATCTATCTCTATATCTGTCATCTCTATATCTCTATATCTATAGCTATTTATAGCTATCATCTATATCATCTATCTCTATATGTATCTATCTATCATCTATATCATCTATATCATCAATCTATCTATCTATCTATCTATCTATCTATCTATCTATCTATCATCTATATCTATCATCTATATCTCTATCAACTATCTCTGTCATCTATATCTATCTCTATCATCTATATCTTTCATCTATCTCTATATCATCTATCTATATATCTATTAATAGCTATCTATAGCTATCTATCATCTATATCTATCATCTATCTATATCATTGATCTTTATCACTATATCTGTCTATCTCTATCTCTATCATCTATCTATATCTATCATCTCTATCATCTATCTCTATATCTATCATCTATTTCTATCTATATATCTATCTACCATCGATCTTTATCTCTATATCTATCATCTTTATCTATCATCTATATATCAACTATCTCTATCTTTTTTAGATTAATTTATAGCATCCATTACCTCATCATAAATCCATCCAATAATAATACATCCTTATGTTATATTCTCTATAATTCTATTATCCTTATCTTGTACAATTCTGTAAAATATTTCATTTCCATATTTTTTTTATCTAACCATTGGTGAAATAAACCCCACATCTTGTAATATTGTTTGTCTTTTGTTCTCTAATTTCAAATGTCTGTTTACTCCTTTCAGCACATTCCATTCTTTTCTTCATAACTTCTTCCTGCATTTGGTTATTTTCTCATTTTCCCAATTTTTAGCAAATACAATTCTAGGTGCCGTTAATACGTTTTACAATCAAGTATTTCCATTCTCTACTGTATATTTCCGGTAAAATACCCAAACCAAACTTTTCCCAGCTTTGTGAACCCACGGCAGGAAGAGGGGCTCGCCACTTCCACGGCCCAGTTCTGAACAGATCATGGTCTGGTCCGGGGCAGCAGTCTGGGTGGTGGTGGTTATGGACCCCTGACCCATGGTGGTTTATTACCAGTTTGGACCATTGTAAAAAAAAGAAAGAAAGAAAGCCTCCGATTAGCTGAGAGGATAAAAGACCTTCCTTTCTTCATCCGCTCAGCTGATCGGCTTGTTAAGGGTGCGTGGGCTAGGGCTGCGCCCACGCTAAGGTAGGAACCCTCCACTGTCCCTGACCTAAGAGTTTTCATCATTTGCAGCAGGGAAGTGAAGCAGATGGTGCAAAAAATTCTGGTTTTTGCATTTTGAGGTGGGGTGTGTGTGTGTGATTAGCAACCCCCCCTTTGTAAGGAAGCCCCCACCCTGGGGTGAGGGGTGGGTGGGAGATTCCCCTGTCCAGGGTGCCAAACCCACCCAGTTCTCTCGTGTAAAAACGGTCATGAACAGGAACAGGAACCCTAACCCTTTTGCTGCCACCTACCCTCAAACCTGTCCCTGCCACCCTCTCTCCCTCCCTTAGCCAAGTTTTTGGTGATATCTGCCCCCCCCCAACTTTGTTCTCCAATAAAGTGTAGGGTGATTTTGGGGGGGGGGGCTGACAACTTCGGGAGGGATTCTGGATCTTAAGCCCGCCCGGTGGAATTAATTCCACTTTATGTAACATACAAAGTCAAAGAAACTTCCAACGTTTTTTCCCTTACCTATGAAGCCCAGGAAACTTGGGAGGTGGACCCCATCAGCATCATGCTGCTTTGCTCCATATTTATGGGATGAAGATAACTGTACTTTCACGGTTCTGTCTTTAAATTGCTGGCTGAATATAAAGACAGTCAGGCAAACTCTACAAAGGCTTCCATACAAAGTATCTTTATTGGATCACAAGGCATCCTCAAGGTATAACTCACAGTTATGTGGAGATTCATCCAATGTCCAATTCTTTGTGGGGGTGGGGGGTCACGTGACCCCCTTTGGCTATTTTTCTGGCAAGGGGGAAGCCAGATTCACATAACGACGGTGTGACTCGCTGAAGAACAGTGGCAGTTCACTTAACAACTGTGGTGAGAGCAGTCGTAAAATCAAGCCAAGCTCCCTTAGCTGTTGCCTTGCTTAGCAACGGAAATTATGGGCTCAGTTGAGGTCATAAGCTGAGGATTATCTGTATGTAGAATCATAGGGCATTCCAGAGATCCTCTAGTCGAACCCAGTGCTCAAGGCAGGGAGACAAGTGGAAATGCCCGACTCAATTACGGCCATAAAATGAGGACTCCCTTTATTTCTTGTCCTTCTTTTACTCCTCTGTGAATTTCCAGGACCTTTTAATGAGAATTAAAAGATCTTGAGAGAAATTTGGCTGGGGGGGGGGAGTTCCTGCATTCTTTCCACCCCCCTACTCCAAAAGCAGCAGAGAAGAAGGGGGGTGCAGGAAAAAAAAAGGGATGTTTTGTGCTGGGACATTTTGCTCTGATTAATATTATGGCTCTTTGGCTTCCTTCCACCCCTCCTTTCTGGGAAGGCCAAAAAAATAAAAATAAAATAATAAAATTAATCCAGCTGGATTATCGGAGGGGGGGGTGAATTCTTGGGAGGAACGGCTGGGTTCGACAGAGACGAGCATTGCCACCTGCTGGCCAGTCTTTGCAATGACGGGCTCCCCTCCCTTCCTCCCTTTGGCCTAAATCTGGGACAGAGAGAGAGAGGAGGCCGCTACAGAAAATGCTTGTTTTTAAGACAAACGAAATGGAGGAATTTACAGAGGGATTAGCAGAGCAGGAACACAGCTTTGCCTTTAATCCTCTTGTAAAAAATAAATAAATAATTCTGCCTTCCAATCTCTTCCACCGTGATGAAAATGAGAGACTTTTAAGATGGCATTGCCCCAGTCGTGGAATTCCAGCCGGTTCACACTGGTTTGGGAGAACCAGTTGTTAAGTTTCTGAGCAGTTTGGGGAACTGGTTGTTGGAAGAAAATCATGAAGGGACAGAGAACTGGTTGTTCAATGATTGGAATCCCACCATGGGCGTGCCCGTTTTAAAAATTCCCGGCCTTTAAAAAAAAGGAATTTTTATAGATGTTTTTTGGGGTCGACCTCGAACCAAAACTGGGGGAGAGGTGGCTTGTTAGTGAGACAGGCTGCATATACATTTAGTACAGGTAGTCCTCAAATTACGACCCTAAGGGAGCCCTCCAATTGACGTTGCCGAGCAAGAGATTTGTTCTGTTGGATTTTGGTCATCGTATGACCTTTCTCTCCACCGTTGTTTAAAGGGAATCACAGCGACTGTTAAGCCAGTCCCACGGTTGTTCAGGGACTCCAGATTTCCCCGTGGACTTTGCTGGTCAGAAGGTCGCAAGAGGGGATCGCGCGACCTTCCAGGATGCTGCAAGCATCATAAACACGAGTCGGTGGCCCAAGGGTACTGGGGAAATGCTGCCTCGGACGTAAGGGTGAAACATGGTGCCAGAAGTGACTTTTTTTCCTGTGCCCTTCTGACTTTGAACAGTCGCCGAACGATCGTTTGTAAAGTCGAGGACGATCTGTAAATCAATACATTCAGATTTTTTTGAAGAAAAAAATTGGCAAGCCAGTAAAAGGGGTTTCCCCACCCCAAAAGAAGGGCTTTGAACCCCATATTCTGCCTTTGGTTGTTCTTTTCTGGCCCTCATTCACACACGAACAACCAGACCTACAAAGGTAGAGTTCAGAGGGTCAAAACTTTATTATTTTCAGCCTGTAATACAGGAATTTCCCCAGATTTACCTGGGAAAGACCAGATCAGGCTCAAAGTCATTCAAAGGGAGTCATTTATTTTCCTCCTCTATTTTCTTATTATATTATATATATTATCTTATTATCCTTTGTTTTCTTATGTTATTATATTATCTTATATCTTATTATATTCTTATTAACCTCTGTTTTCTTATATCTTATCTTGTTATCTTATTATCATATATATATATTGTCATCTTCCTGTTTTCTTATTATCTTACATTCTTATTTTATTATATATATTATCTTATCATCCTCTGCTTTCTTATTATTTATTATATTATCTTATTATATATATTATCATCATCCTCTTCTGTTTTCTTATCTCATTATCTTATACTTTATTACCTTATATATATATTATCTTATTATATATATTATCTTATCATCTCTGTTTTCTTATTATCTTACATTATCATATGTATGTATGTGTGTGTGTGTGTATATATATATATATATATATATGTACATGTGTGTGTGTGTGTGTGTGTGTTATGTCTCCCCTTTAATTTCAGGCAAGCAAAACAAAATTCAGCCGTTTCAGAATTAACTCAAATCAAAAACAACCCCCCACAAGAGAACGGCTGGAGTAATTCCAAAACACAGCAATAAATCCACACTCTGTCCAGCAATCCTGGCGTAGCAGTAATTCACAAGCCTCAGAGAGTCTGCTGTATGTCTTCACTCCATTTAGACACTTTGCTTCTGGCGAATTCCACCAGCCCAGCCGTGTCCTTTTATCCACTTATGGAGCGTGTTAATTTCCCTAATTAGTTACTGGCTCGACGCCTCCTCCCTATTTGAGATTGGCGTCTGAGCCTCCTTCTGTTTCTGACGTCAAGCCATAAGTTCTCCAAGTTTTCATCTCCACTGGAAAACTTTCTCATGACTTCCTTGTTAGTCATTCCAAGCTGCTGCTCAGATAAAGAACCAGAGGAGGTCAAAGGTCCTGACAACTCCATTAAATCAGGTTTATCTCCCCTTGTTAAATCCATCTCCTCATCCTGGCTACTATCCAAGTCACTATATATATATATATGTGTGTGTGTGTGTGTATGTGTATATGTATATATGTATATATGTATATATATACATATGTATGTATGTATGTGTGTATATATATATACATATATATATATTTTCTAAAGTTTTCGCGGGTAATTACATGTATGGCATTCAGCTTAGTTCGGGTATTTTCCGACGTCATAATAGTTGTGCTTTTAAAGTTGTAGCAACGTTTCAGCAGAATCTCATCTGCCATCATCAGGCTTCTGTATAGTGTTCATCTGTGAGTGTTACTTTTACAGTGGTTTCAGAACACTGTATAGTGTTCATCTGTGAGTCAGACTTTTACAGTGGTTTCAGATTTAAATTTGGGGCAGCCTATTGCTGTGCCAGAATGGTTTTTTCTTCCTCCTGATTGGTTGGGAGTCTTGGTCTGTGTTTATTGGTCTTGGAGTTTGTTGTGTTCTGCTTGATTGGTGTTTCTGCTATCTTCTGTCTGTTTTTTGGCTCTTTTTGTATCTTGATTGGCTGGCAGCATTGTGTTACATTGTGAAACCACGTCGAAACTTACAAAACTCGAAACGTACAAAACTCACACCACTTCTTGGAAATGATCAAAGATCTACATGTGGAGCAAGAAGATCTGCTTGTAAGTTTCAACGTGGTTTCACTATTCACTCAAGTCCCGATAAAAGAGACCCTTGAAATCATCAAAAATAAATACCAACCAGCTAAACACCTCATGGAACAAACAGAACACTGCTTAACCAACACATATTTCATATACAAAGGACAAAGATACAAACAAATTGAAGGAGCCCCTATAGGATCACCACTGTCACCCGTCATTGCAAACCTGTTCATGGAAGAATTCGAATCCAGAGCCCTGGCCAATGCCATCCTCAAACCCAAACTATGGTTAAGATATATCGATGACACATTCGTGATTTGGCCCCATGGAAAAGAAAACCTAAACAATTTCCTAACACACCTAAATAGCACACACCCCAAAATTAAGTTCACCATGGAAACGGAAACAAACAACAACTACCATTCCTAGATGTACTAATCCACAAAAAAACAGATGGCACACTAGGACACACTGTATACCAGAAGAAAACACACACTAACCGCTACCTCAACGCCCAATCCCACCACCACCCAGCACAGATAAACTCCGTGGCTAAAACACTAATTACTAGAACCAAACGCCTGGCAGACAAGACACACATCAAGACTGAACTATGCACCCTGACTAAAGTACTGACAGCCAACGGCTTCCACAGAAGCAAAATCACCAGCTTGATCCACAAAAACACACTGAAACATAATAGAGACCCAGAAGATGAACAGACCTATGGAACAGCTGTCCTGCCCTACATAAGAGGTACTAAAGACAAAATTAGTAAGGTACTACACAGACATCACATCAAGACTGCCTTCAAAACAGACAGAAAAATAGCAGCCATCCTTAGAAACCCCAAAGATAAAATTGACCTGGAAAACCAAGGCATATACGAAGTCCCCTGTGCATCATGCCCGGCCACATACATTGGACAGACCAATAGAAGAATAAGTACCCGCCTGGATGAACACAAAAATGCAGTCAAAAAGCTGGAACACGCTTCCTCACTAGTCCAACACATGGAAGCCACAGGTCATAGCATCAACTTCAATGGCACCAAAACCCGAGCCACTATAGAAAACCCTTGCCACAGAATCATCAGAGAAGCCTTAGAGATTGAAAAAAGACCAGAAAGCATGAACAGAAGAGATGATTCCACCAGGTTGTCAATCATTTGGAAGCCTGCACTCACAAACAAACAAATCTCCACACCACAAGCCAGGCAAACACCTGGGCACAAACAGACTCCCCCTGATACCTCCAGCTCAAACACACCCCAACCAGGCACCCAGATGAAACCTAAGCTTCCTAACTAATGATAGCCGTCCATTTACCCGAAGCCAAGCTGCACAAAAAGCCTCCAATAAAGTAACACAATGCTGCCAGCCAATCAAGATACAAAAAGAGCCAAAAAACAGACAGAAGATAGCAGAAACACCAATCAAACAGAACACAGCAAACTCCAAGACCAATAAACACAGACCAAGACTCTCAATCAATCAGGATGAAGAAAAAACCATTCTGGCACAGCAATAGGCTGCCCCAAATTTAAATCTGAAACCACTGTAAAAGTCTAACTCACAGACGAACACTATACAGAAGCCTGATGATGGCAGATGAGATTCTGCTGAAACGTTGCTACAACTTTAAAAGCACCACTACTATGACGTGGGAAAATACCCAAACAAAGCTGAATGCCATACATGTAAGTACCCACGAAAACTTAAGAATATATATATATGGATCTTTGGTTATTCGGGTTTTCTCCCGCGTAAGATTGGAAGTATCTAGGCAACATTTCGATGAAGTCTCATTCATCATCTTCAGGCTTGGTCTTCAGCTCTGTGCTTCTCAGAGTGATGTGAGCTTGCAGCTGCTTCTTCCTTTTTACTGCTAGTGGGGGTGTGACTTGATTGGGTGGGGGCTTGGCTGTGTTCCAATTGGGTGGGGGGGTGTTCTGATTGGTTGGAGGGTTGGCTGTGTTCTGATTGGCTGGAGGTGTATTCTGTTCAGGTGGGGGCTTGGTTGTGCTCAGGTTAGTCTTAGTTGCTGGGGGATTGGAGCTGGTGAGCTGTGATCTTGCTGTTTGGCTTCGAGTTCGTGGTCATGCTGCATCTTTATGGTGGGGGTCAGTTCACTTCATGTTTGGCTCAGAGGGGTTTGAAATGGGTAGTGATGCAGCTGCAGTGCGACTTCTGGTCCGTGGTCGTGTCTCATCTTCTGTGTGTGTGTGAGTCTGCTTTCTACGTGGAATTGTGGTGGTGGCATCTTGTTTGGCTCTCAGGGGTGTTGGTCTGGTGTCATTCTTCATGTTAGGTACTCGTCTGTTCATTAGGGCGGGTTTCCAAATGGCTGGTAGGCGGGAGGTATCATCTCGTTTATTCATGCTGTGTGGGCGTGTTTCCATCTCTATGGCTTCTCTGATGATTCTGCTGCTGAAGTGTTCGGTTTGGGTGATAGTTCTGGTATTTTTAAAGTCAATCTCATGTCCTGTGGCTTTGAGGTGTTGGACCAGGGAAGAGGTCTGTTCTTCCTTTTTGATTGAGTTCTTATGTTCTTCAATGCGTGCACTTATTCTTCTGTTAGTCTGTCCAATGTATGTGGTGGGGCAGGCAGTGCAAGGGATTTCGTATACTCCTTGATTTTCTCACTCGATTCTGTCCTTAGGGTTTCTTAGGATGGTGGATATCTTTCTGTTTGTGCAGAATGCTGTCTTAATGTTGTGTTTTTGGAGGATCTTGCTGATTTTGTCCGTAGTGCCTTTTATATATGGGAGGAGGGCTTTGCCATTCTCTTGTTCTTTGTCTTGGATTTTGGCTGGGGTTTCTTTTTGGATTAGGTGGGTGATCTTCTTTCTTTGGAATCCATTGGCTGTCAGCACGCCGGTGAGAGTGTGTAGTTCGGTCTCTAGGTGTTGTTCGTCGGCTAAGCATTTTGTTCTGGAGATGAGTGTCTCAGCTACGGAATTGATCTGTGCTGGGTGGTGGTGTGAGAGTGCGTGTAGATAGCGGTTTGTATGTGTTTTCTTCTGGTAGATGGTGTGTCCAAGGGAGCCATTGGATTTTTTTTTTTTTTAAAGAAAATTTTATTAATTTTCTACAAATAGACAAGACAAACAAAACATTAAAACATTCAACTCTCATATGTACATTCAGTGTGTCAGTTGGTTCATCATTTTTGTGCATTCATTCTGTAGTCCCAGTTACAATTATGTTACATAACAACTCATATTATCAATCCAAACTTATATATCCTATAATCACTAAACAAAAGAAAAAGAAATTTTTGACAATACTTTTAATCATTCATGCTTTATGAGCTAACAATACTTTAACCAGATTATTCAACAAATCATATAATCATACCAAATCAATCCTAAAAAAAAAAACCTTTATAAATATAATGTCAAATAACAAAACAATAGCAAAATAGCAAGATAAAGATATTTCTTACTATCTAAAATATTCTATTATCATATTTTATCATCTAGCCATTTATAAAAAAGATCCCAAATTTCATAAAATTGTTTATCCTCTTGCTCTCTGATTGCAAATGTCAATCTACTCATCTCAGCACATTCCAATATTTTCTTAATAATTTCTTCCTGTAATGGTATTTTCTCATTCTTCCAATTTTTAGCAAATACAATCCTGGCCGCTGTTAATACATTTACAATCAGGTATTTCAAATCTTTACTATATATATCAGGTAAAATTCCCAATAAGAAGATCTCTGGTTTCAAGTCTATGTGTTTCTTTGTCATTTTTTCCAACCACATGCGAATTATAGTCCAATATTTTCTAGCATCCTCACAAGTCCACCACATATGGTAATACGAGCCGGGTATCTGATGACATTTCCAGCATTTTTCAGATTTATTCTTAAACATTCTTGCTATTCTTGTCGGAGGAAAGTGCCACCTGTAAAACATCTTATACAAGTTTTCTTTATATGCTGTTGACATTGTCATTTTATAATTTTGAGACCACAATTTCTGCCATTTCTCTAAATCAATCCCATATCCAAAATTCTTCCCCCAAACAATCATAGTTTCTTTGACTTGTTCTTCCTCTAATTTAATTCCCAGTAAATAACCATATAATTTTTTAATCACCTTCTCATCAGTACCCATCAAGATCTTATCTAAATCAGTCTGCTTATCATAAAATCCCTCCGTTTTGGAATCTTCATCATACCTTGAATGTATTTGCGCATATGAAAACCAATTCATCTTTATACCTTGTTCTAGATTTTGCATTGTTTTAAGTTCACCCTTTTCATCCAAAAGTTCCCCATATCTAACTGTTTGTTCCTTCTTGTAGATTATAGGATAGGAAAATGCTTCAATGGTCGATAACCAAACTGGAATTTTCAAATAACATTGTCTTTTTATCTTCTCCCAATTTAACCACAAAGACTCCCGTACATAATGTCTTCTAAAATAACCCTGTGTTTTAGTTCCCTTATACCATAAAAAAGCATGCCAGCCTAACAGCAAGTCATGCCCTTCTAATGTCAACAACCTATGTTTCCTTAATGTTATCCATTCTTTGACCCACATCAAACTTGCAGCTTGATGATACAATTCCCAATTAGGCAGGCCAAAACCTCCTCTAATTCTAGCATCTTGCAAAAGCTTTAGCTTTATTCTCGCTTTTTTACCTTACCATATAAACTTCAACATGATTTTATTTAAATCTTCAAAATAGTCTTTTCCAAGCCTAATTGGTATTGTTTGAAACAAAAATAAAATTCTAGGTAAAATATTCATCTTAATTGTTGAAATTCTCCCTATTAATGACAATTGCAAGTTTTCCCACTTCTTCAAATCTGTAGTTATCTGTTGTTTAAGTTTAATATAATTATTCTCCTTTAATGTGCTACATCTTGTTGTCAAATATATCCCCAGATACTTAACCTTATTTGTAACTTGAATTTTCAAAACATCTGCCAGTTCTTCTCTCTGTCTCAATAGCATATTCTTTGTCAAAATCTTTGTTTTATCTTTATTTATTTTCAAACCAGCCACCTCTCCATATGTCTCTATCCTTTCCAATAACTTTGGAGCTGTTTCTAGCGGGTCTTCCAAAATAAAAGCTAAATCATCAGCAAAAGCTTGTAACTTAAATTCTTCCTTCTTAATTTTCATTCCTTTTATGCTTTTATCATCCCTAATATTTCTATTCAACACTTCCAAGGTCAACACAAATAGCAAAGGAGATAGGGGGCATCCTTGTCTTTTGCCTTTCCTTATATTAATAAAATCTGTAAGTTCCCCCTCCATCATTACCCTTGCTGTCTGTTTATTATATATGGCTTCTATTGCTTGAATAAATTTTTTAGCAAAACCCATCTGCTCCAATAATAATAACATAAATCTCCAGTTCACGTTGTCAAATGCTTTTTGAGCATCTAGGAATATCAAAGCCATTTGCTTTTCAGGATGAGCCTCATAGTATTCCAAAGTGTCCAAGATTACTCTCATATTGTCTCTAATTTGTCTCTTTGGCAGAAATCCATTTTGATCTGGGTGAATAAAATTATTTAAATATTTTTTAAGTCTTTCTGCTAAGATTGAAGCAAAGATTTTATAGTCTGCATTCAATAAAGAAATAGGTCTATAATTCTTAATTTGCAGTGGGTCAGTCTCTTCCTTCGGTATAAGTGTAATATAAGCCTCTGACCATGTTTTAGGTATCATCTTTTTTAACATAACTTCATTCATAACTTCTAACAATTGGATGCTCAATGATTCTTGAAATGTTTTATAGAATTCTGCTTGAAGCCCATCTGGACCCGGTGCTTTCCCATTATTTTGTCTCTTAAATGCTTCATTTAGTTCCCTCATTGTTATATTGCTTTCTAGCATTTCTTCAGTCTCTTTAGGTATCTTCGGTAAATTAGCTTCCTGTAAATACTGTTTGACTTTTTCCTCATCAATATTCTCTTGTTTATATAGTTGCCCATAAAAATCTCAAATAATTTCTTTTTTCTCCTTATTCCCATAACAAACTTGGCCTTGTTCATCTATTAACTTCAATATTTTCCTTGATTCCTTCTCTTTTCTCAATTTATATGCTAGCCATCTACCTGGTTTATTTGCATCTTCAAAATAATTCTGTTTAGAGTTTCTGATTTTCTGTGCCAGTTCTTCTTTCTCTATTAATTCCATTTTATGTTTAATTACATCCAGCTTCAATTTAATATCCTTTTTCTGTGGCATTTTCTGTAATTCTTTTTCAAGAATTTTATACTCATCTTCCAAGGCCTTAGAAGCTTGCCTTTTCCTAATATTCTTTTTTCTTGTATAATCTATTATCAAACCTCTAGCGTATGCCTTCATTATATCCCACACATTCTGCGTTGAAGTATCTTCTTTTTTATTTTCTCTGAAGAAAAAAGCCAATTCCTTCTCCATCCATTGTATAAAATCTTTCTCCTTTAAAATAGTATTGTTTAATGTCCATCTCGATCTTTTTTTTTGTCCCTTCCATTTAATTGTCATTGGGCTATGATCTGCCCAAGTACTTGTTTCAATATTTGTTTCTTTAATATTGGATATTCATTCTGTTGAGATCCAAATCATATCTAATCTGGACCATGATAAATGTCTATTTGAATAAAAAGTATATTGTTTAGCTTTAACATTTCTTTCTCTCCAAATATCTTTTAAAGTTAATTCATCTGTCATTTTAAAAAAAGACCTTGGGAGAGCCTTTCTATTTGGCTTTGTTGTTGTTGCTATATAGTCCAATTTATTGTCCACAATTCCATTAAAATCTCCCATCATAATTATATTAACATAGTCCAGTCCAATTATTTTCATGTGTAGCTTTTTATAAAACTCTTCTTGTTTATCATTCGGAGCATAAATTGCAATCAAGAGTATTTTTATATTATTGTCCATTATTTCTACCATTAATACTCTTCCATCTTCATCCGTGTAAATCAATTTTGCTGGGATAGCCTCTTTAATGTATAGAACCACTCCTCTTTTCTTACATTGAGTCAAAGAAGTAAATATTTTCCCCAATTTTGGCTGTAAAACAATTGTTCATGTTGTTTTTTAATATGAACTTCTTGTAGACAAATTATATCAAATTTTAATTTCTCTAATTTATGAAAGGTTTTCCTTCTTTTTACAGCTGAATTAAGTCCATTTATATTCATTGTAATCAGTTTTTTTTCTTCCATGATTATGCTTTATATTTAGGTCTAACCGCTCTCGTGGATCTCACTTCACGCTGTTCTTTGCTATCCATCTGTCCCCCTACTGCTCCTTTCTCTTTTTCAGTCTCCAGTTGTTCCTCTTGAAACTCAATTAATGAGACCTCTATCTCTGCTTCCTCTCTTCTTCCTCCAAAAAATTCTGCATGGAAAAGTTCTGCTTTCTCAATTGAATCAATTCTATATCTCTGCTCTTGCCACCTAAACATTAGTCCTTCTGGAATCAGCCATCTATAATTCACTTCGTTTTCCAATAGCATTTTAGTCAGAAATCGATATTCTCTTCTCATCTCTCTCACTCTTCTGGGTATTTGTTTTAAAACCACAACCTCTTTACCCTTGTATTTCAATGTTTTCTCTCTTGCTACTTGTAATATTTGCGTTTTAATGGATTTTTTGGTAAATCTAATGTGGACTTCCTTGGGTAATTTATTTCTCATCGCATACCTTGTATAGACTTGATATATCTCATCTATTCCATCCATCATCTTTTCCTCTGTAATTTCCAAAGCATCTGCCAAAATTTCTATCATTACCGCTGCCAAGTTTTCTCCTTTTTCCTCTTCTATATTTTGAAATCTGAGGTAAAATTCTGACCTTTCCATCTCCCACCTCAACATCCCACCTTTTTCTTGTTCAACCGCTGTTAATCTACTGTCAATATTTCCAATCTTCTTCTCTCTTTGTTTTCCTTCTTCCTCAATTTTTTGGAATCTCTCCTCATACTTAACCATCATTTGTTTAATGTTTTCCACTTTTTCATCAGTCTTCTCTATTCTTTGTTCAATATTTTCTGTTCTTTGTTCAATATTTTCTGTTCTTTGTTCAATATTTTCTGTTCTTTGTTCAATGATGTCTGATTTTGTCTTGAGATCTTGGAATCCTTGCATAATCATCTGTAAAGTTACTCTTTCTTGTTCCTTATCTTGCTTCAACATTGTCTGAATTAAACGTTGTCCTCCAGCTGGTGGGGAAGCAGAGGTAGAAGCAGAAATGCCAGATGATATTGGTTTCCGGCTCATTTCAGTGCTTCCAAAGCTTCAAATTCTTCTTGACTTTTAATCCAACTGGTAGAGCAGCCAATTATAATCCAAAATGGAAAACTCCAATAGTAAAAGACACGAAACCAAAGAAGAAACAGGAAAAAAGGAAGAAGAAAGATCTTCAGGTTCTTCTAGACCCTAATCCAATTACGAAGTAGTCCACCATAAAAAAGGAAAAAAATAGAAAGGAGAAAAACAAATCCAAAAATAATAATATTGATTAAGAGCAAAAAGAAAAAGAAAAAAAACAAAAAGTTCCCAGATTCTTCACACCTTAATCCAGTTGAAAAGTCTCAATAATCAAAAAAAACAAAAACAAAGTGGTCCAAAAACATAGATGGGAAAAGCAAAAAAGTCCCAATAAAAAAAAAAAAGAAAAAAAGAAAAAACCCTGAGGCTTTCCCTTTAAAATAAAAGACAAAAATAAAAATATTACTAGAATTGAAATTTAGAAAAAGGCTAGCGAATGGGGTATATATAAGAAAGAACACTGCACTTTATTTATTTATCCAAGGCTCTTGTTATGACTCTCTTCTCCAGCAGCTTCAAAGCCAAACCTCAAGTGTTCTTGATAACAGTCCAGGAAAGCACCTGCAATAATATTTTGCTGTGCTCTCCCTCTATCTTATCACGTTAAAATGTCCTTGAGATGAGGTCTTTTTACAATTCTCTCCAATTCAAATAAAATACTTTCAAGCCTCTAGTTGGCAGTGTTACAAAGTTTCTTAATGCTCTTCCTCCCCCCCAGCCAGAAAAAAGGAGTAATATATACAGAAAAAAAAAATAGCCAAAGGGAGCCTCTATCCTAAAGAAAGTTAAAAAATCAAAGGGAGCATAAAAATATATATAAGAGAAAATTCAATCCGGTTACCTACAAAGTCACAGTAAAATCTTTCCCAAAAAGTATAAAGAAAAAAAAAAAAAAAACCCAAGCCTCAATTTGACATCACTTTAAAAAACGCCGCTCAAAACAATTTCAGTCAAAAAAAAATCTCACAGCTTTCTTCTTTATCCCGGATGAACTTTCCAACCTCAGCGAATTTACAACACAAAAGAGTTTTTCTCACCCAGCCGACACACTTCACTCCAATCACTTTCTTTCCGGAGCTGTCCCGACTTCAGCAGCTATGGAGGCTGCCTCTCCGCCGCCAGCGAAAGGGCTTCTTCTTCCGGATCAAACCAGAGATTTTGCGATATCTCTGGGATCCTGGAACAATGCCCTTCACGATCACCGTCTCTACGGGACGGTTTAGGTCCGTTAGGACCGACCAGGGGCAAAAATATCGGCTGCGATCTCAGAGCCCCGAGATCGCAGCTGTATCGCCGAAACGAAGCTCCGCCTTCCCCCGGGAGCCATTGGATTTTTTGTATACCAAGACATCTAGGAAGGGAAGTTGGTTGTTAGCTTCTGTTTCCATGGTGAATTGTATTTTGGGGTGCAGGCTGTTGAGGTGTGTGAGGAAGTTGTTCAGTTTTTCTTTCCCGTGTGGCCAGATTATGAAGGTGTCATCTACGTATCTGAGCCAGAGTTTGGGTTTGTGATCATATTTTTCTAGAGCTTGTGTTTCAAAGTGTTCCATGTAGAGGTTAGCGATGACAGGTGAGAGGGGTGATCCCATGGGTGCTCCTTCTATTTGTTTGTATTTTTGTCCGTTGTAGGTGAAGTATGTATTGGATAGGCAGTGGTTGGTCAGATCTAGGATGTTCTTGGGGGGGTTGTATTTGTTTTGGATGGCTGTCAAGGCTTCTTTCATTGGCACTTGGGTGAAGAGGGATATGACATCGAAGCTCACTAGTAGGTCACTGGGTTGTAAGTTTTGTTTCTTTATGATCTCGATGAACTGTGTTAAGCCTGGGTTCCCCAACCAGGGTTAGGGAGACAAGCTAAACAGAATGTGCAGCGTTAGTCAGATAGGCACACAGATGAATGAGTGAGCTAAGCTTGTATGTTTATTAACATAGTCAGCTGGACAAAGAGGCTCTGGCTATCGTTGCCACCGTAAAACGATTCCACGAGTATCTCTACGGCCGGACTTTCACCATCATAACCGACCACAAGCCGCTGCTGGGAATCCTTGCAGGAAACCGGGCCACCCCGAACCTTCTGTCTCCCCGAATGACAAGGTGGTCCGAGATCCTGGCAGCCTACAACTACGGACTCATACACAGACCGGGTAAGACGATCTCCCATGCAGACGCCTTATGCCGCTCGCCGCTACCGGAACCTGACACCAACCCAGCACCCACGACGACCACCCTCAGCATAGAGACTCTACCCAACCTGCCCATAACCGCGTCAGACATTGCCCGAGAGACTAATAAAGACAAACGTCTGGCGCGGGTGTTGCATTGGGTAGAGAAAGGGTGGCCGGAAAGGGACAACGACGAGTCCGTCAAAACATTCCGAAAACGCCAAACGGAACTCTCATTATTAAAAGGGTGCATACTATGGGAGGATAGGGTGGTCATTCCAGAAAAGCTACAAGGGAAGGTTCTGGAACTGCTACACGAGGGGCACCCTGGCATCGTTAGGACTAAAGCCCTGGCCAGAAGTTATGCTTGGTGGCCAGGGATGGACAAACAAATTGAGGCCTGGGTAGCAAGGTGCCAACGATGCCAGGAAACTAGGCCAAGCCCACCCACAGCACCCGTCCTAGAGTGGGAAACCCCAAGGGGACCTTGGTCTAGGATTCACATAGACTTCGCCGGGCCCACAAAAGGACACACCTTCCTCATAACAGTTGACGCTTACTCCAACTGGCTGGAGGTAAGCAACATGAAGACGACAACCACAGAGGCCGTGATCAAGGAACTCTGCAAACTCTTTGCAACACACGGCCTCCCAGATGTCGTCGTTTCCGACAATGGGCCCCAATTCACCTCGCTGGAATTCAAAAAATTCCTAGCGGAAAGGGGCATCCGCCACGCGCTGACAGCACCGGTGCACCCGGCGGCGAACGGTAGGGCGGAACGGATGGTCCAATTCACTAAGAAGACCATCCGGAAAATAGACCACGGGGAGATCCAGGAGAAAATAAACAAACTACTCTTCACCCAACACATAACCCCAAATACCACAACGAATAAGAGCCCAGCCGAACTATTAATGGGCAGGAAACTAAGGTCCCCACTCGACAGGTTACACCCCACGTATAACCCGGAGAAGCCCCCAGAATCAAACAGCAAACACCGAACCTTCGCACCCGGCGACCCCGTATACGCAAGAAACCTGACGGGAGACCCACTATGGATACCGGCCGTCATCACACAAATAACAGGCCCACACTCGTACCGGCTACAAACAGCAGACGGACGAGCGTGGAAACGCCACATCGACCAACTAAGGTCGAGGACTACCAACCAAGAGACCACCGACGCACAAACAGGCGAAACCAACCCCCCAACACAAACCAAGGGGGGAGGGAATACCCAGGGGAACAAAACCAAAGAAGAATAAACCAGCCGTACTTACCGGAAAGCAGCCATCACGACCCCTCGCCAGGAAGAGACAGCCAGGCCAGCTCGACCGACCCGGAAAGACCGAGCGGGAGCGGCGAAACCCGCAGCTCAACCAACCCGGGAGGCCCAGGAGGGAGCGAAGGAGAGCGGACCGGCCCGACTGACCAGCCGGTTCCCACGACGACATCAGGAGCAGCAGAGATCCCGACCGAACCGGCCGGGATCCAACCTACGACTGAGCTGCGCAGGTCCAGTAGGCTCAGACGGAGCCCCGCCTACCTACGTGACTACGCGACGTAAGGACTGAACCAAGAGGGGAGGGGTGTTCTGTCCTAAATTAGCATTCTTGAGATCCCCGCGCTTTGATTGGCCAAAGCGCGGGGCTCTCTGATTGGTCAGGCAAGCCGCGCCGATTGGCTCGCTGAGAATCTCCCGCGATTGGTCCATTCGAATCGCGGGAGATTCAAAGCGGTGCCATTGGCCGCGGCCGCGGCGGCTAAAGGAATAAAAGCCGCAGGCTTTTTTCCTTTGAGCCAGTTCGGTTCCAACTTTAAATAAAAGAGCATGATTTGAAGTCACCGACTCCTGGCATCAATTCGCGGACACAACAGCTTTGATTACAGGCATTACATTGCAAATACTAATTACAAGGTTTCAAACTTATTCCCTTAGATAATTCAACAGTTCTCTTAAGCATTTTAAAATTTAAATGCCCTAGCCTTCGGTGTAACAAGTGAATACATTCATCATGAGGTTTCTTATTTTCATAAACTGTGTTAGCCACTTTTAAACCATCATCATTTAACACATATAATTCACCTCTTAAAGATGCAGTAATTTTCTTATCTTCTTTCTCAATTATGCAGTTATCTCCTTTAAATGTAACTACATATCCTA
Source organism: Hydrophis major (assembly GCA_033807585.1). Classification (NCBI taxonomy): domain Eukaryota; kingdom Metazoa; phylum Chordata; class Lepidosauria; order Squamata; family Elapidae; genus Hydrophis; species Hydrophis major. The sequence continues at coordinate 483,798 of JAUCBL010000083.1, forward strand.
GTTTAACCAAAATTCTAACTGAAATTAAATTAAACTTAAGTTGTGGCACATATAACATTTTTACATTCTCTTTTATAAAAGAACAATATGCTATACCTTGACCTTTAGCTTTCAGTTTCCAGCCATTGGCTAACGATATCTGCTGTGTACTCTTGGACATTTTAATAAAATTTTTGTTATCATTTGTTATACAGTGGGATTCTCCACTGTCAACCACCCATATATTATTTTTTACAGCTCCGTTACTATACATGGCTAACTATAAATTTTTATTTATCTTTTGATGACTTTTAGTATTCTGGCCAGCATTCTGGCATTTTGCTTTTTTACAAAATCTTGCCAAATGTCCTCTTCCTCCACAATTAAAACACTTTTTAATTGCGTATGCAGTAGGAGATTCATTATCTTCTTTTTGAGGTTGTTCCCTCCTTAATTCATCTCTTTCAAGCCTTCTTCTGGCCTCTTCAATCAATCTGCCAGTTATATCAGTTAAAGTTAAACTTTCCTTTGGCAATATTTCAAGGGAAGTTACATTGTTGTCATAACTTTCATTAAGGGAAGATAGAATTATGTAGACTTGGTGTTGTTCAGAGAAAATAAGCTCTTTCTCGTGCAGTTCTTGAAAAATGCTTTGCATAGTTTTCAAATGACTCAGCATATCACCATTCATCTGGAGATGCGTACTGAAAAGCTTCCGTGTTAGATTTATGTGAGCACCAACGTTATCTCGAACATAAATCCTCTTCAGCTTCTGCCAACACCCAACAGCCGTTTTCTCTCCGTGGATATAAACAAGCTGTTGGTCAGTTAAGGTTAAAGCAATTATGCAAATAGCGTGTTCATTTTTATGCATAAATTCTTCTATCTTTAGTCTATCTTCATCATCCTCTGCATCCCATTCTTCTACGTTTGGTGGATTTTCAATTATGTTCCACAAACCTTCTCTTTGTAGAAGCAGACTACATTTCATAGACCATGATACATAGTTTGTTCCATCCAACTTGGATATAAGGGACAAACTTTGTAGATTGACTTGTGCCATGTTTTCTTATATGGATATAAAACTATAATTAATAAAACACAGCTGTCTGTTTACTGTAATGTATAACAACACAAACTCTCAATTTTACATAAATCTGTTTTATCCTAGTTAAACTGACTTTGCAGCCTCTGGGCTCATAACCAGTGTTAAGCCTGGGTTCCCCAACCAGGGTTAGGGAGACAAGCTAAACAGAATGTGCAGCGTTAGTCAGATAGGCACACAGATAAATGAGTGAGCTAAGCTTGTATGTTTATTAACATACAGTAAAAATAACAGATACGCTTGTGCTATCAAAAATATAGTTTATTCCATTATGAGTTCATAGCATAGTCAAAATAACAGTCCAATAGTCATGTATCATTTAGTCAGTCCATTCAGGGATATTCAGTTAGCAAAGTCCGTGCAGAATATCCTATGTCAGTTCACTTACAAATCAGTCCTTTGTTTTCTCTCCCGTTTGAGCAATGCAGTCTTGATTCCAAGCAGTAATCAGGGATCATCAAAGCCAGAGAGAGAGCAAGCTGTCGTCTTGCTTCTTTTAAAGTGCTTTCACAACCACTCCCTTAATTACTTTCCCATAGTTAAAGTTGCAGACAACTTTACATATAAACTATGATAACATATTATTATTTACCTAAACCAGTTAGGGTAAACAATGTTATCCCTAACAAACTGGAATGAGTTTCTTACGTGTGAGTTGATGGATTCTGCATAGGGCTGTAGTTGTTTGGTGAGAAATTTGGCTAGGTTTTGTAGAGGTGAGCCTATGGAGCTGACTATTGGTCTAAGTGGGGTTCCTTCTTTGTGTATCTTGGGGAGACCATAAAGTTTAGGGCATCTGGATGATTTCTCTCTGGGTATGATTCTTTGCTGGATTTCTTCACTGATGGGGGAGGCTTTTATTTTGGATCTGGTGGTTTTTTCTAGGTAGGTGGTGGGGTCTGTCTTTAGGGGTTTGTATGTGGGGTCTTGGAGTAGGTTGGTTAACTTGGATTGGTGGTCAGATGTGTTCATAACCACTGTCGCGTTGCCCTTGTCTGCTGGTAGGATTATTATGCTGGTGTCTTCTTTCAGGTTAAGTAGTGCAGTTTGTTCTTCTTTGGATAAGTTGCTTTTGGGTGGTTTGCTAGTGCAGAGGATGTTGGTGATTTCGAGTCTGATTCTATTAGCATCATCAGGGTTGGTTTTGGTCAGGCTGGTTTCAATTGCGCATATGATGGTTTCTGTGGGGATGTGTTTGGGAGCGACAGCAAAGTTGAATCCTTTAGAAAGGACCTTGGTTTCGGCTTCAGTGAGGATCTACCCACTTCAAACCCCTCTGAGCCATGCATGAAGTGAACTGACCCCCACCATGAAGATGCAGCACGACCACGAACTCGAAGCCAAACATCAAGATCAAAGCTCACCAGCTCAAATCCCCCAGCAACTAAGACTAACCTGAGCACAACCAAGCCCCCACCTGAACAGAACACGCCTCCAGCCAATCAGAACACAGCCAACCCTCCAACCAATCAGAACACAGCCAACCCCCCAACCAATGAGAACACACCCCCACCCAATCAGAACACAGCCAAGCCCCCACCCAATCAAGTCACACCCCCACTAGCAGTTAAAAGGAAGAAGCAGCTGCAAGCTCACATCACTCTGAGAAGCACAGAGCTGAAGACCAAGCCTGAAGATGATGAATGAGACTTCATCGAAATGTTGCCTAGATACTTCCAATCTTACGCGGGAGAAAACCCGAATAACCAAAGATCCATATATATATATTCTTAAGTTTTCGTGGGTACTTACATGTATGGCATTCAGCTTTGTTCGGGTATTTTCCCACGTCATAGTAGTGGTGCTTTTAAAGTTGTAGCAACGTTTCAGCAGAATCTCATCTGCCATCATCAGGCTTCTGTATAGTGTTCGTCTGTGAGTTAGACTTTTACAGTGGTTTCAGATTTAAATTTGGGGCAGCCTATTGCTGTGCCAGAATGGTTTTTTCTTCATCCTGATTGATTGAGAGTCTTGGTCTGTGTTTATTGGTCTTGGAGTTTGCTGTGTTCTGCTTGGCTCTGAGTAAATGGACGGCTATCATTTATTAGGAAGCTTAGGTTTCATCTGGGTGCCTGGTTGGGGTGTGTTTGAGCTGGAGGTATCAGGGGGAGTCTGTTTGTGCCCAGGTGTTTGCCTGGCTTGTGGTGTGGAGATTTTTTTGTTTGAGAGTGCAGGCTTCCAGATAATTGACAGTCTGGTGGAATCATCTCTTCTATTCATGCTTTCAGGTCTTTTTTCAATCTCTATGGCTTCTCTGATAATTTTGTAGCTGGGGTTTTCTATAGTGGCTAGGGTTTTGGTGCCATTGAAGTCGATGCTATGACCTGTGGCTTTCATGTGTTGGACTAGTGAGGAAGCGTGTTCCAGCTTTTTGACTGCATTTTTGTGTTCATCCAGGCGGGTGCTTATTCTTCCATTTGTCTGTCCAATGTATGTGGCTGGGCATGATGAACAGGGGACTTCGTATATGCCTTGGTTTTCCAGGTCAATTTTATCTTTGGGGTTTCTTAGGATGGTTGCTATTTTTCTGTCTGTTTTGAAGGCAGTCTTGATGTGATGCCTGTGTAGTATCTTACTGATTTTGTCTGTAGTACTTCTTATGTAGGGCATAAGACAAATCAAGCCAATCAAGACAAAAAAAGCTACAAAACAGACAGAAGATATTAGAAACACCAATCAAGCAGAACACAGCAAACTCCAAGACCAATAAACACAGACCAAGACTCCCAACCAATCAGGATGAAGAAAAACCATTCTGGCACAGCGTAGGCTAGCACCAAATTTAAAACAGAAACGACTGTGAAAGTCTGACTCACAGACGAACACAATACAGAAGCCTGATGATGGTAGATGAGATTCTGCCGAAACGTTGCTACAACTTTAAAAGCACAACTATTATGACGTGGGAAAATACCCGAACAAAGCTGAATAACATACATATAAATACCCACGAAAACGTAAGAAAACACACACACACACACACACACACACACACATATATAATCTTATCCTCTGTTTTCTTTTTACCTCATTACATTATCTTATTATATATATTATCATCCTCTGCTTTCTTATTATTTATTATATTACCTTATCTTATTTCATGATATACACCGCTCAAAAAAATAAAGGGAACACTTAAACAACACAATGTAACTACAAGTCAATCACACTTCTGTGAAATCAAACTGTCCACTTAAATAGCAACACTGATTGACAATCAATTTCACATGTTGTTGTGCAAATGGAATAGACAACAGGTGGAAAGCATAGGCAGTTTGCAAAGCATCCCCAATAAAGGAGTGGTTCTGCAGGTGGTGACCACAGACCACTTCTCAGTTCCTATGCTTTCTGGCTGATGGTTTGGTCACTTTTGAATGCTGGCGGTGCTTTCACTCTAGTGGTAGCATGAGACAGAGTCTACAACCCACACAAGTGGCTCAGGTAGTGCAGCTCATCCAGGATGGCACATCAATGCGAGCTGTGGCAAGAAGGTTTGCCGTGTCTGTCAGCGTAGTGTCCAAAGCATGGAGGCGCCACCAGGAGACAGGCCAGTACATCAGGAGACGTGGAGGAGGCCGTAGGAGGGCAACAGCCCAGCATCAGGACTGCTACCTCCACCTTTGTGCGAGGAGGGACAGGAGGAGCACTGCCAGAGCCCTGCAAAATGACCTCCAGCGGGTCACAAATGTGCATGTGGCTGTTCAAACGGTCAGAAACAGACTCCATGAGGGTGGTATGAGGGCCCAACATCCACAGGTGGGGGTTGTGCTTACAGCCCAACACCGTGCAGGACATTTGGCATTTGCCAGAGAACACCAAGATTGGCAAATTCACCACTGGTGCCCTGTGCTCTTCACAGATGAAAGCAGGTTCACACTGAGCACATGTGACAGACGTGACAGGGTCTGGAGATGCTGTGGAGAACGTTCTGCTGCCTGCAACATCCTCCAGCATGACCGGTTTGGCAGTGGGTCAGTCATGGTGTGAGGTGGCATTTCTTTAGGGGGCTGCACAGCCCTCCATGTGCTCGCCAGAGGTAGCCTGAGTGCCATTAGGTACCGAGATGAGATCCTCAGACCCCTTGTGAGACCATATGCTGGTGCGGTTGGCCCTGGGTTCCTCCTAATGCATGACAATGCTAGACCTCATGTGGCTGGAGTGTGTCAGCAGTTCCTGCAAGATGACGGCATTGATGCTATGGACTGGCCTGCCCGTTCCCCAGACCTGAGTCCAATTGAGCACATCTGGGACATCATGTCTCGCTCCATCCACCAACACCATGTTGCATCACAGACTGTCCAGGAGTTGGGGGATGTTTTAGTCCAGGTGTGAGAGGAGATCCCTCAGGAGACCATCTGCCACCTCATGAGGAGCATGCCCAGGTGTTGTAGGGAGGTCATACAGGTACGTGGAGGCCACACACACTACTGAGCCTCATTTTGACTTGTTTTAAGGACATTACATCAAAGTTAGATCAGCCTGTAGTGGTTTTTTCCACTTTAATTTTGAGTGTTAAATCCAAATCCAGACCTCCATGGGTTGCTAAATTTGATTTCCATTGATAATTTTTGTGTGATTTTGTTGTCAGCACATTCAACTATGTAATGAACAAAGTATTTAATAAGAATATTTCATTCATTCAGATCTAGGATGTCTTATTTTTGTGTTCCCTTTATTTTTTTGAGCAGTGTATATTATCATCACCCTCTTCTGTTATCTTATTATTTTATTTTTTATCATATTATATATATTATCTTATTCTCCTCTGTTTTCTTATCACAGGGATAGGGAACACTGTCCCCTGTAATGGTGTGGGGACTTCAACTCCCAGAATTCCTGAGCCTGGGGGATTCTGGGAGTTGGAAATCCACCAGTCATCAAAGGACCCTCATTTCCCACCTCTGACTTCACACGGCCAAACGTATTCTCCCTTGGTTGGATCCCTTCTCCCGATTGCTGGGCAGTGGGGCAGGTGCAGGGGTGGTATAGTACTGGTTCGGTACGGTTCGACCGAACTGGTAGTTAAAAATAATCCCCTCCGATCAGCTGAGAGGAGGAAGCCTCCCACGATCAGCTTAGAGCAGGGTTTGTCAACTTTTGGACCTCAGGGACCACCAAACTCATCATTTTAAATCTCGCGGAGCAGAGACCCTGGGAAAATTCCCCCCAAAAGTCTGCAGGAAAATCCCCCACCCTGTTTTCCTACCGATTGATCGTTCTTTATTTGGGATCTTCAGCTCCATTCTCAGAGGGAGGGAGAGAGAGAGGAGAGACTTTTGGCTTCATGCAAGGAAAGCAGCAGAAGCCACAGAAGTCTTTCTTTCTCTCCCTCAAACTCCACCAGAAATGAGTCTTTGGGAGACTTGTTGTGCCAGTGCAGCCTCTTGGGGCAGGAGGCCTTGCAGGGTCCCAAAAACTCATTTCTGGTAGAGTTTGAGGGAGAGAAAGAAAGACTTTTGCTGCTTTCCTTGCGTGCAGCCAAAAGCAGGAAGAGGAAGAAGTGGAAAGAAGCAGCCCAGTGGCCAGGCAAGGCATGTGGGGTGAGTGGGGCCCCTCTACCCTTTCCCCCCTCACCTCACTACCTCGTGTTGCTCTCAATGCAAGTGACGCAAGCCTTGTGTTCCCACGGGCCATGTGTCTGGTGCGGCCTTGTGTTCCCGTGCATCCTGCATTACTTAGCGTCCTCTATTGTCCTTGCACCTCGTACAACAAAATCAAAAAACATCTTCAGTGCATGTCAGGACCATGAAAATAAACACAAATGCATATCCTTCATGCTCCACATTAATTACTTTGGGAGGGGAGTGCTTTGGTGGTGACATTTCTCAGCGGACCACCAAAATTTTCTCACGGGCCACCAGTGGTCACCCAGCCCACTGGTTGGTGACCACTGGCTTAGAGGATAAAAGACCGAAAAGCAAAAGGGAGGGAGGGAGGGAGGGAGGGAGGGTCACCACGCCTAGCTCTTAGTTTCTTCATCCTCTCAGCTGATTGGCTTGTTAGGGCCATGGGCGATCACCGACTGAACCAGTAGCAGCTAAGGTAGGATCCCACTACTGGGATCCCATGAAGGGGAGGGGATCAAGGGGGTTATCATTATCTTCCTGCAGGGCATCACCTTTCCTCCCCACCCCGCAGGCTCACTTCACCGCCGAGTGCCGTTTCAAGGAGTGCGTCTTCGAGAACTACTACATCACCTACTCCTCCACCTTGTACCGGCAGAGGGAATCCGGGCGCTCCTGGTACCTGGGCATCAACCGAGACGGGCAGGTGATGAAGGGCAACCGAGTCAAGAAGACCAAGGCCTCCGCCCACTTCCTGCCCAAACTGTTGGAAGGTAGGCAGGCAAGGAGGGGCGTCCTTGGGTAGCTGGGACCACCCTTCGGAGCCTTCAAGCAAGTGGGGGTAGGTGGGTGGGTGGGGGAGATGGGGGGAAGGGGAGGGGCTCCAGAGACAGAGTTGAAGAAATGAAAAAAAGTCAGCCTGTCTTGAATAGCTGCTAGTTGTTGCCTGGAGCTTCAATTTAATCTTCCTTCCTTCCCTTTCTTTCTTTTTTCCTTTCTTTCTTTCCTTCCTTCACTTCATCCCTGCCTTTTATTCTTTCCTTCCTTCTTCCCTCCCTTCCTCCTCCCTGCTTCCTTCCTTCCTTCCTTATCTTCTCCCTCCCTGCCTCTTTCCTTCCTTTCCTTTCTTTCTCCTCGCTCGCTTGCTCACTTCCTGCTTGTTTCCTTCCTTCCTTCTTCATCCCCTCCCTCCCTGCCTTTCCTTCCTTCCTTCCTTCTTCTTTCCCTTATTTCTCCCTTCCTCCTTCCTCCCTTTCTTCTTTCTTTTTCTTTCTTCCTTCCTTTCTTATTTCCTCCCTGCCTCTTTCCTTCCTTTCCTTTTCCTTTCCTTTCTTTCTCCTTTCCTTTCTCTTTCCCATCCTCCTTCCTTCCTTCTCTTTTTATTTCCTTCTTCCTTTCTCCCTCCCTCCTTCCTTTCTCTCTCTCTCTTCCTGCTTGTTTCCTTCCTTCCTCATCCCCTCCATCCCTGCCTTTCCTTCCTTTTCCTTTTTCTCCTTCTTTCCCTTATCTCTTCCTTCCTCCTTCCTTCCTTCTTTTTCTTTTTCTTTCCTCTTTCCTTCCTTTCTTATTTCCTACCTGCCTCTTTCCTTCCTTTCCTTTCCTTTCTGTCTTCTTCTTTCCTTTCTCTCTCCCATCCTCCTTCCTTCCTTCTCTTTTTCTTTCCTTCTTCCTTCCTTTCTTATTTCCTCCCTGCCTCTTTCCTTCCTTCTTCCTTCCTTCCTTCCTTCCTTATTTCCTCCCTGCCTCTTTCCTTTCCTTTCTTTCCTTTTTCTTTCTCTTTCTTTCCTTTCTCTCTCCCATTCTCCTTCCTTCCTTCTCTTTGTTTTTCTTTCCTTCTTCCTTCATTTCTTATTTTCTGCTTCTCTCCTCCCTCCCTCCCTCCCTCCCTTCCTCTCTCTCCCTTCCTTCCTTCCTTCCTTCCTTCCTTCCTTCCTTCCTTCCTTCCTTCCTTCCTTCCTTCCTTCCTTCCTTCCCTTCCTTCCCTTCTTTCCCTTCTTTCCCTTCTTTCCCTTCTTTCCCTTCTTTCTCTTCTCTCTCCTCAGTGGCCTTGTATCGCGAGCCTTCCCTGCACAACATCTTCAAGCAGGCCCTGGCCAAGAAAGCCAAGGAGGGCGATGGAGGCCCCCGGAAGGAAGCTGCAGCCACGTAGTCCTGACGATCAGGTGGAGGGGGGGCGAGGCTGCCTCTTCTCCACCCCCCCATTTCTCCCCTTTGCCAGCCCCTCTCCGCCAAAACATGCCTCCTCCATGCGTCCGTCTTCCACTCCGTTCTCAGGGTGCCTCCCCCCCACCTGATCAGCCCCTCCAGAGAGATCCACTGACCGGGAGAAGGGGGGAGAAAGAGAAAGAGAGAGAGAGAGAGAGATGGTGCCTGCCTGCAGGTGCAGAGGGCCGAACTGCCAGCATCTCCTGTCCAAAGCTATGGGGACAGGATCCAAAGATGGCTGCCAGGGGGCTGACATCCCTCTTCCCTGACTCCGACAGACCTTCGGCAGCTTGTTCTCCAGCAGCTGGGATGCCCAGCGCCGGGCAGGGGAGGCACCCAGAGACAATCCTCATCTTCCATGCAAAAAACGAGAGCAGGGTTTTTTGTTTTTGTTTTTTTTAATGGTGCTTCCCTCCCTCGGGCCGCCAAATGCAGCTTCCGGAACTGTCTCAAGAAGCCTAGAAAAGGAAAGATAGATAGATAGATAGATAGATAGATAGATAGATAGATAGATAGATAGATAGATGTTTTCTCTCTTCTTCTTCTTCTATTTTTTTTTTTAAATGCCAGGGCAAAGCAAGACTTCCTACCTACGGCCAGAGACATCTTCCAGTTTCTTGAAAGATTTTTTCCCCCTTTTCCCTTGTTTTTTGTTAAACTTGACCTTGTCCTCTTCTCTCCAGTGATTGCCAAAATGATCTACGGATTCACGGCTGACCTCATTTTGGGGGGAGGGAGGTGGGAGAACAGGACGACACCGGATTTGACAGTAGAAAGGGAGAGAGAGAGAGAGAGACGGATGGCTTGGGTTGTGGGTTTTTTTTCTTCTCTCCATCCACTCAGTGAGTTGGGGATTCTCTCTCTTCACCACCGGGGAACCGTCCATCACCAGGACGTGAGGTCACCTTGCAGTTTAAAACAAGGGGTGCATTTGGAAAAGGGGATTTGCCCCCCCCCGCCCTTCCTCCCGAAAAAACCCTGGGCTTCAGCTGCCAATCCAATGACCTGCCAATCAAAGGACTCAAATTGGACTGTGTCAATCCAAAGGGTGACTTTTTGGGGGGGAAGTGGGGTGGTGGTGGAATCAAAATGAGAGGGGATGGATTTTTTGGGGGGTGGAGGAGGAACACCCCTTTCTTACAGCCAGAAAGAGGCCAAACTGGGGATGGAAGGCTCCTTCTTTTTTCCCTTCCACTTGCTGGAGGGGGCCAGGAAGCCCCTCCCCAAATTGGATGACCACCAGGGAGGGGGGGAAATGAAGGGAGGTGCATTTCCCCCTCCTGTCCTTTGAAGTGAAACCCTGGAGAAATTATTATTTTGGCCACTGAGTGGCAGCCATCTTGTGGGCAGCGGGGAGTGGGGGAAGAGTGGGGGGGTGCTTGGGGAGAGGGAATGGGGGGTCTCTCCTTAAGGGTCTCCACCCGCCTCCCTTCTGCCCACTCTTCTCCATCTCTCAGGAGCCTGAAGTTACTTATTCCTTTCTTTGCAAGCAAAAAATGAAGGGGGTGGATGGGAGATGGCAGGGGGTGATGCGGATTGCTGCTTGTGGGGTGCCCCCCCTCGAGGCTGTGGGAGTGGCTGACGGGGTGGGGCGCACGCCTTAGACAGCTTGCAGACCTCTTGCTGGTGGTGAAATGCAAGTGGTTTGGCATGGTTTGCCCAAACCTGTTGTTTAAAAAGAAAAGTGCTCCAACGATCAGCGGGGAGGAGAGAGGAGGGAAATGTGCAGCATCGGCCCTCCCTCCCATCCTTTTCTCTTCTTTCTCCTCTCAGCTGAATGGCATGGCTGGCGTTTGGAAAGCTGTGCAGGTGCCAAGTGTGCAATCACTGGACCGGTCAGGAAACTGGTAGAATCCCACCCGTGCCTCTTTTGTCTCATGGGATCGAACACTGTCGATCTACTTGCCTCCGGACATGACCACTTTCCAGTTCTCTGAAGCAAACCTGTCTCCCAGCTTCCCCATGACACTCCGCTACCCATCCTCCCCCAGCCCTTCCACCGGGCTGTTTTAAGGGCTTTCCCTCCCACCGGGCCCTGTAAGGGAGAAGGAATCTGCTCTTGTTTCTCGCCAGGCTGAAGGGCTGGATTGTCCACCTGCTCATTTCGTTTTGGCCCCTTTGACCTTCTGCGGGATCCAGGGAACCTGACAGATCCTCAGCTTCGTTTCGGAAAGGGTCCAAAGTGCGGGGGGGGGGCGGTCCTTGACCTAACAACCACAGTTGGAGTTCCAGATTTCTGTTGCTATGAGGAGGCAGGTCTTGAGTTTTGCTGACATTTCGTGACGCAACTAGGGAACAACATCAGTGCTAGGAGAGAGGGTAGTTCGCAGGGAGGAGAAGGAGGAAGAGGAGAAAGAGGAGGACTGTGGGGTCCTTGGTGCTCTCTGAGCTTGGTGGTTTCCTTGCAGACATTTTGTGACCCAACTAGGGAACATCATCAGTGTTCAAAGGGAGTGGTGATTGAGGAGAGGAGGAGGAGGAAGAAGAGGAAGAGGAGGAGGAGGAGGTGGTGGAGGAGGAAAAGGACTGTGAGGTTCTTGGTGGTCTCTGAGCTGGGTGGTTTCCTTTGCAGATATTTTGTGACCAAACTAGGGAACATCATCAGTGCTAGAAGGTAGGGAGAGGAGGAAGAGGAGGAGGAGGAAGAAAAAAGAAGAGGAGGAGGAAGAGGAGGAAAAGGAGAACAATCTTCCAATATTTGAGGGCGGGGGGTTGGACTAGATGACCTACAAGGTCCCTTCCAATTCTGTGAATCTGACTTTAACCTGATTTTAATGAACAAATTGACCAGGGGAGACAGGAGAGCAGTTTCCAATATTTGAGGGCAGGGGTTGGACTAGAAGATGACCTACAAGATCCCTCCCAAGGTCTGTTTTAATCTGAACGAAAAAACAAAAAAAAAAAAAAAGACATTTTCAACCTCTTGAAATCCCAGAACTTGTGGAATAAAAATTAAAAAACACAAATATGCAAAGCCCTCTAAAGCAAACCTAACCCATTTTTGGGCCCTGGTTAGGGAAAGATAGGCCTTGTAGTCCAAGGGGGTTGAGAACCGAGGTTGGGACCCTGAGGGGCATTGGGAGAAGTCGGATTAACAGAGTCAGAAGGGACTTTGTAGATCATCTAGTCCAACCCGCCCCACCCTCAAATAGCTGCCCTTGCCTTAAAACACCTTTCAGGTGTCCAAAAACTTATGAGTAGAATCAAAATGGAGGGAACCCACACAGTCTGGATTTTTCCCTCCCTCTTGGCTGGGGGGGAGGAGGCTGGGGGGGGACCCCAATTGGTGCATTAGAAATTGTGCCACCAGATGTGTGTGTGTTTGTGTGTCTCCAGGGGAGGTTGAAAAAGTCTATATGGAATGTTGGGGTCAGACTACAAGACCTGTGGGGTCCCTCGGGTATTCTATTCTGCTGTTCTCCATGGTGGTGGTGGTGGGAGATTCAGAGCATCCCCGGTCTGGGGTGGGGCATCCCTTGGAGCGATCCCCCAAAAGTGAAGATCACGGGGCTGATAAGTGACTATTTGGATGGTTTCCAAGTGATTTGTTTGAAGGAGCCTCTAAAATGAGGAATTTTTGTGGGGTTAAAACATCTTGAAACACCCTTTAAAGACCTGGGGACCTCAACTCCCAGAATTCCCCAGGCCTGGGGGATTCTGGGAGTTGAAGTGCCCAGGTCTTTAAAGGGGCCAAAGTTGGATCATGTCCCCTGCTTTGAAATTTAAATTAATATTTAAAGCACTTTTTGTAATAAGTGTAATGCAAAACCCTATGTAGGAAGGACCCTGTATAGGTGCAATTCAGGGGGGAAATAAGAAAAAGAAAGAAAGGAAGGAAGGAAGGAAGGAAGGAAGGAAGGAAGGAAGGAAGGAAGGAAAGAAAGAAAGAAAGAAAGAAAGAAAGAAAGAAAGAAAGAAAGAAAGAAAGAAAGAGAAAGATAGAAGGGGAAAGGAGAAGGAAAGGAAGAAAAGAAAAGGAAGGTAGAAAAGAAGGATGGAAGGAAATAAAGATGGAAAGAAGGGGAAAGAAGGAGAAAGAAGAAGAAAGAAAAGGAAGGAAGAAAAGGAAGGAAGGAAAGAAAAAAGATGGAAAGAAGGGGAAAGAAAGAAAGAAAGAAAGAAAGAGAAGGTAGAAAAGAAGGAAGGAAGGTAAGAAAAAGAAAGATGGAAAGGGGCAAGGAGAAAGGAAGGAATGAAGGAAGGAAGAAAAGGAAGGAAGGAAAGAAAGACAAGGGGAAAGAAAGAGAAAGGAAGAAAAGGAAACTCAAAAAGAAGGAAGGAAGGAAAGAAAGATGGAAAGAAGGGGAAAGAAGAGAAAAAAAGAAAGACAGAGGGGAAAGATGAAAAAGGAAGGAAGGACAGGAGGAAAGGAAGGAAAGGAAGGAAAGGAGGAAGAGAGGAAAGGAGAAAAGTAAGGAAGGAGAAGGAAAGAAAAAGAAAGGGAAGGAGGAAGGGAAAGATGAAAAAGGCAGGCAGGAAGGACGAGATACGGTCCAAAACGACCTTCCTCTTTTGCAAACGCGCAAATTTTGCCTGGGGCGTGCAAGGACCAAGGTCCGGTGATGAAGCCCGGCTGGGGAGACCCCGCTGGATGGCCACGCCTCTCTCTTCCCTCCCACCTCCCTTGCCTCGACCTCCTCCTCCCCCCCCCACTGAAAAGCAATAATAAATAATAAAAACTTCCATCCTATGCAGGGGATCCTCAAGTGCGCTGCATGAGAAGTTGGCTTCCTTCCGAATCCCGGGGGTGAAGGTTCAGTCTCCCCCCCAACCCCACCCCACCCCACCCCTTCAGCACTCTAAAATAAAAGACACTTTCTACAGTTCTTTTGCACCTGTTTTTTTTTTTTTTAGGAGGGGGCTTAAGCGGAACGACTTGCCACCAGAAGTAGTCGCAGTGCTCCAACACTGGAGGTTTGCCACAAGAGACTGGGGGAGCGGGGGGGGGGGGTAGGTGAAACTCCAAAATTAGAATATCGTGCAAAATTTCATTTATTTCAGGAATGCAACTTAAAAGGTGAAACTAATATATGAGATACACTCATTACATGCAAAGCAAGATAGTTCAAGCCGTGATTTGTCATAATTGTGATGATTATGACTTACAGCTCATGAAAACCCCAAATCCACAATCTCAGAAAATTAGAATATTACATGCAATCAATAAAACAAGGATTGTACAAAGAACAACATCAGACCTCTGAAAAGTATAAGCATGCAAATGTACTTAGTACTTGGTTTGGGCCCCATTTAGAGCTATTACTGCCTCAATGCGGCGTGGCATGGAAGCTGTCAGCCTGTGGCACTGCTGAGGTGTTATGGGAGACCAGGATGCTTCAATAGCGGCCTTCAGCTCTTCTGCATTGTTTGGTCTCATGTCTCTCATCTTTCTCTTGGCAATGCCCCATAGATTCTCTATGGGATTCAGGTCAGGCGAGTTTGCTGGCCAATCAAGCACAGTATTCCCACAGTCATTGAAGCAGGTTTTGGTGCTTTTGGCAGTGTGAGCAGGTGCCAAGTCCTGCTGGAAAATGAAGTCAGCATCCCCATAAAGCTCGTCTGCGGAAGGAAGCATGAAGTGCTCCAAAATCTCCTGGTAGACAGCTGTGTTGACCCTGGACTTGATGAAGCACAGTGGACCAACACCAGCAGATGACATGGCTCCCCAAATCAACACAGACTGTGTAAACTTCACACTGGACTTCAAGGATCTTGCAGTGTGTGCCTCTCCATTCTTCCTCCAGACTCTGGGCCCTTGGTTTCCAAATGAGATGCAAAAGTTGCTCTCATCAGAAAAGAGGACTTTGGACCACTGAGCAACAGACCAGTTCTGTTTTTCTTTAGCCCAGGTAAGATGCTTCTGACATTGTTTGTTGTTCAGGAGTGGCTTGACAAGAGGAATACGACATTTGAAGCCCATGTCCAGGATCCGTCTCTGTGTGGTGGCTCTTGATGCACTGACTCCAGCCTCAGTCCACTCCTTGTGAAAGTCCCCAACACTTTTGAATGGCCATTTCCTGACAATCCTCTCCAGACTGCAGTCATCCCTGCTGCTTGTGCACCTTTTTCTTCCACACTTTTCCCTTCCACTTAACTTTCTATTAATGTGCTTTGATGCAGCACTTTGGGAACATCCAACTTCTTTTGCAATTACCTTTTGAGGCTTTCCCTCCTTATGGAGGGTGTCAGTCATGGTTTTCTGCACAACCGTCAGGTCAGCAGTCTGTCCCATGATTGTGATTCCTACTGAACCAGACTGAGAGACCATTTAAAGGCTCAGGAACCCTTTGCAGGTGTTCTGGCTTAATTAGCTGATTACAGTGGGACACTTTGAGCCTAGAATATTGAACCTTTTCACAATATTCTAATTTTCTGAGATTGTGGATTTGGGGTTTTCATGAGCTGCAAGCCATACTCATCTCAATTAAGACACATCACGGCTTGAACTATCCTGCTTTGCATGTAATGAGTCGATCTCATATATTAGTGTTCTGTATTTGCATTCTTGTAACCCTGTATTCTGATTGGCTGGGACGTACAGCATTCGGATTGGTTGAGTGTACAGCACTGATTGGCTGTTATGGATCAACCGCGATTGGCCAATCCAATCACGGGAGATTCAAACGACTGTCATTGGCCGCGGTGCCTGGTACAAGTTCTATATAAGCTGCTGCCGATCCGATGCAAGCAAGCCGATCCACTGCCTGATGAAAGCGTGAAAGTCACTGGTCTCGTGTCTCTCATTGGGACCAATTCACCAACATAACAATTAGGTTCACCTTTTAAGTTGCATTACTGAAATAAATGAACTTTTGCACGATATACTATTTTTTTCAGTTTCACCTGTATAAGGGGATTGGGCTAGATGACCTCAAAGATGCCTTCCAATCGACATTATTTCTACGCGAGTTGACCCCTTTCTTGTTGGTGGGGATTTGGGAGTTGGAACTAAGCACCCATGGTGGGTGGGCTAAGAAAATGGGGAAATGGGGGAGAGGGGGTTTGGGGGGTACTCCTCCTACCCCCCCAGTTGGGGATGATGGGAACTGGAAACCGAGACAAGAAACAATGGGCGGGAAACAAACCGAGGAGAAGAAGCAACTTTAGAAGGAAGGAGGAGAAACTTGCTGACAGGTAAGACAAAGGACCTGCGGAATGGCTTGCCACCAGGAGTTGTGGGGGCTCCAACCCTGGAGGTTTTGAAGAAGAGACTGGAGAGTCCTGTGTTTGAAATGTTGTAGATTCTCCTGCTGTAGACCTCCAAGGTATCTTCCAACTCCATTCTATTTTCCTCCTCTTCCTCCTTCTTTTCAAACTCCTTCTTATCTATCCATCTATCTATCTATC